>JAKWJA010002496.1:3151723-3751723 GCA_027704765.1 Solanum habrochaites
TGTCGAGAATTTTGTTTTGGAAATAGGCAATTAAGTCATAATAACTAATATGGTTCAAGTACGGACAGGAAATCACATTTAAGGTAAATTATGAATAATTTCTTAAAGGTTCTAATTTACGAAAATTTTTCAAAATGAATACAATACTATAAGCGATTTGATACATTACTGTAATTGCGAGATACAGTAATCCTAAAGTAAGATACATTACATTTATTACATGATAACTAATCTGGATGTTTTTATACATTTTATACATATACACTAACTTGATGCGGAGAACCATATTTGATGCGCAGGAAATTTATACATGATACACTGATTGATGTGCGAGATACACGTATGTGATATGCGAGTTAGTTAAGTTACATTAATTTGATGAGCGAGATACACTAATGTGATGCGCGAAAACGAGGAATTTTGAAAAATTGAAAATCTTATAGAGGATAATGGTAATAAGTAAACTAAAAGGTAGGATTTCCGTAATTAATCCTTAAAATATTTAGTTAAAATGTCAAAATGACAATATTTTAGAAAATAATATGTACTCAGATTTTAATATTTAATAGTAACTTTTTTTATGAAAACAATCCTACGTTGGATCCAATTCCAACCAATCAGTTAGAAATACCCATTAACCTTCTTCTCATCTTCACGTTGCTACCCCCCTTTTACATTTCACCCTTTTGCACGTTGGCAATTTTCTTTTCCAAAGTGTCACAAATTGTTATCGAAATATATTTGTTTTCATGCAAAAAATTTCTCTTATGTTAAACAAAATATAATTAATTCAAATAGATTTCTAGATTGGCACGATAATTTCGTTATGTATTATATTTTGTTAATTTGTTTTAAAATCACTGTGGCTAATGGTGTATATTTCAAATTCTATATATTACAGATTTCAATATCATCGTTTATGATTTATATTTCGCATTGTACGTATTACAAATTTTTCTTCAATTTTTTTATGCAAGTTTGTTTACATATCCATCTAATATTTATGTATCTCAGATTTTTAGTCGATTAAATAAGTTTTTATAATTTTTTTTCCTTTCATTTTAATATTTCAGGTTTATTAGAATCTACAAATTATTCATATGTTTATTTTGTTTGATTTTTAATACATCTATATTTGCTTTTAGGGTTTTAGATTCAGGGAAAGCATCCGTGTGTCTACAATGACTGATTCAACAGTTTATTTGCGTATTCAATCTCAACTAGTATATAATCATGTTTGTATTTTTCTTCTTAATTTGTATTCATCCAAACTGTATGCTAACAATTTCGTATATTATTGGATTTTCATTCTGTATTTCAATCTCAATTTTTATGTGAACAAGTTTGTATTTCTCATTTATTTTGAGTTCAATCTCATTGTATATCTACACGTTTTGTATTTTATGTGACCCTTACTTCTACCTTTCAGAATCACTTTGTATTTCAAATGAAAAAAATATTTCTTTTGTATTTACAACTTTATATTCAATCTCACTTTGTATTTATAACTTTGTATTTTAGTATCACTTTTGTATTCATGTATTGTTGTATTCAACATATAGTTCATGATTGATTTGTTTGCATTTCACCTTTCAAAGCCACTTTGTATGTCAAATAAAGAAAGCATTTCTTTTATATTCACAACTTTATATTCAATCTCACTTTGCATTTTCATCTCAAAATTGTATTCATATATTGTTGTATTCAACATATGACATTAACTTAATGGGATACAAATTATGGTATGTATTCAAATAGAAAAAACAGGTACTAAACTAAAATAGCAATTTCATTCGTTATACATCTAAAATAAAAAATTGTCAAAATAAAATTAAAAAAAAAAATAAAAAAATAAATTTGAAAATAAGTTGGATACAAAATATAATAAACAAAACAAACGATTTCATTGATACAATCAGGAAAAAAAACTAACAATTCTGGTAATAGACATAACGAATATCTCATCCAAATAAATAAACAAATCATAGCTGATTGTTTTCGATTAGTCACTGTGAGTGATAAATTTATAGTTGTGAATTTGAATTTTTTTTTTTGGAAAAATATGTCTATTCAACATGAAGAGCTTTGAAAGTTATCACATGTTCTGTTTTTAAAAAGAAAAGTAAAAAAACGCTCGATAGAAAGAAGGACTATTTATGTCTTTTCAAAATATAAACTAATTTGTATTAAAAATCTTTTTTACCTTTTTTGAATATTTTTGTTCCATGGTTTCCTCTGTTCTGTATTTAATTATGTGATTCTTTCAAATTAATAATAATAAGAAAATAAATAATAACTAATCCCTTAGTAAATTAAAATACTGAGATTTAATAAATAATAAATATGTTGGAAGTGCCACTAAAAAAAAATATTCGTTATGTATGAACAAAAATTTCAACTTTTTTTGTTCGCAGAGAAAAACGTGGAGTCTATGGAATGAAGGACTCGTTAATAGGAGAGTAGAGTTTTAAATTCGGCCTTATAGACCGATAAAACTATATTAGTTTTGGCCCAAAAGTTATATTTATATTTAAAAATTCATAATACGTATGAATAATCCTAATAACTAATAAGTGTCTTTTTTAGAACGGAAAAGGGTCCAAAATATCATCAAAGTATTGGAAAATAGATACAAAAAATTAACCTCCAAAAATACCCTTGCCATCACCTTTTGGTTCAAAAATGGATCATTATTTAACGGTTTTATGTTTAAACTATTTAAATGATTTTGTAAAATACGTGGAGCTAACTATTGTGTTATAATTTAACTGATAGTATCATTATAAAGTACTCCACTTATCACCCATTAATTAACCTCCCAAATTAATAAAATCGTCACATTATTTTATGCAACAACCTAAAAGTATTGCCATGAGTGTTTTAAAAACGGGTGAGGCCCGAAAAGATCTATAGAAGTAAAGTATCATACATTAAAGTCGTTTAATAAAAATTATCAATAAAACTTAAAGTCAGGAATAGGTCTATCTTAATATTCTTACGTCTCAAGTATGTGAGTTACTTCATAGGTAACTTTTTACAAAATAATATATTAAGGTTTAAAACAAATCATAATATTTATAAAATTATATTTTTAAAAAAGTGCACGAATTATCGGGATGTATTACTTCTTTACTTAATCATGATTTCTAAATTCAATCAATCCTATTGAAAGTGTCTTCCTAAATAAGCACGCTCAGTCTAAATTTAATTGGGCTCGGATTTGGACTCGAAATTAATTTTGGATGTCATTTTCAGGAATATATAATTTCATTGCTTTAGTAGTGTTTGTGCCGATTTTTATATTATGTTGGATATTACTTGGTGGGATTTAGTTAGTAATGAGGGGTGTGGGTTGGTTATAACTTATTAATAACTACATTATAACCAAAAGTTTGAACGCCAAGTATTTTAAAAATATTTAAAGGAATTTTATACTATTTGCAAGAACTAATGATATTTTAAGCCCTTCCATTTTTAGAATTAACAAACTAAGACAGATCAAAATAAAAAGAAACAAAAAAGGGCCCAACCGGGTTCGAACCGGTGACCTCTTGATCTGCAGTCAAATGCTCTACCACTGAGCTATGGACCCTAGTTATTTGTTGAAATGTTCTTACATTTATATAAATTATTATTTATTTGCATCTGGTTTTTATTTTAAATTAATAAATGCTAGATATTTGTCTTTCACACACATATTCATCACTATGGTTAAAATGATGCTATCCTGACTTGAAATTATACACCGATAAAGTTAAATTATTTGATTTTGATGTAATTAACTGATGCCCGTAATATAGAAGTAAACGATTTTTGAAACTTATATTTGAGATATGTCGTAAAGTTATACGATTATAACATTGTGTTACTATAAAATTTCCTTTTTGATACTAAACTATGAGAGTCAATTTAAATAACTCTTTAAAAGTTTTAAATATATTATTCTTTTTAAAGTAGACGGATAAAAATATAATTAATGTCCTTCGCTTTAAAATGACAAAGGATAGTGTATTAGATTGCTCTATCTTCTGAATTTCCACTTATAAAGAAAAATTAAAATCTTACTTATTTGAAATTGAGATGTAATTACTGACTTGTACAAGTAGAGACACAATTAACAAAGAGGAGAAATAACACAAGAATTTTACGACATTAAGCTAAACCTACGTCCTAGAGAAGAAGAAGAAAAAAGTTTTTTTGAGACAAAGTCAAATTATTGATTTGTCGCAAGTCAGAATTTCTATATTTTGATTAAAAGTTAGATTAGGTGAGCTCACAACCATCACCTTCTTACACAAATTTCAAACACTAATCGAACAAACAATGAAAACACTAAGTCTTCTATGATAATGTCAAAATCAGCTCTTATTTGTATTCATTTAGCAATAAATTCGTCATTCGATCTTTCTTTCTTATTATTTTTAAGTAGTTCTACTTAAAAAAGAATTTATTAATCTACTGATATATATCCTTTTGAAGATGTCGAAAGTTGGTTCGACCATTTTATTTATCATTACTAGATAACTTTTTCTTTACCCTAGACGAAGAAAATTAGTCTTTTCAAATCTTTATCTAAGAAAGTATTTAAATTGATTTTGATACTTTCTCCGTTTTATCTTATAAAAAGGTTTTACTATTTAAAGAGATAAAATAATCTTTTTCTTCGATTGTAATATTCTCAATTTTTTAAAAAGTATTTTTAAATCATGAAGTGTAAACTCATTCTGATAAGTTAAAATAGATAAAATATTAAATAAATGAAGAATTACTATATATACATGTCTCTAATTAAAATCTATTTTATACAAGTTAGGAAAAATGAGATTTTCATATATAATGATATGACACCAGAAGATAAGCTTACATACTACCAAAAACATTAAGTTGATTAAATCAAAAGTGATGTGCCCAACTACTAACTCATCAACAAACTTGTTCCAATTTTGTAAGATAAATAGTTCAACAATTCTGCTAGCTACTTTCCAACTACTTTCTTTGAATACTCCTTCTAGAAACATGAGAAAATGTTTGATCCACGTATCACGCGTTATGTTCTGAATTAAGATAACTTTGAGACATTTATCAACATAGGTTATGATGCACTAATGAAAGTGTTTTATCCTTAATCATAAGTTTCGAACTTGAAACATGGAGAAAATTTTGTGGGGAACATCACCCCCGAATAAACCCTATAGAGTGCGATCCAAATTTTGTCGAGGTTATGATGCATGATGAAAGTGTTTCACCCTTAACCAAAAGTCTCGAACTTGCAACCTGGAGAAAATTTTGTGGGAAACATCACCCCCGATTTAATCCTATAGAGCGTGATTCAAATTTTGTTGAAGCTTCAATATGAGCTCCAAATACCGAGTGAATGAATAAAATAAAAAGAGGACTTTGGGCATGTTCCACTTTTACAATGATTACTGAATTTAATCTCAAGCAAAAAGAGAAAAAGAGAAACACATCCAGAGCACAAACTTAAACAAAATTTAACTACTCATAACTTTTACTATATGTAACAAAACCTGTTGGATTACACAATAGTTATTAATCTGCAAATTAAAAAGAGCTATATATTGTCTATATATCACATATATTGCCTATGTACAATAGAATTTTCAATTTAACAAACTATTCAGTATATTTTTCTCAGCAAATATATCCAGCAGAGAGAGGGCCTGCAAAACCAAAAATTTAATTTTCATGTTAAAACAAAATGTCTCATATCCACACTAATAAATAAATGGTACAATCTGTTGCTCGGTGTCTCGAAAAATATTGTCAGGTGTATGTCAGATCCTCCGAAAACTGTGCATTTTTAGGAGGATATGACACGGATGAGGCAACATTTTTGGAGGATCCAAGCAACCTAGTATACAATCTCTTGTTCGATTTTTTTTCTTTTCAAGGAGATAATAATCACCTCTGGAATGTTTAGTTCAAGGCGAAACTTAGGACCGTCATAATGGTGAAGAATTGGCCTGAATGAGTCCTCTTCAAGTGGTTCGCAAATTTTCCTTGTCACGAGCGCCACCTATAACACGGAAATGAAATAAATAGATAGGCTCGATTGTTGGACCAATTGTAATAGGTCTCCATGAAACAACAGGAAACCTTATTCAGTTTGATTTCAATTCATTTCCCAGTTAAATTAGATATATGTCCATAAGTAATCTGGTAAATGAAATAAATATGATATGCGGCGAGATATTATTAGAAGGGGCAGCCTTGGAGCAACGATAAAATCCAGTCATGGGTTCGAGCTACTGATTCTTGCGTCAGGGTAGACAGTCTACATCACACACACCCCTCAAGTGCGGCCCTTCAAGAGAGGGCTGCCCCTTTTCTTAGGTGACGGGATATTTTAATCTTGACAATGGCATTCAAATATCTGAAGGAAATTCGGCAAAAAAACTGACAGTTTTCTTTAACTTGTCTTACCTGAGCAGGAAAGCGCGATTCACCAGCGTTCTTCTTGTCCTCCCAAGCGTAGGATCATGTAGGATCAATGTTAGACCCACCGAAGATTGCAGCCTACAAAACCCAATCCATTATTGAGTTAAGTGGACAATAAAACAAAAGAGGAATATATTCTAATCCAACGCATTAAAGATCTACACATGAAAATAGAGAAAATAGCGGACACAAACCTCAAAAATTCCGTGAAGCTGGTGAGTCGAGTAGTTGTAGAGGAAAAGAGGCAAACCGGGTGTTATTTGGCGAACTGAATCCCTGTAACGAGGTGGCAAGCCTGAAATATAACACGATCAGAGATCAGAAAAATTGCCGATTTTACTTATTTTTTTGTTGTGTGAGCTGAAGAATAACTAGAATGGTCTAATGCTAAGACAACAAATCCATCAACTACACCTTAATCTCAAATTAGTTAACGAGTACTATATAATCCCATATATACACACCATTTATAGTATTCGGAGATTCATCTTAGTTAAATATTACTTAAATCAAGCCAAAGTGCCGGACGGTTAATTAATCATTCCATTCTATTCATGTAGGTCCATTACTAAATCAAGCTCAAGTATCCAATTAACATAATTATTGCAGCCATTTTAAATACCAATACTTTAAGTCTTTAACCAACAACATCAAAGTTCAACTGATTATAACATTTAAGAACAATCTAGAAATACAGTCAAAACTCTCTATAACTACATATTCGTCTAAATATTTTTTGGCTAGCAAAAGCTTGTTATAGTAACAAGGAGAACGTATAAAGAGGGATATGACCGTAAAAGCTCAAAACAACAACATCAAACAGATCTACGTGTAATCCCACATCCCACAAGTGAAGTCTGAGCATCGTGGTGCAAAAACCTTACCTTACCCTAGAGTATAGATGCCCAGTTTCTTAAAGGACCCTCGGATCTCAATGCAACAAATATCAAGAGTTTACGGCAGTAGAGCAAACAGGTCAATTAATACGAAAGCACAACGAAAATAATGCGGTGGTAACTGAAACACAAAAGATGAGAAAACTCACCAAAGAGCTCCCTTTTGAGATTCTCATGCATAGTATCATTGTTGCAAACAAAAATATATCCACCAACAGTTTCATTTTTTGGTAAAGATTCTGATGCTGGCAAAGTCTTGAACTTTTTATTCTCACTACTGCTATTATTAGCACCCAAATCCTTATTACTCTCTCTATTAATCTTGTTATTTTTCTTTCCAAATTTATTCACAAATCCATAATCATCCTCAAAAATACCATTTTTCCCATTTCTCTTGTTGTTATTAACCCCTTTTGAGTTCACCATAATATTGTTAAAAATTCATAGGGTTTTGTGTAAACCCCTTTCTATAATCCACCATTTTAAAACCAACCCACCACCACCTTTCACGGGGCTGAGCCACCACGAGCTGCAGTGCCGCCGCGTAATGTCAGCAATCTTCCAACCATCATACTAAAAAGATTGTATTGATAATGAATTTAAATTTTTTGTGGATTTAAAGCAGTAACAGAGTTAATATACCACAACTCTAATATCAACGTTATTCTCTTCAGGCCTTTAGTACATAATTGTTACTCCAAATTGAATCATTTGAAGACAAATTTACTAAGTTGTTTGTCTGTAAACGAAGATCTTCACTGAATTGGTAGAAAGATGACTGATTATTCTCCATTTTTACTCTTTTTGCTAAACCCTAGATGATTTTTTGTTCTATAACCGATTGAATTTGACCTAAAAACAACAACAGAAAAGGCTGTTTAGTACACCCAGCTGATGATAATTTCTCTGTAAAGATTCAATTTTGGCTAAAACAACATGGAAAAGGCTGTTTACTAAAAACCCCAGGATGATATTTGTCTGAGGACGCATTTTGGAATGAAAGAGTTGAAATTTACAGATGAACTGAACAAGCTCAAAGAAGAGATTTTTTTGTTACAAAAAACTCTAGACTAGTGGTTGGGTTTTATAAAGAAGGGTGGAGTGAGTAAACGCGGTAGAGAGAAATTTCGTAGAAATGAGAGGAATTAGGAGTGGAAAAACTTAGTCGTGTCAAATCGTAGTAATGGGGCTAGTTAATTCATAAATTAGAGATCTCGACTTTGAGTTAATATCGAAAATTTTTTATTGGAGTGTTAATACCTTGAATGGCTCTATATTGTGCATCTGAAAATTTTATTAGGAGTAGTATTTTGAATAAATTTTGTAGTGTGCGATATGAAATAATTGAGGGTTTTAATGTAGGTTTTGAAACGAGGTGATGTACAAGAAGACCAAACTTAGCACTCTGGGGAGAGGCCGGCGAGAAGAGATCAGGCCTCACACCATGAGAGAGATAAGGATCGCTAGTACGAGACCGTAGCCAGACGGAGAAAGAGTAGACAGCCAGAGGAGTAGAAGAAGAAGAATGCAGAACCCACGAGAGAAGATTAGAGCGAGGAGGGACGAGAAAAGAAGAGGGGAGCAGAGAAGAGCCCAGAAAGAAGGAAAGCAGAAAGAAGAGACACCGACTATAGAGAATCTAGCACCCACCGTAATAAATACCTTCGTCTTCCAGCCCACGAAGGAGCAAAAAGCAAGGGGAGAGAAGAGAGGAGAGAGAAGTAGAGAAGAGGAGAGAATTGAGTGAAGAGAGAGAAGAGAAGAGGAGAAGACAGAGAGAGAGAAAGAGAGAGAGGAGAAATAGAGAGATAGAGAGAGGAGAGAGAGGAGAAATTAAGAGGCAGAGAATGAGAACGGAGAAGAGAGAGAAGAAAGAGAAGAAGAGAGGAGAAAGAATTAAAAAAGAAAATACACTATATTTTGTCCATCTTTATGTTTACGGGTATTATTTTAAAGTCTAACAACACTTGTCTAGTTTATAAAATTAATGAACAATTTTTATTTGTCTCTATTTTGCCCTTACTCGTGTATATTATTCATTTTTCAATGTTTATATGACTTATATTTAAAGAAAAATACTTAAATAACAAATTATTTTACTTTGGAAATCACCTTATAATTTGAAAAAATTACTACTCTCTCTATTTCTCGGATACATCACTTTACGTGAATATCAAAAATGTACGCGAATGTACGGGAATTTATGTGATGTAATTTGAAATAAGACGCGAGCATCAAAAAATAGAGCGGTGTATGTGTTGTTGTATCGGGGTTCATTTGAGATATTTCAATTTCATAAACTTAATTTATTAGGGGATTTTTCATGTCAAATTAATTTACTGTTCACGTTTCAGACTATTTTTAGAGTTTTTTTCATTTTACTCTCATTAGTTTAATATGTAAATTAGTATTAATTATTAATTTAATTATTCAAATCAGAATTTGACAATAATTAATAAGAATTAAAAAAGACAAGTAAATCCAATTTTATTTAATTTACTTTTCTTTAAAGAGGTATGAAACACTTAAAAAAGTTAAATTAATATGAAATAGAGGGAGTAATGAATAATACTTTTTTTTTAAAATATAATTATTAATCATGTTAAATTAGTGTACATATAAATACTAACATGTGCCTTTACATAAATTATTATCGGTAGCTAGAAATAAATTGATGTATTGTTCACTTTGATCTAATAGCTGCCAAAATTTACTTTAAAAATAAGAACATCACTCAACTCGTGATTTGTTTTATAAAGTCGTTTATTTTCTTCTCCCATTTGTTAAGAAGACGTATCCAAAATGATTGACAGTTGATTTTTTATATGAATTTGAAAAATTCTTACTTATATGTGCTAGTTGTTAAGATTAAATTAGATCCAAATTCAGTTTATTTGTAATCTCATAATGGTTCTACTTTTTCCCTTTTCTCTTTATTGTTAGCGCAATATATTTTTTTCTTTCATATTCTAAACCTATGTAGCCCGACATAACTTACAAAAAAATTTCCTTGAATTACATTATTATCAAACTTAAAAACATGTGTAATAAGTAAATTTATGATATAATTTATAAGATTATTTATGTTTTCTCTTATTTAAATACAAAATTTGTCTAAAATATCATATGCATTCATCTTTTCAAAATATTATCAATATAAAAGTATATTATATTTTTTTTAATTAAACAATCTATCTAGACGAAACGACTAAAAAGTATATTTGTTGAAAAAGGAAAAATAAAAGAAATTTTGATGAAAGCAAAAGGAAGGAAGTAGTGATTTTAGGTGAGCTAATCAAAAGAGTGAATGGTGACATAAAAACACGGTTTAGAAGAAAAAGACATTAAAGTTGAGTTTTGATGTACTCATTCTCAAGAGAGGAAAAAGAAAAAACTAAATCAAAACGTCATAATTAATAATTAGTGTATGTATAAGTAGTTAAATTATACCATCAAACTATTATTATTTTTTTAAATTACAGGTGTCAAACAATTGGGGTAGTTGTAGAGAATTTTGTGTAATGTCTTCTATGCTTTGTGAGGTTTTATACTCAGGTTTATGCGGAAACGGGGTTAAAATTACTCATAAAAAAAAAAATAAGTTCAGGGGGTGTAATAGAACCTTAGTATAGTTATAAGTGTGTCTTGACATTTCGCGACATAGATTGAGGAGTCGGATACTTGTCATTTTTCCAAAAAACAACTCTAACAGATTGAGTGAATTATGAAATTAATTGATAGTTAAGGACTTTTTTTGAGTGGTTGAGTTAAATTGAAAATGAAAACTTTAAGGGAATTTCGTTGAAAATATTGTTGAGTCGAAAGAACTTAGTGTTTGAAGTAGTTTTTGTAAGAGTTGAACTTAGTCTAGTAGGGTTTTAGGTGACAACGGAGGAGATAATTAGAAGAGATCAACAATCGATAGATTCAGAATATATTAGTTAGAAAAAAAAAAGTAAATCTATTTAAAAATATATTTAAAATAATCAATTATATTTTATTAATCAATTAAATAATCTTTTATTAGTATAATAATATTGATTTATGCTTAATTAAGATTTTAATTTTTTCTTGGAAAATGCTACTTTTTATGCTTATGAAAACCAATGTTTATTATTATAAGAAATATATATATATCAAACACTTCAATAACTCAACTTTTTAAAATAACCATTTTTTCAAAAAATAATATTTTATTTTTCAAACAATTGACCAAATAAGTTATACTATTCAGATATCCTCTACCATCCATCTAGAAGATCATATTTATTCTATTAGGTTGGGCTTCAAAATTAAGAAAAAAGCAAATGGGTGAGGTCATATTCCTTATTTATCCATTTATATGTATTTATTTGTTTATTTATTGTTTTACTTAGTTGCTAAGTTAAGCTTCAATAATTTGGCTTGAAAAAACTTATTCGCATTAATTGTTTATTTCAAATTAATTTGATTTTTATTATTATATAATTTAATAAAGTAAAATATATTTATTAATTAAATTGAAATAAAACAAATTATAAATTTAAATATATAATATGTATTAAATTGATATAAATATTCGATACGAGTAAATTTTAGTTATATGTGAAGGATGCACTTAGACATGTCAATTCATGTGGAGACATTCAACCCAAAGTTTACTTCCAAGTTTTTTTTTAAACGATTAACATGATAGGGTATTAACCGTTTAAATTAAATTAGTTTAATTTTTTTTGAGAAAAAAAGATTTTGTATTATTAACAATGTTATTATATATTAGTGATAAGAGTCTAAAAAATATTTTAATTTTGATTGAATTTATTGTTGTGATATTAAACTTTCATGAGGATCTATTATCCTCAAACTATTTAATACCCTATATTATATAAATTTGCTCAAGTGGACATAAAAAATAATGTTAAATTATAAATGACAAATTCCATGTGGGCACATATATACTTTTAAAATAAATTATTAAATAGTTCAGGAGTAAAAAATACACTATTAAATAATTAAAGAAGGTAATAAGTCTTCATAAAAGTTTAGTATCGCAATAACAAATTCGACCGAAATTGAGATATTTTTCACCTTATCCCTATATATTATGAGTAACTTCTTCTTTTGTTTTAAATATTAATATAAAATTTTATCCACTAATTTCACAATTTTTTTCTTAAACTAAATTTTACATGAATCATGATCTAATGGACACTTCTTCTTTATTGGTGTATGTATATCTATGCACGATGCATCTTGAAAGCTATAAATAGAGATATAATAAATCAGTTTTTAGATGATGCAAAAACATTATGGTTAATCTCACGCCATTACTAAATTGTTAATTTTATTAGATATTATTTGTTGCGCTAATTCAATCCAAATACTTATAATATGACATGATATTATCTGCTTGGATCAAATTGATACTATTTTTCTCTTGTAAATTCTCTTTCTTGCACATGAAAAGGTCAATATTTAGATAACATTCACATATCGCAAATATAAATTTATATTTGTATGCTATATCAAAGTTTGCATAATTATACTGCATAAACTTATAAATGTGTAATTCGATATACATGTACAAATAGAAGCGAATTGTATAAACCGAGAAAGAGAGAAATTAATACAATTTGAATTGTATTAAAACGAGGAAAGCGAGAAAACATAATTGGAAATTGGTATTAAAACGAGAAAGGAGAGAAAATTATAAGATTTGAATTTGTATAAAATAAGAAAGAGAGAAAGGAAAAAGATACTGGGCAGGGAATAAACAGTGAATTCAAATGTATTAAAACGAGAAAGGAAGGAAAGAGAGAAATTATATACGAATTTCAATTGTATATAAAACGAGAGAAAGAGGAAAGACAAAAGTGACTTGGGCAGGGAGTAAGTGCAGTAGCAGTGGTCCTTTTATTGTATAAATTATAAGTAGAAAATATATGTATTTGCATGTGTATATATAATTTTTCTGCTTTATAAACGAGAAACATTTAATTTATACAATTATTGTATGAAGCAAGAAGGCGAGACCGGAAGCAGAGCAGAGAGGATGAGGGCGAGTGAGAATATGAGGGAGAGAGGAATGCAGAATATTTATTCTTTGCTAAAAACACAGATAAATCAATTATTTAGCTAAGATATTTATTAGTATATTAGTGTCATTCTATTGACTTAGCTCATATATTTCCTTACAAACACAATAGCAGTATGGGCAGAAGCAAAAGTACTGGACTTTGAGAAGCCCAACTTTAAAGCCCATAAAAATTAGTGAGGTGTGATCTACAATTATGTAGTCCAAGTGAGCAAAAACCATAGATCCATTTTGTTTTATTACTTAGAAAGTTTAATTTAAGTTGGGATAATCGTATATAATAATAAACTAATAACCTAAAATAGATGGAGTAGCTATGGTTTAATTTAATTGTCTTCAAGCAAAAAGTAGGCAAAGTGTCAGTTCCCCTCTCTCCCAAAAAACTCTCGCTCGCCACTCTCCCTTGTCGCCTATCTTACGTTTTATACACAGAAGTGTATAAATTGTGTTTCTGTTTGTATACAGACGAGGAGAGAAGAAAAAATTGTATATACACATGCAAAAAACCATATATTGTCATGCTATACACTTTTTTAATTATACAATTTACCAAATTTTACTTTTATTCAAGTGTAGACAAATGTAAATTTTATACAAAGAGTTGTAGCCGAAAAAGGCCAACAAAGGATACAATTGCAATTATACAATTGCCAATGATACAATTTTTTCTCTTGCTGGTACAACAGAAGTGTATATTATGAAATGGGTTCTATTTTTGTTTTTTAAGCCGACAAAAAAACTAATATCTTCTGCTTACACTTATTAATCGGCAATATACATAATTTTACTTCGATTAATTGTATGCAAAGCAAATGTTATACAAATATTGCAGGAAAATAGGCAGCGAATTATACATTTGTGCATTTATACAATGCAGTAAAATAGGATATGCAGAAGTATACAAATTGTATATATTATAGCGAATTATACGGTTTTATGGTTGCTGTGAGGCGCAATTATGGCAAAACTTGTATAGTATACAAATAGATTTTTTGTTACTAGATGGAAGGTGTATTTTTAAGTTTATATATTTATGATAAAGATATAATTGGTGCTTATTTATATAACTTAATATAATAGGAAAGTGTAAAGATCTTATGTAGAAATTCTAATTTAAAAATTAGAATTCAAATTCTAGGAGAAACATCTTTTTAATATATAAAATTAGTTGAAAATTAGAATTCAAATTCTAGGAGAAACATCTTTTTAATAAATAAAAATTATTGGACGAAAAATTATTGATATTAGGGTTAATAAAAGGTACCTTACTAATAAGTATATAACAAAATAATTGAAGTATGCAAAAATCACGACGCTCGTAATAGAGGGCTAGCCAAGGAAAAGAATTGATAAATTATTAAAGAAGGGGATATATCAGATCGTAAATAAATTCTATATAAAAAAAAGTGAAAGATTTTATATAACATGACATTAATTTTATATGTGCACATACATTTGTGCTTAATAATGACATAGAACTAAAGACAAATCCACAAGGCTTGTTATATTGAGTCCAATTGAATAATATGTGTCATAAATTTGGATCGTGAGACTGAAACAATGAATATCGTTATTTAAATATATATATAAGAAAGGATAGATAAGATTCTAATTATGTGAGGCTTATTTTTGTCTCACAAATAGGTAGATCTAATTTTGTATGTTCAAATTCATATATCTTGGATCTCATTAACTTGTTAGACAAGACGAAGTTTTACGCAATTATTGTTATAGTTATGCGAGATATGAAATAATTCTGAAGAAATAAAATTTTATAAATTATATTTCAAATTTATTGTCTTTTTCATCTATGCCCCCAACTCTCATTTCTTGATCATCTCATTCTCACCACTTGCCACTTCTTATCCCACTCCCACTCCTCATTCGACACTTCATTAATTCGTATAATATTTCGTTAGATTATATATAAATATTTTTAAAATAATATTTTCTTTTATTTACTTACTCATTGAACACTAAAAAATAATAATCAAAGAATTCAGTCAATTTTGCTTCCTACTCCCACTCTAGATCCTCATCTAAACCTCTAAAACAAATTAAAGAAAAAGATACTCCAACTAATAATATTGGTCAAGAGAAAGATGCATATGGCATAGTAATAAAGTAGCATGAAACTGTCCTGTTATTTGTTAACATAATATAATTAACTCTATTCTTTTGTACTAAAAGTTTAATGTTTACAACAAAAAGAAACACCACTAAATAAATATAATATATTAAACATTGAAGCCATGGTTTATACGTCATGCCTTGTGTCATCATCTGCTATTTAAAATTTTAAAATTCATTGCTAGTTAATAAGTGGCAAGCTAACCTATGCCAAAGTGGAGGATCTAGGACGGTTCCGCGGATTTAACTGAATCTATTATTTTCGATTCAAATTATTTGTGAGATAAAAAACACTAAATATATATAATCGAACAACAATTACAATTTTACAAATGAGATTTAAAAAAAAATAAACATATGTAATTTTTTTTCAAACTATTACTTTTATGTGTAAAATAAAAATATTACTTTTGATAGACTCTCGATTTTAATCTAATCCTAGGGATATATAATGTATGCCACTCAATTATTATTTTTTCCTTTTAACTTCCAATAATAATCATTTGCTTATGTAGACAAAATATTTAGAGGGTTAAATAAATATCCACTTGACTAGTAAATATTCCTATTTGCCCATGATTGTCTTTACATCAATATACTCAATATAAATTGAAATACAGGTGTCAATCTGTAAAGTTAGGTACTATTATATAAAAATTAATATTTTTATTAATTATGAAACAAAAGAGGAGCAAACAGTAGACAAGAATGCATTTAAACGTAATTTTATTGGTTTGTTTTTATTCTTTATTCATTTTCTCTTAATGAAAAAAAAACAAACATATACAAAAGTTAGAAGTATTCACTTAAGTTGGTTTATGTTTTTTTTATCGAACACTTAACATATGTGTATTATTTATCACGATTTGACTTAATTCATTCGTTATGAAAATAATTATTATATTTTTTTCTATAGAATGATGTTTAATATTAGGTTTGTGAAAGTAATTTAAAAAATAAGTATTTAATAATGAAGGTGGAGTATAAAAAAATAATTATTTTTTCATGATATGTCAAAAATGACAAAAGCCTGAAATGACGAGCTCGATTCAAAAGATAAACTCCTTTTGCTGAAAAAAGACTTCAAACTTGAGACTGCCGACATAAGAGTCCCGAGCTCAAACTATTGGACCACCAAAAGGATAGGAACATTCATCTTAACAAGTTGTAAACCTTTAGAACATGTCTTATATTGATGTTCGTTCATATAATTAAAAGGATATGTTATGTTTTATTATGTAAGTTATTTATGTGTGACACTTGAAAATGCATGCATAATTTTTTCTAAAATATGAGTTGAAGGTGTTTAACATGAGCACTTTATTATGTATTCATTTGTTTAAATCGAAATATATTATAATATGAATATCTGAATAAAATTTATTTTTAAGTTTAAGTAGACATTGATGGATTCACCCTATTTTGTTCATTAAAATTAATAGATATAATGCATAAACGTAAGCTTATATATAACTTTGTCACCTGAGCGACAGAGCTTAGATTCTGAATAAAGGTGATGCATTTCTCGCAGAACAACACACGTTATTTAAATCTTAAAGAGGGTTTCAATATTATTATAAGTATATTTAAAAAAAAAAAAAAATATTCATTTTACCATTATATAATAGTAAAATTTTCTGTCGAAGGGGGGTCGAACCCCCAATAAAAGGCTGGCTCCGACCCTAAACTCTTTATTAGAGATTATAACAAAGAGATTGTAAATAGTTAACCTGATTAATTTACATGTGATAGTTAGTTGATAGTTAGTTAAGTTGATATGATAGTTAGTTAGGATATTGAGAAGATTCTAGAAGATAATTTTCTTGCAAATAAGTCACTTAGTACATGTATATATATGTAGAGAGTAATACAATGTAGTTGAACCTGATCACATATGAAATTGAGATTGAATTCTTCTTTCTATAATTCAACTTATGATGAGTAATTGTGATTCCGTTTTATCATAGTATTCAGAGCTTAGGGATTGAGAATCGTGTATTCTACGTTCAATTTATAGTTTAAAGTTGATGATAATGGCGAAGACAAATAGATCTTGATCATCCTTGGTTTCTGGGTTTGGTTCTTACGATTATGTTACCAGGGGGCGTGCAATACAACTATTGGAATGGGAATTATACGTTGATGAAGTCGGGGATTGCAATTGCATTTGCTCACGAAAGAACAAATTAGGATTCATCACGACCTGCATGGTCGGTGGGCAACATCCAAAAGAGATGGTTTCACGACTGATGAAATTGAGCAAGAAGCATTGGAACAGATGTAATGCAAATGGTCATGTCATGAATTGGAGCAATGTTAGCAATGTAAGTGGAGTCTTTTTCGATCAAATGTAGTCAAGTTGGTTGGCTAGCAGGAACGATTCCTAGATATAAGTCAACAGATCCAGAATTTTATCTTCACAAGCCCATAGTTTACACATGCTAAGGTAGTTCCCTTGTTTCAGTCTATTATTCAAAGTGAAAGATCTTTGGGATTGAAATTCGATTCATAATAGTTCCTTTCCCATCCCTGCGAATGCGTTAGAATCGAAGGATTCTATTATTCTGATACCTAGGGTAGGCAAAAAGTTATGCAATTCTTATGGCGTTTGATAAAGCATGCACAAGCTAGAAGCAGATCACTTATGCTAAATCCCCCACCCAGTGTCAATCAAGTCTGCCAGGATTGTACAAGAGAGAGTAAGTGCACCTAAGTGGTGATCTTCTGGTGGAGGATCACTGATCCTATGCCTATTAACAAAATAAATCAGGTAGTTATAATTTGGAGGATCAGGTTCTAGAGAAAAGGGAGGTAGGTAGGGGAGAGGATGATCTAGTCGAGTCAACAAAGAGGAACGTGATTTTTATTGTGATCATTGGAGATGAAAGACCATCCTAGAGAGGATTGTAACGAAGTTAAAACATGTAATCCTGTCAATATGCAGGGTCACACAAAGGTTATATGTTTTCATGTTAATGGGATATCCTTCTGATTGGAAAAGAAAGAAAAGGGTAATATTGCTACAAGCTTTCAAGTGGGAACACCAAGCCGAAGGGGATTTCACAAATGCAAGGTGCTACAGAGATTGAAGTGAATATACAATCATCATCAGCCTCAATTTGGACCAAGCACAAGTGGAGGAGTTGGACCTGTTTCTTACTTCACGCCAAATCAATATAATCAAATATTACAAATGCTGAAGAAACACAACATGAATGAGGTTAATGCAAATATGGCAGGTACATTTGCAGGTACTTCTTTTTGTAATATTGCAGCTAATTGTTCTTCAGATTGGATAGTGGATAGTGGAGCGTCTAATCATATGGTTAGAGATCTTACCTTATTGAAACCTGGATCCTCAATAAATAATCGAGGAAGGGTTCAATTAGTTAATGGTGACACAACACTCAGTACCAATTCAGGCAGTTCTCAACTTAAAGGAGGTGATGTTATAAAAGATGTTTTATGTGCGCCTGATTTTAAGTTCAATCTCTTATCAGTGTCCAAACTGACTAAGGAATTGAATTGTTGTGTTGTATTTTATCCTGATTTCTTCTTCATTCAGGATCTCTTCACTGGGAAAGTGAAGGAGATTGGTGAAGAGGAAGATGATTGTACATGTTGAAGATGGATTGTACATGTTGAGGATGAAGTATTGTGGCATCAAAGAATACGCCATGTGCCTTTAAATGTGATCAGAAAAATCAGTATGCTTAAGCTCAATAAGAGTTCTGTCATGAGTCATTGTGATGTATGTCCATTAGCAAGACAAATTAGACTTTCATTTCATGCTAGTAGCAATAGAAGTACTAGATGTTTTGATCTAATTCACATGGATGTATGGTGGCCTTATAAAGTCTCTACACATAATAACATGAGATTTTTTCTTACATTAGTTGATGATCATTCCAGATGGACTTGGGTATTTTTACTTCACTCTCAAGTTAAATGTTTCCACTATACTTCGAAAATTTATTTTGATGGTTAAAACTCAGTTTGATATACAAATTAAGGCTGTGAGATCAGATAATAGAGGGGAGTTCTTCAATTCTCAATGTGCTGATTTGTTCACTAATCATGGAATCATACATCAGAGTTCTTGTCCACACACACCTCAACAAAATGGTGTGATAGAACTTGTTGAATTACCTATTGGTAAAAAGGCCATTGGTTGCAAATGGGTGTATAAGATCAAGTACAAAGCTGATGGACAAGTTGAGAGGTTCAAGGCTAGATTGGCAGCTAAGGGTTATAATCAAAAGGAAGGATTAGATTACCATGAAACTTTCTCACCTGTTGTTAAAATGGTGACAGTGAGAACAGTGTTATCTATAGCAGCAGCAAAAGGATGGAATGTTCAACAAATGGATGTTTATAATGTTTTTCTACAAGGAGATCTGATGGAAGAAGTATATATGCAATTACCTCAGGGATTTCAATCTGATGAGAAAAGAAAAGGTCAAGGTTTGGTATGCAAACTTCATTAAGTCAATTTACGGCTTAAGAAGGCTCAAGACAATGGAATGTTAAGCTAAGCTGGAACGAATGTCTTGATTGAAGCAGGTTCCAACAAAGTCCATCTTATTATTACCTCAATGACCAAGAAAGTTGGAGATGACATTGTAGTTGTTTTCATATATACGGGTTGACCTGCTGGTGACAGGAAGCATTGTGTCAAATGATAGAAGAGACAAGCAAGGTTCTAAGGATCATTTTTAGACTAAAAGATCTATGAGATCTAGATTTTTTTAGGTAGTGAATTTGACGAAATTCAGAAGGAATATTGATGAACACCAAAGGAAATATGCATTAGAATTGATTTCAGTTTTTGGGGTTAGGAAAGTTTTAACCTAGGTCTACACCTGTCCAGAATTAAATAGGAAACTAATAAACCTGAGTTTGATGATGATTTAGTTGGAGAGGAATCTGATTCATTTTACTAGATCCTGGTAGTGAATATCAAAGTTAGTTGGAGGTACTAATCTTACTCTCACCAGCCAGATATTATCTATGCCAGTTCAAGTGCTCAGCCAATCATGAAAGGCTCTAAAGTTTCTCATATGAATGCCTTCCATCAGAGTAGTGTGAAAATATGTTACGCAATCACCAGGGATTTGGGATATTATTGACAACACCAGCCACAGAGTCTCTTCATGCCAATTGTGATGATTTGACTTGGGGATCATGTGTTAATTCTAGAAGATTCAATTACTGATTACCTATTCAAGTATGAAGATTCGCCCATATCTTGGAAATCAAGAAGCAGTCTACTCTTTCCAGAAGAAGCGATGTGAAGCCAGAGTATAAGAGTCTGGCCTTCCACTGTTACAAAGATTACTTGGAGATTGGTTTGTTCAAAACACTGGATATACCATTGGTGTAATCTGTTTCATTGCATTGTAAAGCCCAAAGCAGCTATCTAGATTGTGCTAATCCAGTGTTCCATGGAGAGAGGAGGAGAAACAACACAACAGCAGTGAGGATTGGAGGGTCATTGGAGTAGAGAAAAAAGGGTCAAAAGGTGGTTGGTGCGTACGAGTCAGTAATATGCTCAGGGAACATTAGCTGATATTCTAACTAAAGGACTAAGCAAACATCAACCATTTTCATCTTATTTCCAATGAATTGACGAAATAGTCATATCTTCTAGCGAAGGGGACTATTAGAGATTATAACAAAGAGATGCTAAATATTTAACTTGATTAGTTTACATGGGATAGTTAGTTGAGAGTTTAGTTAATTTGATATGTAGTTAGTTAGGATATTGAGAAGAGTTCTAGAGAGGGTTTTCTTGAAATAAGTCACTTGTACATGTATATATATTGTAGAGAGTAATACATGTAGTTGAACTGATCAATATGAAATTGAGATTCATTCTTCTTCTATAATTCAATTCTGATTGAGTAATTGGATTCAGTTTTTATCACTCTTTAACCCTCTAATTTTTTGACATGCATACACAGAAACTTAAACTTACATATAACTCTGAATTTGTAACATCCTCAGTGGCTTCTTATACAACAATTTGCATAAAATTAATTACATTATATCACGTAAAATTTATATGTCTACTTATATAAATGCTATTAATTACGACAAGTTAAAAGAAATATTTATATATTATGTCAAATTGACAAAACTACCCTCACACTTTTTCGAAGCATTATATATAACTTTAAACCAAACACATGTTTAAATTAAAACACTGTATGTCTACTTCTCTGAAACAGCAAGAAAAAGCTCTGTTTTTTAACGGCCGGTTACTATCACCGATCACCGGCAGCTTCCGTTACCGCCGGTGGAATTAGAAAAGTTTTCAGCTTTAACTCCTCCGCTTTAAAGGGTGTCCAAATATGCAATTATTTTTTTTTCTTTTTAACTCTATTTATTATTATTAAGAAATTTATTCTTGTGTAAATGCAAGATTTAGAGTTCCTAATTCTAAAATTGTTTCTAATTTTCATTTGTGACAACGAACAATTTTATCATAAAATATAAAAAAATTTCCTATATCTAGTTCAAAGAACCTTATTGCCAAAAAAAAATGATACCCATTTAGAGAAATGAAGTTACTTTAGCCTACAAAAAGTTATTTCTTGAGCCATTGTAGATTTTTTATTCAGAATTCCATTTAATGGAGAATCAAGGGTCTTTTATGTCAAACCAGCAGCATCAGCAACACAATTTCTCAGCTGAAGGTTTGATTCTTAATTTATTTTTTTAAATTTTTTTGGGGCTATTATTAAATTATTTTTTTTTGGTTGTTAATATATTTACTTTTGAATTTGTTGTGGAAAAAGTTTCAGGTGAAGATGAATTGCTGCCCAAGAGAGTTCTGGAGATGTGTTTTTGTTTGGCAGGGGTCCATAGTTGATGTTCCAAAAAATAAAAGAGAGAGAAAGAACGGGTTTACTATTCCCCCAAGGTCATTAGGAACAAGTATGGGTATTTTTTTTTTTTTTTACTTCTTTTTGTTTGAAGTTTGGTTTTATATCTGTAGCGGAATTTAGGAGGGTTGTGGTGGAATAGTATGTACTCTTTCGGATTTAAATAGAGGTCTCGTGTTCACCTCTGTTGGATACGGGATCGCCTTTGTTAAGGAGTGGTTTTTAGGTACTTACCAGCGTGAATACGGATTTAGTGGTACCAATGCGGGTAAGTGTAGGTATAAATTTGTTTCAGTTTTGGTTTTGAATGAGAGGTGGAACTAACAATGGTGGTGTAGTAAGTACACATTTCATCCTTAACAACAAGAGGTCTACGTGTTGTGGAGCTCTTTGGGGGGCATGGAGTTGAAAGGGGGTAGTAGTAAGCAATGGGAATGGGCGATTTTCAAGTGGGAAGAATGCCGGATGTATAAGTTGTCCCAAGTGTGGGTATTTACTAGAGGTAGCCCTGATTATGTTTTGTGAATCAGGAGGAGAAGTAGAGAGAGACAGTAACTAGTTTTGTGGTTGGAGTCGACAATTCCTTTCGTACTTAACCAAAGGTCTCGTGATGGAGCTCTACTTGGTACAAAATCACCTTTGTTATGGAGTGCTTACTAGATTATTCGGTGCTAAATTTGGATTCAGTGGGGCCTCCCCATAGGGGGATTGTAGTTGCAAAGTTTGCACATATACGTTAGTGTTGTTTTTAGAGGTTTGGATGTGGTATGCGATAGTTGGATCATAGGGCATCAACAAATAGAGCTCTGAATCAGAGCATACCATTGTTCAATCTGCAACCAAAGATCCTTTGTCGCGTTCTTCACATTCAACTTCTGGTAATTAGCTGTACTTTCACTGTTTTCTTGGTTAGTTTAGTTAAACAGTAATGTTTCTGTGTATTAAGTTCATGCATAAATAGACTACCAAAAAAAACAAGAATTAGCAACAAACAAATTTTGTAGTTGAACTACAATCAAATAATTTTGTTAGGTACGAGCTATTTCGACGTAGATTAGCGACGAAGTTCATAGCTAATTCGAGGTCATTTCTGAAGAAAAAAGAAGTTATAATGAGGATTTTCTCATTGAAAATTTGTTGTAGGCTGAGCAAGAGACTGATGAGGTTTATGCGCAGATTGCTTTGTTGCCCGAAGCAGATGTAAGAACTTAAAGAACCTACTTTCTTGCTTGTATGAAACTCTGTTGTGTTCACTTGGTCTATTATGTTCTGTTGGCCAATTTTCCTATAATTGCTTTCATCCAATTTAGCAAGTTGAGCCGACTAGTCCTGATCCGTCCCTGCCCGAGCCTCTGAGGCCCAAAGTTCATTCCTTCTGCAAGGTTCTAACTGCGTCTGATACGAGCACTCACGGTGGATTTTCCATTCTCAGAAAACATGCTAACGAATGCCTGCCTCCCCTGGTAATATATTTGATCATTTGTTGTTACATTCTATAGTCTGTCCATTTTGAAATGCATTACCTGTTGATTTTATGGTGCTATAATTTTTAATGCAGGACATGACCCAAGCGACTCCAGCACAGGAACTGGTCGCCAAGGACCTTCATGGCTTCGAGTGGCATTTTAAACATATATTTAGAGGTAATTATTTGACAACTCGTAGTGTCCAATTTGGTTTGACAACCACAAAAATATGATAGCGATGAAACGTCATCAAATTGTTATATGGCTCAAGTGCTCACTCTTGATTCTTGACTAGCAGGCCAACCCCGGAGGCATTTACTTACCACAGGGTGGAGTACCTTTGTTTCCTCGAAGAGATTGGTTACGGGGGATTCTTTTGTATTCTTGAGGTTTATATCTGGTGCTTATATGTCTATTGCACTTGAAATCTATCATATACATCAATATTGTCACTATTTATTCATTATGTTCTGCAAATATATTGTGTTTAGGAGTGGAAAAGGTGAAGTCCGAATAGGAATCAGACGACTTGCTCGTCAACCGAGCTCAATGCCACAATCAGTGATTTCAAGTCAGAGCATGCACCTAGGAGTGTTAGCTACTGCATCTCATGCTGTGACGACCCAGACTATGTTTGTCGTTTATTACAAACCGAGGTTTCTCTTATGCATCCCTTTTCTTAAAAGATTGAACTTTAGATGTCAAGGGGAACCTTGGCGCAACTGGTAAAATTGTTACCATGTGACCAAGAGGTCACAAATTCAAGTTGTAGAAACAACCTCTTGCAGAAATGCAGGGTAAGGTTGCATACAATAGACTCTTGTGGTCCGGCACTTCCCTGGACCTCTCGCATTGCGGGAGGTTAACGCACCAGGCTGCCCTTGTTATGTCTTTTCAGCAATGTTGGAATTAGTTTTGTTTTTGGGTGAGAATATGCTAAATGTTGCCTATGTTCTCAATATTGTGTATGGAAAATCTTCAGAACAAGTCAGTTTATCATAGGTCTAAACAAATATCTCGAGGCTGTTAAGCATCAGTATTCAGTTGGCATGAGATTCAAGATGAAATTTGAAGGGGAAGAGATTCCTGAGAAAAGGTGGTAAAACATCAACTTTATTGAAGCTCAAATTAACGAGATGTTTCTCTACCTTATAAAGTTGCTCAATATGCTGCATTTCTGATCTCAATTATATTTTTCTTCGGTTGTTCCTTCATAATTTCCCAGATTTACAGGTACCATAGTAGGAGTTGAAGATAGTTCCTCACAGTGGAAAGATTCAAAATGGCGATCATTGAAGGTGGATATAATATGGTTGTTGTCGACATTGAATGAATCAATACATTTGGATTGATGTAAAATTTCATTATTTTTCTTCCATATTTCCAGGTTCAATGGGATGAGCCTGCGTCTGTTCCAAGACCTGACAGAGTTTCTCCTTGGGACATCGAACCATTTGTGGCATCAGTCGCTACTCCTCTCGTTCCACCAATGGGGGTGAAGAATAAAAGGCATCGAGCACATAACGAACCCAAATCTTCAGGTGGAAACAAGCATATTCATAATCTATAGCATGTTTTTGAACTTTTTTAGTCATCCTATTTGGTTTTCTATTTTCATTTTCTTGATTATTATTCCGTTGTTTTCCTGCTAGAACCTGTTCCTGCTGCTGCACTAGCCGCTTGGATTCCTTCAGCGCAATTTAACCCCGTTATTGAAGGACAAAGTATTGATAATCCATTTTCCTTGCATACTTCACAAACAAATTCAACTGCCACAAACAGTACTTTTAAGGCTCGTGTCGATGGAATTTGGTCAGCTTCTAAAGTAAACGCTTCTTTGAATATGCTTTTGGATGAGACAGAAGCCAGTAAAAGTGCTTCACCTCGGCCTGCTTTTCCAAGCTTTGCGTCCTCACAATTCGGAAAGCAGAACGATCTCCTGCTTCCTAGTCTAGATGACGAGAGAAAATGTGATACAATTACATCCTGTAGATTGTTTGGTATTGACTTGAAATGTCCCTCATTTGGTTTTGTTAATGAGAATCCGCCTCTAGAACCAGCCAACAATTCCGATGGCTCTGCTGAAGGGTGCTCTGGAAACTTGACTTCTGCTGGTGATTCAGAAGACAACTCTGGCCTTTCAAGAGATTCTGAAGATCAGAAGCAAGAGCAGCTGAATCCGCCACCAAAGGAGGTTCACATCAAGCAGGTTTCTTCCACCAGAACTCGCACCAAGGTATGAAAACCAAAACGAGAAAGTAAATTGTGTTTTTCCATGTTCGTTACTACTCCAAAGCATCAATAGAATTAAAAATATTTTTGTAACTTAACATGAATTCCTTGAGAAGGTTCAAATGCAAGGGGTGGCTGTGGGACGTGCTGTGGATTTAACAAAACTGAATGGACACGATGAGCTCCTAAGAGAACTCGAAGAGATGTTCGATATCCAGGAAGAGCTCCACGCCCGAAATAAATGGGAGATTGTTTTTACAGATGATGAAGGTGACATGATGCTTATGGGCGATTATCCTTGGTCGTAAGTGTTTCTTTCTCCATTTACAACTTACAATTAAAAGTATGTAGCTCATATGTGAATCTAGGATTTGAGGTTTATGGGTTCCTACAACAACTTCAAGTTAATATATAAAAATAACTGGGTTCCTACAACCTCAAGTAAATTTCTTGATACGAATAATACATTAGACCCGTAAACTCATAAGCTAGCTCGGCCCGTGAATTATTTTATAGCTACATGTAAAGATCTCTCATACTTTGCATATCATAATATGGTGCTCAATTACTCACAGAGAGTTCTGCAACATCGCGAAGAGGATCTTCATTTGTTCTAGTCAAGACATGAAAAGTTTCAGTGCAGGAACCAAATCGCCGTCTTGTTTAGAAAGTGAGACAACTGCTTCAACATGAAAATTTGGAAGAGAATAAAGGTTGCAACTTGCCTTTCTAAGTTATATCCTTTGTACTAAAATCCCTCATACATCTGTCAGGAGCGAAGACTCCATGTCATCCTTGATCGCGTTTTCCCAATTGTGAGCTTCATTTCTTAAAAAGTTTCAGCCTTGTTGACTTACAACAGGTATCTGCAATCTTCAATAATAACGCGTAGAGGATGAGACTATGTCGTCTTGTTGAATAAGCTTGATAACAAGCAAATAGTTGAATCTTTTTTCATCATTTAGTGGAGTTATTAGTATAGAAGCTTGTGTATATGTAACTTTATGATTCTGGTGGAAGTTTGATTGTTGTATCTCTATGGTTGTAATTACTCATTGTTGCAACATGAAAAACTTACTCACACCGAGTGTTTATGTAAAATCAATAAGTATATGAGACGTATATTCTATATATATGTGTTTATCGCTTAAATTTGTTTGATTTAAACGCATTCTCACCTCATTTTGTAACTTAACCATTGCATATTCATATGGTTTGGTGTAAACACAATGGGTTATAGTTGTCTTGTTTCTTTCTTGCGATTATGTCATCCTCTTTTGTATCGTGTCTTCTGACACTGCTTCGTTAGAATGTTTCATGATATATGTATATTAATATTAATTTGAATGAGAATATGAATTGTCATAATGTTTTATATGTTTGTATGATTTTTCATAATTAACATTGCTTATTAACAATTCTGAGCATTAGCCATTGAGCTTAGCTAGTCAATGAAGTGAGATGAAGGCATATGTTTGATCGTAGATGTGGTGCAACGGATGATGATATTCTCTTTTTAATCAGAGATTTTGCTTTTGCTTTGAGTATTAGAGAAAATTCTAAGTAGGAGTGCTTTTCAAGAATGGGTTTTTACGTGATGTGATTCTTAATTAGAGAAACTTTAATACTGATACGAGACAAGGAACAAAAAAACAAAAAAACAATATAATGCTTGTTATTATTTTTTCATGTAAAATATATATATCAAACTACACTTCAATTTTAGATATTCTTTTATTTAGTTTTGACCATGTAACATTATTGAATAAACTCATCACTATGTAAGGTTAGGTCAAACTTATTTATATATGGCCAAAATATACCCAACATATACACCATCAATAATATATTTGTTGTGTATAGATATGTTATTATAGTAAATTATATGTAACATATATATTTCCTATTTTCTACATACGTACATTCGTATTGTCTTAATGTGATTGCATATTGTATACAGTGTATAGATCATAGTACCTTAACTTTGAACTTCACTAATTGTATATTGTATAGTTTATATATACATGAATTGGAATTTGGAATCACCATATATCTTTGACTAGAAAGCTTCTAGAACCTTAAATTCATATTGGGAAAAAATAAATAATTCGGTGTACTAAAGCTTTTTCTATGTGCAAGGTCTAGAGAAGGGGGTCAATTAACTACAAGGACTTATTGTATTCGAAATTACACTAAATTAATTAATGCAAAAATACGTATTTTTTTATACTCGTTAAAATGTATTTTCACTTAAATAAAATATTATTTATTATCAGTTTTAAATTATTTGTTTTGATGAAACATCAAATGCGGATGAATATTTAACATATTTTCATCTTGATCATCCCTCTGAGTTTACCTTGATAGTTGATACAACTTGAGATCGTAGTAGAATACATAAACTTCAAAATCTAAATAACCCTAGAATATGCATGCGTATTGGTAAGAAATTTCGTCGTCCATGGTAAAATATACGAGTAAGAAAAAATTACTTAGTATAAATGTTAATGTATATTTACGAGCATACAAGATTAGATAAGATTATTGATTAAGTACATAAAGAAAATATAAATAACCGAGAAAAATAAAAGAAAAAATCGTAGTTTGAATTATGACCTCGTGACTACTACACGATCACAACGAAACAAGTCTTTACACTTCTTAGCATAGCAAAAAAACACAAAAAGTTTGTTGTGGACAATACTAACAACATTGTTAGGGCATGTACCTCTATCACTCAATGATGTGCTTATTCAAATGAAGAGATGGGCTGTGGGCCTCATTGAAGTGGCTTTTATTTATAAAAAAACAGCCCACTTACATTTGGTATGGGCCATTTGGGCCCAATAATGGCCCAATGTTACTTTCACTATACATTTTGGCCCATATGATTTACTTCATCAACTCACTCTTCTAAGTGGAGTTCCCATTTTCCCAAAGGTATTTCTCGACTTATCTAAAAAAAAAAATTGGAGATATCATTTTTGATATAAATTTGATATTTGATTAAATAAATTTAACTTTTAATTAATTAAAATGTGTGTTTTAGTCTCATTAGTATGTTGCATTTGGACTCTTTTTAGAACTATATTACCATCAAACGCGGAATAATAATATATGCTTAACATACTGCAAGAGTAAATATATGGTGAAATAGATAACAAATATGGTAATTCATGAATATACAGAAGGAAAAGGTATTAGAAGTGTATATTTCAATTAATTGAAGATTAAATATGTTTAATCAGATATCACAAAGAATAAACTAAGAATTTATCAATAACTGAGGGACCAAAAGTGCTAGTAATTTTTTTAAAAAACTAATCATGATATTAGATCTTCATTAGAACTATTATAAGTGTATTATTTGATGGTGGAGTGATCAAAGAATGTGGATTATAAGGGGGTTATCATCCTCTCCTATTGGAATTATCGAGTACTTAATGAAACGTCTTGGTATAATCACTCAAAAATTCAACGTAACAAGCAAAGTTGTTGATCATGATCATGTTACAAGGTACAATCGAGGAATTATCGAGTTTGGAGTTGCTTCACCTATGTTTGTGCCATTAGTAACAATATCAATTATCAATTTAATTGCATTTGTCAAAGCTTTGGTGAGTTATTGCAAGGGGGAAAACTTTGATGGTTTATCTCTCAACACTCTTATTGTTTGTTTTGGAGTAGTAAATTGTTTGCCAATATATGAAGCTATAGTTATAAGAGTTGATAAAGGAAGAATGCCCACTAAAATTACTATCATCTCTACATTTTTAGCTTTGTGTCTTTACATAATTTGTTTGTTTCTTGTGGGACATATGTAACATTACGAAAGTATAACATTTTTCTAAAATTTGACAAAACTAGTATAAAGTATTTCAAGGTAACGTGTGTAGGATAATTTTTTAAAAAAAAACAACAGCATTAGGTATATACGTTATGTAAGCAACGTTTTACTCCGTCTAAAACGTTATTTTTAGTAACGTTTTAATCCTAAAACGTTAATATGAGTAAGGTAGGAGTAAACGTTACTGTGAGTAACCCCCGTTTATCAATCCTGACGCCATCAAATTTTCTAAAACATAAAAAATATCCTTCAAACGTTACTGTAAATACATTTATATAGTTTTGTAAAATTTTAGAAAAAACATATTATTTGGGAATGATTCATATAATGATTGAGTTGGTTTAAACCTATCCAATAATTTGAATACTATATAATATAGATATATATATTTTTTTAACCTATGTCTAGTGTTTGTTACATTAATAAAAGACTAGTTTTGACCAAATAAATTCAATGTTACATTGTTTAATTCTGATAATAGAAATTAACGATAGATAAATTTTGTCCCTCGTGAAAACTAGCTAATCAAAAGGGGACATTTTTTCCATTTTGCTTTTTTGAAAGCTACTTCCATAACCTTCAAAAATAAAAAAACTATCCATGTAAGAGTATATTATATAGTTCCATATTTGCACATCCCCTATTATTAATGCTATTCTATTAATGGTTTTATTAATTAATATAGATAATGCTAGTATATCTTAATACTATAATGTTTCACTAGATTGAGAAAATTTATCTACCCTAGCTAGTTCTCACTCCACATGAACCTATACTACAATTTTTTTTAGTGGAAACTAAAGATCACCAATTATATATACACATTTGGTTGACTATGGAAATAAATTGCTAAAAAGATTATTATAAATTTATATCGTCCAACACTGTTTGACTAGGTAGAAAATTTAAGAAAAAAAAATTATAGACTTTTTATTTTTATGGTCTAAAACAAACCTTATTTAGATACTTATTTTGACTGTAAATCATTTTATTAAGGGTTAAAAAACTTTTTTAAATTAAATTATTTTTAATTAGAGAAAAATAATATTCTAAGCAGCCTAAAAAAAATATGTCATATAAATTTAAAGGAGTAAGTATTGCTTTTTTTTATAGTGTTCTACTGATGTGGTATACCACTAATGAAACCCCTTAGATTATCCATAATCAACCACCAACTGGCTCAATTTTTACATGTATTTTATCATAATGTAATGAGGATAATGCCCAAGTACCCCCTCAACCTATGCCCGAAACTCAGAGAAAACTATACTAATTAAGGTCCTATTACCCCCCTAAACTTATTTTATTAATAATTTTTTACCTATTCGACCTACGTGGCAATATCTTGGGGGCTTCAACGTGGTTGACTTGTTTTCCAAAATCGTGCCAGTCGGCTAAAAAGGGGTAATTTAAAACTTACTTATAAAAAAGTTCAGGGGGTAAGGTAATAGCGACCTAGTATAGTCGAAGGTTTTTGATCTCGAATTTCGCCATAGGGTGAGGGGGGGTTTAAGGTTGGTCCTTGGGCATTATCCCTAATGTAATTGATGGATCTTGTTTTTAAAGTTGAAGATTACACAATGATCTCATCAATAGCTTACGTAGCCAAAAGATATATATAAAGAGAGAGAAGAGGAAGGAAGACGGAAGCGTACCGAGGTTAATGTATATAATTAAAGAAGATATATATATATATATTTAAAGTAGTTACTTTATTTATGTAATATGCATTTGAGAATACGTACAACATTTTGTTTTAAAAGAACATTGAATAGAAAATGTTCAACAGAAAACACTCTATTGTACATACTATGTACGAATAACAATTAAAACAAATAATAATTCGAATGTTTAAATGAAATTTAATATTTTCAAGTTTAAATAACTGTGTATTAAGTCAACATAGAATGATCCATGTTTATACATCAAATATTCTTAAGAATGTGCATTTTACCAAGTATTGTGCTCTTTTTTTTTTTTTTTTTCAAAAAATGTTGTGCAATTTTTTATACTTTAATTTATAATAATTTGTTTTCTTCATAGGGAAGTTTGTAGATTTTTTTTCTTTAATTTCTCAAAGTTGATGGTTGCCAATTTGACCACCATCATTTATTCTTTTTTGGTAAGATATTATATTCCTAATCTCCTTTAAGGTGGTCCAAGCTAATTTTTTTTAACATAAAAAAATCTTTAAATTTGATGCCATATGTGTACATATTTATGCTAAAATCATCCAAAAACATGTTTGATTTTAGTATAAAAATTGGAGTCAAATATTATAAAATATTCTTCAATATGAGGATATGATTTACTTTTTTTTTTGGTGGTTTCTAAATTTTTATTCTTAAAAATTATAGATGTGAGAAGTCAACTCTCCGAATTGTTGATGTTAAATGCTTATTTGCATAGTCTGTTTATTTTAATTCAATAAATTTAATTTTAATTAACCAAAATTAAAATAAGAATGCATATCACTTCTTAAATAATCATGACTAACTAATTGTGTATGAAAAATATGTCTTATATTTATCCATAGAAACTTAAATAAATATACAAAAAATATTTATCATTTATAGCAATGACATTTTTTTTTCATTTGAACAATTCTTCTAATACTGTTTTCATAGACATATTAAAATTAAATGAATAATAATAGTCTATATAATAAAAGTTTTATTGATAGGATAATATATGGATCACACAGTGGGAATATATGATTATAGTTATATGGGTCAATTTCTTCGATAAATAATCTATTTTAAAAAAACTAATTTATAATATATTCTATGATGATACGTTAATTCACTTTTGATATAGAAGAGAGATGTTTAACATCAATAAATAATTTCTACTATAATAAAAAATGTTTCACAGAATCAATATTTTTTTACGAAAGAATTGACTATAAATATTCAATGCAAGTAAATTTATCGAATTAAATTTAAAGACACATATATTTGATGGTCTATTGTGTTTTAAACATTACCTCCCTTGAAAAAATAAACAGAAAAGGACAACATACATCACATTTAGTAAATTAATTTTTCTAAAATACACAACTTCTGGGATATTAAGGATGCATTATATTTTCTTTTCTTTCCAATAATATCTTTTTAAAAAATAAATAAAAAAATCTAAAGAATATGGTTCTTTATTCATTCACTAACAAATACGTAAATGTGTATTTTAAATTGATATCTACTAACATCTATATCCTTTACACTATATGTCTATAAGTAGATATTTAAATTTTTATAAAATTAAACAAATAGAAGCTATCATCTTACTTGGGAAGAGAGAAAATAAATGAGAATTTTGGTTCGTTCTACCATGACATTCTACAGTAATATTGCCGTTTAGGACGTTGCGTGTTTGGTGTCTATGTGTTATTTTATACAGGAGTTAATTGTCAAAATTGATAGGGTATAGATTATCAGATGATTGGACTGAAACCAACCTCTTGAAACCAACGGTAAACAATCTATTTTATATATTATGTCCAAATTTGAAAGTCACAAACTTCGTGTTCATATGTATAACATGTAGGGAATTTTAAGAGGTAAATACGTATTGAGTGGAGTTATAGAAATCGACATATGAATTCAACCAAATTCAATAGCTTTATTAGTTTTAAATGTTAATTTTATTAATCATAAAAGAACATGAAAGGTGTAACAAAAGTTGAATTTAGGAAGGATTATAAATTTGTTAATTTAAAGTACACCCTAGTAATCTAATGGTTAGGAAGATAATGGTGGCAATGATAGATGATTAAGACAAAGATATCTAGTTGGCAGACAGAATCTACTACGAACTTAACATGCCAAACCACAAAGGGGTGCATTTTATAATATATGGAAGCAACTATGCTGCCAGATTTAGGGTCTCATCCCTCCATCTAATGTTAATCTCTCTGTAAATTGATTAATTTCAGCGCTGTCTGCTCTTGTTGGGCCGTCTGCGCTCGCGAATGCTTTTTGTCTACAAAAATAACGTCTTTTTTCCCCCTTAGGCTGTTTGATCTTCTCCCCTTGCTTTAACTAGCGCCCCTCCTTCTTTTTCCTCCTCTTGAGTAGGCGCCGCCAAAAAGTTTTGCCTGCTTCCACCGCGCGTTCGGCCGTCGTACCGCCGCGACCCCTTCTTTTTTACGCTTACCATTTTTGTTCTTGGAGAGGGGAACAAGGGGCGGCCTAAAGAGGGATAAGAGAAAGGGACAGGAAACACACGGAGGAAGGAAACGGAGGAGGAAGCAAATAGAAGGGAGAGTATTAATTTAAGATCGTCATAACAATTTTTCTAATTATATAAATCTTTTTTTTTTTACAAAATTAATGCATAGACTATTTATAATTTGATATGATTAGGACAGTAATTATAGAGCTAGTGACACTAAAATTCCAAAATCTTATTTGCAGTCAAGAATAATGCTTTAAGTTTGTTTTTTTAAAATTTTATTATAATGTTATTAAGTTAAAAGTAAATGTGTTTTTTTCTTCAAATATATTGGAATAAAAATTTAAATGACGCAAAAGCTCGTTATTATTTCATTTCTCGTGGGTCCTTTTAGGTGTATGAAAGTTACATATAGAAATAAATTAAGAAATAAATTAAATAATGATAATAATATGTAACTTTCATAGACCAAAATGGAGGTGGAGAAAACACTTTTTTTTCCATGGATTAAGACAATTTAGAGATTTAAAATTTAAATTGGAATAGTTAGTATTGAAGAAGGATTTAGAATATGAATTTTGTGGATTCGAATTTTGAATTCTATCGAAATAGTTATTTGAGGGTTCGAAATTTGTTATTTATATTTATTTAGTGAAGTTTCTACATAATTATATACATAAATTCTTAATTTGTTCTCTAGGTATGTTTTCGATTAAAATCTCATATTATCCATCTGGCAAAAATATTTTACATTTCTTAATAAAGAGTATTTATTTAAATTTATTTTTATACTTTTTATCTCTGACACGCTTAACTTCACAAGCTTACCATTCTGAACCCTAGGTTTAATTTTTGAAAATGAAGTCATATTTATTTTATAAAAAGTATGATATTCGCTAAAATAAAATATTTCTAAATAAATTCAAATTAATCAAACAAAAACTTTTATTATACACATTTTAAACAATAGTTTTATTGGGTGGACAACTTATAATGTTGAGTTTTTCATCATCAAATTCTAGTTTACTCCAAATTGGAATTTTCAATATTTGCTCCCAATGATTGAGGTTAGTTATATATTTATTTTAATTAACTATCATAATTCATATATTATATATATAATCATATGTTAAATCAATTTTTGTTCTCTACTTACTACTAAGATGGTAATAAATTTGTATTTTCTCTTCCCATTAGAATGGAACTAGTACTATACTAAAGTTCTTCCCAATTACCTATTTTACATACTTGATTTAATATTCATGAGAAACAATTAAATCGAAAATTTATAAATACTTGTATTTATTATTTAATGAAGGGAAAATGCACAATTATCCCTTCAACCTATGCTCGAAATTTCAGAGACACACTTATACTATACTAAGACCCTATTACCCTCCTTGAACTTATTTTATAAGTAATTTTCTACCCCTTTTCAGCTTACATGACACTATCTTTAAGAAAAAGTCAACCAACAATGGATCCACAAAATAGTGTCATGTAGACCAAAAAAGGTAGAAAATTATTAATAAATAAGTTCAGGAGGGTTAATAGGACCTTAGTATAGTATAAATGTCTGTGATATTTCAAGTATATGTTGAGGGGATATTTGTGCATTATCCATTTAATGAATGACTGATAAAGAATTCAACGATCTTAGTTTAATTCAATTAAAATTTTAAATACTTTATAATTATACTTATATAAAATTGAACAAATGGAGTTAATTAAAGTGTTATATTACTATTTATTAACAAAGGATTAGCAAACTAATCACCATCCACAGTAATGAAGCATTTTAGAGTAGTAAAGTAGGTTTACTTTTTATTATTTAAAAATGACTTTAAAGTACATAATTTTCCTTAATATATAATATAAATAAAGGATACTAACACAGACTCCATTTTGTGATTTTGATTTCTCACCACTTTTTTTTAAAACAATAAATTTGATATTTAGAAAATAAACTAAGCTATCAATTCCCAATAAGAACTAAATTATTTAAAACACACAACAATATTGTTAACTTTTTTATCTACTTATATTATTTATTCATTATTATTAGTGTTATTAGGCTAGATAGTAATTTGTAGACAGTATCTGTTTTCACTTTCTTAACGTAGTAATAACATTATTTCTATAATTTTTTGTCTTTGATTTTCTATTATAATTGTTGCTGCTTCGATTATTATATTATTTTATTATTGTTAGGGTTATTTTATTTTGAATGCTATATATATTGCTTTCTTTATAGTTGTCATGTCATTTCCATTAATTCCGTATTTTTAAAATCTGGTTTGAATTACTATTTTGGAATCAAGAGCTTATCGAAAATTAACAACCTCTCTACTCTCTACTTTAATGTGGTAACGATATGTATTATGGATCCCAAAACTCCACAAATAAGATATATTATACAAAATTTATTATTATTATGATATTTGAGTCTTATTGGGTATATAATAGTCATTTATAGAAAATAGTTTTTAATTGAAATGTTAAAAAGTTAAAAGCTAGAAAATATATTAAAGAGATTAAAGGAAAGAAAAATAATACAATATTTCCATATGTCATCAATTTATTATAATTGAGGATGTCTTTTTCGACCAACTACAGATTAATTTTAAAATTAAGAAAACAAAATAAAATAAAATAAAAATGATTATTTTATTTTTTTTCACGATTACGTCACTATTGAAAATCACTTTTTTCCTTTAAAAAATTCTTTTGGTTCCCTTTAATGGGTCGCCTAAAGCAATTTCTTTATCTGTCCACCTTCCTGTAATTTGCACGAAATTAAAAAACAGAAATAAAAGCTTAAATTTCCTCAATTTTTTTTTTATATTAAGAGGTAGTTCGGTTCGAAATAATTTATTTCGAAATTAATTATTTTAAAATAAATTATTTATCACATATATAAATAACTTATTTTATCATTAAATTATAAATGGTGAAATAAAATAATCATTTTATCTTTTGAGATTAATACCTCGTATCAAACGACTCCTAAGTTATTAATATATAAATTTGAACCATATGAGCCACCTTACAAGTTGGGGGTTCATTCGTTTTCGGTGAAAAATTGTATTATTTATACATAGTTAAAATAATCTTTTAGGTATCTATAGTAGATATCGAACCCCTTCTAGCTACTTCGTGTGTCTATTTTTTCAGATTTGAATCCCTTGTTGAAAATCCTGATTCCACACTGATTATAACACGATTGAAATTTCTTCTCTCTTAATCAGAGTATTGAGTTTGAAATTATGAAAATCCACCCCTAGAAGTGATAGGTTCAAGCGCACGAAAAAAAGAAAAAAAAGCGCACGATAAATGAAGAAAAAGAAATGAGTTATGTATTACGATAAAATTAAACAGATATAAAATATCAAGTGAAACACTACACAAAATATGTAAATTTAAACCAATATGATTAATAAGATGATTGAAATTCATGTAATCTTATTTAAACGTTTCGAATTTGAAACTATAAAACTCCAATTACGCTATAGAGTAAAAATGTAAAAAGAATATATGAATTTTGATAAGTTGATTCTATTCTATCATAAAGGTAAATGATAAATAGTAACATTTCTGAATATGTTTTGCTATAAATAGTAATATTTCTGAATATGTTCTGAGTAAGTAAAATTTTAAATTCTGAATTCGTATCTGATTACGATACGATATGATATTTGATACATAGAATAATCCCTTATACTTTTTGCAAGTGGCAAATTATAAGATTCCAAATTTATTTATTTTTCTTATAGAATCAGACTAAGCCAATTGCCATTAAACATATTTTTCCTTTCTTCTCCACGCGCCACATACAAAATCTCTGTGAAAAAAAGCAAAAAATCTGGAGAAAAAATTGAACAAAAATGTCGGAACCGGGAGGAGGAATGACTCAAAATCACCTTCCGAAGTCAAAGGAGTTGACTCCGGCGACGGTGACGGAGAGAGAGTCGATGATGATGGATCTCGATTTTGATATTGACGCTTCATGGTCCTTTGATCAGATTTTTGCTGCTGCTGCTGCGGTGTCGTCGAATCCTGCGTCTCCGTTCCTTCCTTGTTCTCCTCTTTGGGCGTTTCCCGATGATAACGACGAAAAACCCGCCGGAAATGGACTTTCCGGTGCTCTACGTATCTCCGGTCACCCTAGATTTGTAGCTTGTATGTAAGCCTTTGTTTTTTTTTTTTTTGAGAAATCATTTGATAAACTTTTGAGTGGAAGTTGACTTTTTGTTTTTGCTGCAAATTTTTAGGTGACTTTTTTAGGCTTTTTGCAAAAACTGAAGTAGCTAATTTTGCATGAAGTGTTTGTTTTGATGCAGTTTTCTTTTTCCCCATAAAAACTTGTTATAAAATTCTTATTGGGCAAACAGTATCAAACAAACACTTGTGCAAGCAAAAACTTTTTAAAAGTATGCAAACTTTAGCTTTTGCAGAAACAGAAACAATGGAAAGTTGAAAGATTCCTGAACTTGAAAATCTTAGTAGCTAGGTTGGTTAGTGGTTAGTTATCTTGTTGGTGGGTTCGATTCTCCACTCGTAATCTCCTCCACCATTTCTCTTTCGTTAAGACTTTTCAGAAAAGAAAGATTGCAGAATTGGATACCATATTTGCTCAATCTAAATTGAATATATTGAAATTCAGTTTAGAGAATATTATTTTCTAGACACTACTTATTCCCACCCTTTTATTCACATCATGTTTACTGAATTTGATTCTAGGAGAGCAATAATTACACAGTGAGATTAGTTAGATTTGTTTTCTTCATTTTCTTTCCATTTTTGTTTCTTTGATTAGGAACATGTGGTTTTGTTCTTTCATAATTTATGAACATAGATGCTTCTATATTACTCAAGACTATAGAAATATGTGAATAAGTATGAAAAGAATTTTATTCTCTTGTAGTAGATAAAGAACATGCTAGACATCAGAGTGTTAATACAATGTAAAAAGTACTTCTTGTAATGAAATCTCTTGCTTACAGATGAACAAAATATGTAGAGATATTTCTCGTCTCTGTAGATAAGAATAGAATGTGAACTGAGTCTGTTTTTTTCTTGATGAATTCAGTATTATAAGCATATAGAATCTTCACATAGTACTTGTCAGAAGAAAGAACAAAGAGAAAAAGAGGGTTCGCAGTTGTAAAACTACAACCATAAAGCGATGTTGTCACTCGGGTGGTAGTGTTTCCCCCAGTAGCTTAGGTTGTGGATATACAAGAATTGAACTTTTTGCCATCTTAAACTTTATAATGAACTAGTTGTAATCTTTTTATTATTAGATTCTCCATGAGTAGCTTTGCTTTGTGATGTATGAAGTTATTGTTAGTTTGTCCCTATGAAAATGGGAAAAATGAGTTGAATGTGCATCATTGGCTGGGAACACACAATGAGAGAGTAATCTATTTTTCTTTCATATTGGAGCAGATACTGGTGATTTAGAGGCTACAACTGAAACTGTCTCTGTCAACACTGATAAGGGACGACTTTCATCACCAATTTCAGGACTAGTACCTGGAGATAATCCAGAGGGTTCTTGTATAATCAAGGAGAGGATGACACAAGCGCTCCGATACTTAAAGGAATCCACAGGAGAGCGAGTCTTAGCTCAGGTCTGGGCACCTGTAAAGGAAGCTGGTCGGTCTGTACTCACAACTTCAGGGCAGCCCTTTGTTCTTGACCCAGAGTGTAATGGGCTTCATCAGTATCGAACTGTTTCTCTGATGTATATGTTTGCTGCGGATGGAGAGACTGATGGAGTTCTTGGACTTCCAGGCCGCGTCTTCCGCCTTAAGTTGCCTGAATGGACACCAAATGTGCAATACTACTCCAGTAAAGAGTTCCCTCGGCTTGATCATGCTCTGAATTACAATGTCCGAGGAACTTTAGCTCTGCCTGTATTTGAACCATCTGGACGATCTTGTGTTGGTGTACTGGAGCTCATAATGACCTCCCAGAAGATCAACTATGCTGCTGAGGTGGATAAAGTATGCAAAGCACTGGAGGTTGGTTCTTTTAACCCTTGTAATTTTTTTTAATTCACATCTCTCATGTTAGATGTCCTATCTTTCGATCATACTGGATCTTGTGTTTTGCATCAACTGTATGAGAAAGTGTTAGAACTGGCCATTTCTGGATCATTTGTACGGACGAGAGGCTGGATTTATGAGATTTTGTGGTTGGAAATGTTACAATTTCAATATGCATGTCATTAGAATTATTTGATAGTGCTGTTGGCTTACAGAGGTGCATTTGTGCATGTAATGTGCAGTCTTCACATGATCATGACATCTATCTGCAAGAGTAATCCAATTATTGTGGTTACTTATGTAGGGTATTAAATATTTTCAAGTAGATAAGCACGTCTTTCATCTAAACCAAATGTGTTCATCATCTTTTCTTGCCTTCTCTTTTTCCAAGAAGAACTGTCTTTGGTTAATCTAATTTGCTGTCTGCAGGCTGTAAATTTGAAAAGTTCGGATATATTGGACCACCCAAACACTCAGGTGAGGAACAGTTTTGTAAAATTTTCTCAGTTATGTGGTTATTTCATCATTTTTCTGAACAGGTCTATGTGATGGGGTATATGAACCAGATCTGCAATGAAGGCCGGCAGAATGCACTGGTCGACATCTTGGAGATACTAACTGCTGTATGTGAAACATACAAACTGCCTCTGGCTCAAACATGGGTTCCGTGCAGGCATCGCAGTGTTCTGGCTGATGGTGGTGGGTTGAGAAAGAGCTGCAGTAGTTTCGACGGGAGCTGCATGGGACAGATCTGTATGTCCACAACAGATGTTGCATTTTATGTGGTGGATGCTCACATGTGGGGTTTCCGTGATGCCTGTGCGGAGCATCATTTACAAAGGGGACAGGGAGTTGCTGGAAGAGCATACGCTTCACGAAAATCATGCTATTGTGAAGACATCACACAATTTTGCAAAACCGAGTACCCTTTGGTACATTATGCACGCATGTTTGGGTTGACCAGTTGTTTTGCAATATGCTTACGGAGCAGTCACACTGCCAATGATGATTATATTCTGGAATTTTTTCTGCCACCGAATTCTGGGGATTACAGTGACCAGCAGGCTTTGCTTAACTCACTCTTATTGACAATGAAGCAGCACTTCAGGAGTCTCAGCATTGCTTCCGGAGAGGAGCTTGAGCATGACTGGGGTTCAGTTGAGATTATTCAGGCTTCCATGGAAGAGAAAATTGACGCAAAGCCTGAATCTGTACCAACAGCAAAAACTTCTCCTCAACTGAATAGTTTACCAAATGGATGGGTGCATCTTGATCCAGTGGGAGAGCAGCAGTCAGCAGTAGGATCCAATGTTTCTAAAGGTGCAAGGAACACAAGTGGTACAGGTGAAGCCCCTAATAATGTATCTAACTCTGACAATAAAACTTCTGGAAGAAATCCGAGAGGAACGTTTGGAACCCTGAGGACCCCCACTTAGCTTTCGCTGTTTTTGAGCCGTATTTTGCTGGGAAGGACTCTACGGTGCTGCAGAAGAGTCTTGGGGGTATGTTCTCGTTTGAAATCTCTTTATTTGACACCCCAAATCGCTTACCCTCATATCGAACGTATTTGTCTCTGTTTATTTCAACTTTTTGTAAAGAGTATTCTCTCAAGTTTTGCAACAACAGTTTGCCCTACCACAATGAAACGCATATGTAGGCAGCATGGGATCTCTAGGTGGCCATCTCGCAAGATAAATAAGGTCAATCGTTCCCTTTCAAAGCTAAAGTGTGTAATTGAATCTGTTCAAGGAGCCGAAGGTGCATTTACTCTGACTTCACTGGCACCCAATTCACTTCCTGCTGCTGTTAGTTCAATTTCTTGGCCTGCTGGTGCAAATGTTTCCAATCTACCAAGTTCACCATCGTCTAAACCTTCAGTATTTCCTGAGGAGAAGAATGAGTTCTTCCACCATGGAACACCAGAAAGTCACATAGAAGCTGAACCCTCAAATCAAATGCTAGGAGGCAGGGTGGCCAGGAAGAGAAATGTCCACTCCTATGGCAGAAATGGTTAAGTTCTTGTATGCAGAAGGCTATCGTAAGTCTGCAGAAAGGGAGATTGTTTCAACAGGAAAGAGTTGCAGGACCACCTTACGTCCCTTTGGATTAAAGCCAAGGAGCCCTTGCGCTGGAAATGGATTCTCCCCTCAGAACGAGCTGGTTAATTCATCAGCACATGAGTCGTGCATGAAAGTGGGAGGCTCTCTGGAAGCAGCTCGTCAGACCACAGCAGAAATCAACTTATCTTCCGCATTCCTAATGCCTCAGCCTATTATTCCAAAACACACCCAGGAACCATTTGGAGGAATGCTAGTTGAGGATGCAGGCAGCTCTCATGATCTGAGAAATCTTTGTTCACGTAGAGACGCTCTGGTTGATGAACGTGTCCCAGACTACAATTTGACGAACCCACCTGTTCTGATTGCAATTTGTCAAAGGACCCAGTTTTTTGTTCCCCATGACACGAATACAAACAATATCTGCCTGGCACTGACGTGGACATCAGTTACAATAAACGTAACATACAGAAGACAATCATAATATTCGGCTTTGTTTACATTTGGTATCGTTACGTTGACGGACATCCGCAGTCGACAACGCGGCTTAAGTTAGACGCTTGGCATTTCTACACACGTCTCTAGACGATGATCTGAGTTCGTCCCTATTTCGTGTGCTGTGATTGCAGGCCTGTGATGATGTAGTTCAAGATCCTCGGGGAGCCAGTATCGTGCGGTTGGTGATTCATGATCTTGTTCCCACCCCTCGGCGAGCCTGTGCGGAGTTCCGGTACATGCGAAGGAATTCGGCTGTAAATCCCTAACACCCTAGGTGAAAAAGTACTTATTGTGAAAACTAGGAGATTGTGTACATTTTGATGACAGGTTCTTTTGTTAATTGTATTAAGTCACCCTTGCCAAATTGTATCAGACTGCGGGAATCTAGTGTTTCTGTTTCTTTGTTCAGGCCCCCACTCTTATGAAATATTTCCCTCCCTTTTTCCTATCACGTAGTGTCTTGTAATTGGATCCACCTCGACAATTTTTGCGTTGATACTTCGCGTTGGGATTTGGGTAGTATGTACTGATATTATGATGGAACAAGGTGCCATTCTGACTCTTCTCCTTTCGAGTAGTATATCCTGATGAATTTTACGAAAAATATGTATCAGCCATGCGATCTCTTTACAATAGGGTGTTTTGCTTGAGTGTGCGAGCCATCCCTGAACCCCCACAAAGCTCTCCTAATATATGGTTCGCTGGAGAGTTAGTGTCTAAGTCAATAGTTAGTATATGTTGGGCTCGAATAAGTCTCAAGACAATTATTTATTGTCTAGAAGAAATCAAATATGCATTGAACTTTAGGTAACAGGCTTCAATATGGCATCAGTTAAAAGTTCAGCTCATTTATGCCATTGATCGTTGCACAGAAAAGACTCTTCATGTCATTATTCTATAACGGTGGTTTTGTGACAAAATCATTGGGACACATGGCCAATTAATTCAACCATGTCATCATTTTTTTTTTTCTTCAACAACTAATAATTTTGAAAACGACAAATTGAAATTAATTTTTTTTTATTAAATAATTTGATGTCGTGCATGACTTACTAATTGACCACGTCATCAATCTTTTTTAATTAATGTTTTTTTAAATAAAATAATTCAGTCTTTCAGACTATATATTTTTTTTAAAAAAAATAAAGTTGATTGATGGGCGCCGAATTATAATTGATCCCGTGTCAAAAAGGTTGTTGCAAAACTACCGTTACCACAAAATATGGCTGAATGAGCCTTTTTTCTTGAACGGTAATGATAAATGAGCCCAAAACTTCTTAAACTGTGATAGACTATTGACTAAAGCTTTCACCTACACTTGAGATATATCACACTCAATCATTAATTATTATATTATATATATAATAAATATATATAATATATACTATATATAATAGTATATATTATAATTATATATATATATGATATTATAAATATGGAGAACTTTGAAAGGCAAACTTGTTAAACTAGCTCATCTATTACAATTTGATGTATATACATGTACTTTAAAAGTATTTAAGCTCTAAGATAACCTCTAAATATACAACAAACCAACACTATTCCGTGCCTAAAACACCACCTCGCATTTCATACCTAAAATATATGAACTTGTTATAGATACTTCATTTAAAATTTATAGAGCATGCTTCTAAGTGTGAATTTCAACTAATCGGACTCAAATGAATATAAACAACGAGGCGTGAAAAAAAGAAGATATCAATAAGATAGAAACAATTAACACTCTCCCTATTATCATATTTGCTAGTCAACTAGTTAAAATATTTCATAAACATAATTTATCAAGAGGAACTTTTGCATATATAGCCACTCAAAAATACTTAATTTCACTCTATAGTTATAGTGTGCTAAATTAAATTCGTAGCTGACTACATATAGGAGGAGAGTGTGAGCCAGGACTGGGGAGAAGGAGGAGAGAGACACGAGCGAGGAGCGCGGAGAGAGTGGGAGGAGATAGTAATTCTATATGTATAGTATGTTAGATATTATAATTATATATAGGTTAACTTGTTTATACTGATATAGTGGTATATCTGTATAGTAAGATTGGTGATAGGAGGAGAGTTGAGCGAGTTGAAAAGGGAGGAGGGAAGACGAACATTTTGTAATAATGCTCTCATTGTGTAAGTAACGGGTACATTTGTATAATTTGCAACTCTTTTTTTGTATAATTGAGTAATGCAAAGTCTGAAATTATACAAACGAGATAAAACTTGAAATAACGAATTGATACAAATATAATCATATGAACTTTAAACAGTTAGACAAATTATATTAGACAAATTAAATTAATATACAAAATCCGAAAACTACAGATTTATACAAACTTTAAAAAATTACACAAAAAATAATTTTATGTATATGGTGATAAAACTGAAAAACCAAATGAAATCATCATCATATACAAATAAAAATTAAACGAAAAATTGTTAATTGTGAATTATACAAACGTTGCTACTTATATAAACTCGAAGTCAACCCATGTAGTTAATGTTAATGTTAGCTAGAGCCCTCAATATGGTTAGGCTCGTTGGATCGGCCTGACCTAACCTAGAATTTAATAGGGTTGAGTTAAGATTTTTGGAGTCAATTTAACAAAAAATACTTTTTAGCGCGGCCTGAATAAGCCTATTGATTTGTGGGGCTTGAGAATTATAGGTAGGGCTAGCCCGTGGACCGATAAAAAATTATTTAAAAATATAATATAATAATAATAAAATTTTAAATTAAGGTTAATATTTCTATTTGATATTTATACTTTTATTTGAAAAAAGAACTTAATAAATATTATAAAAATAATATTATTGTGAATTTGATTAACAAGTTGTAACATTAACATCAAGTATATTATTGTTTTGTTGATATTTATGAGAAATTTCTAAATTTTAAAGTTATATTTAATTTAATAATTATAAAAAATCTAATTTTTAAAAAAGTAAATTGGCCTGACAAGTGTGTAAACCATGTATTGTGGGTTCGGGTCGATCGGTTTCTGGCCCATGTAAAAAATGAGCTAGCATGACTTGATTTGTAAAATGTCAAAGCATGCATGTATGGATTAACCCGGATGGGATGGACTAGACTGTATTGACAGTTCTAATGTTAGTTGTGAATGATAATTATAGAAAATTATAGCTATAATGACAAGTTAAGTAATATAAATTTACTTAACTACTTAATTTTACGAATATATTTCGATTATATTAGTTTTTTTCACAATATATTAATCATGTAGTCCTTGAAATTAGTAAGTTAGGTGTAAGTTGACACAAATGTTTATTAATTTTTTTTACGGAAAATGCTTTATCACGAATATTTATAAAGAATTATTATAGCTTGAGATAAGTCAAAAAATATTATTTTAAAATATTTTATCAAGTATAAATTTTTTTCTAAAATTTAATAATCTCTTTCTTGTATAAAACTAGAACTAGGAGTATTAGTTAAGAATTGGACAAGCATTTATAGCTGAACTTTTCAATGGTCATTGGAAAAATTGAATCCAATAATGTTGGAAGAATTTAAGATATTTATTAATGGCTATTCAAATGGTCATTTAATGACTAATTAAAGATGATTAATGACTAATCAATAAAAGATATTTAACCACAATAAATGTATTAATAAAGAATGAACCTAGACACAAGTATGAATACTTCCTTTTGAGATTCCAAAATTATTTTTCCAATAATATTATAGTTGTCACTATATTTTGACATAATACATAAATATATTATTAAAATTAATCTTAACTCGCAAAAAAACATATCTAACTTTGAGATTAATCTCCATTTCTAATTAAATATTTCAACTCATTTTCATTGTGTCTCGTTGTACAGTTGCATTTTGTGTTCCCAAAAAAAAACAAATTAAAAAAAAAAAATTTTCGATCATGCATCAATTTAACTAGAATTTAAGTGATCATTTTAGAATATCCACGGGTATTTAACTCATGCACATTAAAGTTACAGGTGTTGAGATGGACTAATTTGCGAGTGTGTCTTCTTTTCAGACTAGAGTGACTTTTCCAATTTCGAAATAAAAAAAATTTAATCAAAAACAAAATTCACACAACTTTTAAAAACTCGTTCATTATTAACCTGTGCTGGAGTAGGGGCGGATATAACCAAGTGGTCCACTTTTTATCTTACTTGAAAGAGAAAGCTCCTAAGGATTAAATTATTAAACATTTATAAAAAAAAAAAACTTAAAAAGAAATTATAGAAAAATAATTTCAATTCTAATTTGGCAACTATACACTAGTACACCATTGGCTTACCATAAATATACATACACAAGTAACCGATAATTGAAGCCATTTTTTGGGAGCAACCCACTTTTCAGATCTCTGATTAAGGTACGATTTTGATTAATTTTTAATTAAATTTAGATGCAAAGAAAATTGTTTAATTTGGAGTTTTGGAATTTTTACTGTTCTTTTTTTTTTTGGTTAAAATTGATGTTTGTTTAACTCAGTTATTATCGATTTTATGGCTTGAATATGTAATGTTTTTAATTTTTGATATATGGGTCATGAAGAAATGAAACTTTTGTGATAATATAACGAGTAAAATTTCAACAAATGGAATCGTATCGAGTACAGTTTTTGAAAAAAAAAATGTTTTGTTGGAGAAATTTTGTCTCTTCCTATTTTTTTTTAATAAAATAGTGTTTATATCCGTGTTTTGTGTGGTCATAAAAATAATTATCTCGTATCCCAATAATTAGTTTAAGTAGGATCAGTTCTATTACAAAAAATATTTTTTTTAATTTTTTTGGTATTCATATTGAAGCTCGACTAAATTCGAATCTAAAACTTATATCTGTGTTGGGAAATCCAATAAGGTAAGTGCTCCCTAACAAAGGTGATTCTATACTGAGGGGAACTCGAACCAAAACCTCTTCGTTAAGGAAGAACGAGTGCTAATACTCTGATCCACAAAATCTGGTTAAGTTATACAAACAATAGATAGTGAAGATCCATATAATCGCCCAGAACTAGCTTGTGATTGAGACACATTTGATTTTGTTGATTAAGATTGACTCAGATGATTTGGTTGTGTTAAAGAATATAAGAAATTGGTCATTTTAACTGCTTTGATCCTCATTTTTGCAATGCTGTTTTTGGTCAACAAATTTTCTTATAAATCTTGATTTGATTGTGGTTGTATATTAAAGTAGTTGTAGTTACAACTCTATTCGGATTCATTAAGTTCTCAAATCTTCGCGCTCAATTGATATGTGTTCTGTTTTTGCTGCTTCTGCCTGTTGGTATGTTAGCCTAGACAGATTTCTGTAACAGAATATCTGGTGTTTTCTCTCTGTATACTTAATAATTGTTGTTGAATTGCAGGCGATTCCACACGTTTTATCGCGTATGGCTAGCTTCAAGGCATTTTTGAACAGTCCTGTTGGCCCTAAAACAACTCATTTTTGGGGTCCTATAGGCAATTGGGGATTCATCATTGCTGTACACTTATCTAGAATAACATGATGTTCGTTTTCTTTTCGTTGACATTGTACATGAGTTATATTTACGTACATTGCAGGGACTCGTAGACACACAGAAACCTCCAGAAATGATATCACGCAACATGACCTCAGGTATAGAACTTCTCTGTTTAAACAGATGCTGCTGGCTTTAAGGACGATTAATGCATCTATCTTCTTTTCCTTCTGATAATGCAGTAATGTGTGTGTATTCTGCACTGTTCATGAGATTTGCATGGATGGTACAGCCGCGTAATTATCTACTAATGGTATCTCATGCCTCGAATGAGACTGTGCAACTTTATCAGTTATCGCGTTGGGCAAAAAGTCAAGGGTAAGCGATTACTCTAATTTTACGAGTATATGTTTTGCAAATATATGCTCTTCCCAATCATTTGTGTTTATGTTTGTTTCCCCATCGTATGTGCAGATATTTGAAGAAGAAAGCAGACAAAGCAGAGTGATCTAGTGTTCTTTCCTGTTTAATTCTGGACATGTCTATAGTTTTGGTAATTTTCGATATCTCTGTTTGCACAGATTATTGTCCTTGATCATCCAAGAGCTGAACTAGAACTCAGTAAATAGCATAATTTGAATGGCAAGAAATGTTAGTATGGAAGAATTTAATATATTTGTGATTTCACCCCGCGCAAGGTTCATTTCTTATCATATTATCAGAGTCATACTTATCTCAATTTTTGGTTTACTTAATGTTGAGCATCCGATCATATTGTTCATGCTTCAGATATTCAGTCTTGGAGGGCGAGGGCGAGAGCCCTACATTAGGGTGTGGGATGAGTTTGTTTTCTCTTTATATGATCTTGAGTAATCCTAGCTCGTGAAATATTTTGGAGTTAAGTTAAACCGAAGGTTCATTTAACTTTTAGCTGTCATGTGCACCACGAAGTCTAAATCAAGATAAAGAACAAGGATATGATCTATAGAGTAGGTGAAGACTGTTGCTTCTATTTGTGCTATTTCTTGTCTTGTTTCTATACTGAAGAGGGGCGCGGGGTTGGGTGCTATGAAAGGAAAATAGACTCATCGACGTTGGTCTAATGACTCAAAATCGTCAGAATATGGGCCTTCCAAACATTAAGTTAAACACTAGTATCGTTGCTCGTCTTTTGGGCTGCTCCAGAGACCGCCTTCTCAACCATGTCGAGTTTTACTTGAGCTTGTCTTTCTGGTATCTGTCGCTAAGTATACTCGTAATAGGTTACATAAACCATTAGTTGTAATAGCCCCAGAATTGCTCCTATCACATTTGCTGTCTGAAATAAAGAAGTGAAAAATTTAGAGCAATCTAGAAGGACTTAACTTAACTTATATACGTTGACAGTATAAAGTAAGTGAACAATACTCACGAGAAGGTAGAATTCGACACGGATGATGGCATAAGCAGTCCAACTTATGCTGCATAGAAAGGAGAAAAAGGAAAGATAGAAGGGCATGTACTCCACACTCTGGGTTTTTATCACCAATTTCTACAATAGCAAAAAGTATCAAAAGTTCTCTATATATTCTACAGACATAGATTCACCCATCTGTTAAGCTGAAGTAAGAGGATGCTAAAGGGGAACAAATATGAAAAAAACTGGACATTCGTGAAAATACACCAGTATATATAAAGTCGGTTTATTTTTGTTGATTTTATTTAGTGAACATTCTAGAAAAAAACATAAGTATGTAAAAAAGGAAATTATATATTTACCATGATGGTCAAAGGAGAGAGTTGCAACAAGAATAGCAAGTGAAACAATGAACACAATTTCACTTAAGATGATAAAGAGAATTTTCATCCTTTTTTCCTTTTTAGAGTACAACACAAATAGCATCAAGTACACCATTTCAATGGCAAGTGCAATTCCATTAATGGTCATCATAAGAAGGCTTCTTTGTTGTTGAATCCATGGAAGTCCATATAAAAGCCAAAGGCCACAGTTTAGGAATGCAACAATGGAAATGCTGAGAATTTCTCCACTGATTTCTTCTTCCATATGTGAATAAATGTAGGCCTAAAAAGACAGTTTAAGAAGTTAATGAGCAAGAGGTGAACAACTTTCGATTAATTACTTTCCTCCATTTTCAGTTACGTGAACCAGTTTCAGATTTGAGCATTTAAATTATAATTTGCTTGATCATAATTTTTGATGATCTTCTTAGTCCTTCCAAAATTATCAGTTATTGGGCCATATACATGTTTTTTACTTAGTTTACCCATATATCATTTGTGTATTTTAAAAAAAAAAGTGAACACTTCCATGCGCAAATTTTCAATTAAACTTAAATTATGTAACTCTCGAAAAACGAAAAGTATCGTATAAACTGAGACAGATGAATACTAATTTGCTTATTTCACTTGGATATTAAGTAAATTTAACAACTACTATGCTTCGGTCCCAAACAAGAGTGATTTGCCATTGACTATAGGAAAGACAGGACAAGACGAAAAATATAAGTACATGCACATAGTGGAAATAGAAATCTGGACGGAGATAAAGTGGTAGCAAATTTTATATAAGATAGAATAGAAGTAAACAAGACATAAAGAAAAAAGTTCAAGCCATATATAAACACATCCTTCAAATTATCTTGAGAACTCAATAAATGGGAACATGTATAAAGCTTACTTACAAGGGTGAAAGCAACAAGATGAATGCATTGATGCTTCCTGAAATAAACATATCAAAAGTCATATCAACAAAACATAATGAGAAACAAGTCAATCAATTGAGTGTATTTGTGTGTATAATTGTTTTTGATAGGGTAGAAAGCTATGTTGCTCTAATCCTTACATGAAATCAGGGATACTGCAAATTCATGACTAGATGCCCTTGAACTAGTGCGAGTGTGCACATCTTCAAAATTAGTGTTGATCTTCCGGAATCCGACACAGTTAACACTATATTTAAAGAGTTCAAGCAATAAAGGTAAAAAGGGACTGCAACAAACTTTTTTATTTCATCACCAACAAACTTAGAAATAGAGGAAACTAACCAAAAAGACCAAAAGCATGCTCTCTATCAATATCCATGTCAATGAAGAAAAAAGAGAGGAACAAATGCTAAATTTGGAGGAGGGTGTGGGGAAATGAAAAAAAGAACACCAAATAAAACGGGAAAAGGGAATTAATTATTTTTATGCAGCTATTATAGTTAGTCAAAGATAAAATTACTCATCAATTAATTATTATTATTATAATTATTATTATCTTTGGCTTACACCTAAATTCGAAGTCAAACTTATACTTATTTTTTCTTTTGTTTTCATTCTGGATTGAAGTCAAATTTGAAGTAAAAATATTCACATATTAATAGTTTATTTTGGATTTTGCATTCCTTAAAGAAAACACTAAGTAGTAATGGTCTAGTTTAATTAAAAACAATATGTAATATAAATTCATGAGAACTTACTCTGAGATGTAAAAAGTAAAATAAAAACAAGATATATATTATTATTTTTATATGTTAAAAATAACAAAGAAAAGTAAAAATTATTTTTGAAATATATTGAAATAAGAAGGGAAAAAGCTTAAATATGCCATTGAATTTATGCCATTATTTTATAATGGTGGTTTTGCAAAAGCATTTTTAATACGTGACCCATTATAATTTGGCCAAGTCATCCATTTGTTGTTAAACAAAATATAATTCTAAAGAAAAAATAAGTTAATTTTTTTTAAAAAAAATTAAATTAATTTTTTTAAAAAAAATTATTAAAACATAATGACGTGGCCATTATATTCGGCCACGTCTTCCAAGTTATTTAATAAAGAAAATTAAAATATTTTTATATTTAAAAAAAAACTGATTGATTATAGTCGAATTATTCATGGCCAAACGTAAAACTAGTTTTGGCAAAAACCCACCGTAAAAAATTAATGGATGAAGACTGAGCTGTTTCGTTAATGGTAAAACATAATAAGTTTTAACTGATGACAATAAATCAAGTCTTTGCTAAAAATTCAATCACGAAATTGTCTTAAATTTTCAGAAAATTTGCATTACCCGATGGAACTATTTCAAATCACGATAAATAAATACTTTTTGACCCATTTTCACAATAGCTGTGTTCTCACATTTGATAGTCGTGTGGAGGAGTAAAAATACACTCCAAACCAATGTAAAAATGTCATTTGGCACTGACAATTTAAATTTTCTTCTTTTGCTAAAAGAACACTTTTAACAAACCTCGCATGCAACTAAGTGATCAGATGTAACCGCCATTGACACGAATAATTTGCCCATTCACCCATTCAGAAGCATCGCTGGCCAAAAATCCCACGACCGGAGCAACATCTTCCGACTGGCCGAGTCTTCGTGTGCGAATTCATCATGCACCTCTTCTACGTCTCTGCTGTTGTGCACTGATGCAAACTTCCGTCGCTATCGGTCCCGGCGCCACACAATTCGCCGTTATTCTTGTTCCTTTTAGTTCCTTCGCCAGTATTTTCACCATTGCTTCAACCGCCGCCTTCGATGCCGTGTACGCACCGTTCCCAGCCCGAAATGACGCCGTCGCAGATGACGTCACACATATAATCCTTCCTCCGCCGCCGCGATTTATCATTCTGTTCGCAGCTTCTTTATAGCATAAAAAGGATCCACGAGTATTCACGCTAAAAGTCCTATCGAAATCCTCGAGATCTGTGTTCATAATCGTTGGACGCTTTTCGTCGCACACGGCGGCGGAGTTCACTAAGATGTTGACCGGAGATTGAAAAGCTGATTCAGCTGGTCAAAATGGGATTCTGTCACCGTCGTCCGGAATCTGAGGATATCAGATTTAACGGGTTTTTGTTTCTTTTTCTTTTTTTTTTTTTTGGGGCCGACCCGCGATGGAATTATGTCCCGGATTATTAGAAATTGATTGAGAAACGACGTCATTGCGCATAGGTAGTGGGAGTTGAGGAGAATAGTTGATGATGAGCTTAGCACCGAGAGAAGCTAAATGAAGTGCAATTGCTTTTCCGATGCCTCGAGAAGATCCGGTAACGATGATACCCGATTTTCGAGCGGCAATTTTTGAGCAGGTACGTTTTCGTTTGATTCCGCCATGAATGAAGAAATAAAAGCTTTAAAATTACTAATACAGTGGAAGATGAACCAATTCGATGGTATATAAAATCCATCAAACTGATGATTAAAAACTCTTTGTTCATTGGAAAGATAATTGATTCTTTTTCAATTCAATTATTTAATGAAATACTAATCTTATGATTTGTTTAACAATAATATCATACCCAAACAGTACCTTACACCTTGTTTTAAATATACACATAATTATTCATACAACATTTGTTATATGGTTCCATTATTATACTATTTTTTTTTTATTAGAGTTGGCAAAAGTCAATATCAATATATTACCATTTAACTGTCACCAATTTTTGTCAAATAATTAACTTTCCGCATAATTTCATTATTGGTTGGAAAAAGCTAACCCAAAAGAATACTTCATCCCTTTCGTTTGCATCATTTTATTTTCCAGTCTCAAAAAAAATATTATATGTATCTTAATACGCTATTTTTTTTTAAGATGTAATTTTCTTTTTTTATTTTTGTGTTGTCACTTAGATTTTCGAAATTGTATTACATTCTATGGATGAGGAGATAGAAAAGTAAGTTATTTTAAAAAATAATTTATAAATATTTTAAAAAATTTTATTTATTTTTTAAACTCTATGTTCGATCAAATTATTGAAGATAAAAATTACGCGGAGGAAATAATAATTAATTTTTTTGATACTCTTATTTGCTGAAAAGAAATGAAGTTAGAATGGTGTTGCAAAGAGACGTGATCCGCTCTTCTTGTCCTTTACCAATTTAATGAAGTTTAAGCTTAATTTCACATTATTTTCACCTTATGTAAAGACAAAATATAATTTGATTAATAAATTTTTTGGGGCATTTGATATTTGAAGTAATTAAGATACTGAATTTCATATATGACACTTGATTTTTGTTCTCATTATTATAAGTAAAAGGCTCATGTCCCCACCATTTCTTGCAGATTCAATGAGAAAAAAATATTAATAAAAGGATCTGCATAATGCTAGTAGTGCTGTCAAAAAAATTCACAAGTATCACGAAATGAAATGTTTTCTTTAATTTTTGGTGATTCAAGGAGTTTTGATGAGAATAGTATAAATTACACATATATTTGTAGGAATTTTTGTCAATTTTTAATTAAAGGATGAAAGTTGTTAAAGTTTAAAATACTTGGAATGATTTGTTTTGTTAAGAAGAATAATTTGAGGATGTAATTTAAGTTAGAAATAATTTCTGATGTTTTTGGCTAAAAAATCTTACTTTTATTATAAGTTTATCATTCAAAATGAGTGACATTACATAATAACGAAGAATGATACAATCTATTTAAACACGATATTTATTAAACTAATACATTGCAATACACTACAATTCACATTACAATACATTATGGACAGTCAAATAAGTGTGCAAAAAAAACAACAATCACAAATGATTAATAATATCCGAAAACTCGAATGAATATCAATAATTCATCTAATAATTTCAATAAATTCAAACTTATTTTATTTACACACTCTTCCCATGAAATTATCTAAATTTTTCTCTGATGATCCGTCAGCTCTTAATACAGTCTCTAACGTTTTCTTCACTTCCTTAATTGCATTTCTACACTCATCACTCAATTTTCGATACATAAAATTATGTATTTTCTCCGAAATTTCAACCTTAGTAATTGGATTTTTATCGCACAAATTAAGTCCGATTTTCCAATTATCGACTACTAATTTTTGATTAGTGAATTGATCAGTGAGCAAAGGGAAACAAAGCAATGGAACTTCACACCAAATGGCTTCCGGGATCGAGTTCCAACCACAATGAGTCAAGAATCCTCCGATTGCTGGGTGAGTCAACACTTGTTTTTGACAACACCAAGGTACGACTAAACCACGACCACAAATTTCTCCTTCAAAATCTTTAGGTAACGGCTTCGGGTCATCGGAACTTACAATATCGGGTCGGAGCACCCAAATAAAACTAACTTTACTTAATGATAAACCATAAGCTATTTCCACAAGGTCATTTTTGGTAATATGGGCATAGCTACCAAATGACACGTATAAAACAGTTGCATGTTGTTGCAAGTCGAGCCAGTGGGTGCAGTCGGACTCGAACCACATGCTAGTAGTCACACCTCTCTTGGTGAACTCGGGTGGGAAGATGGGTCCTATCTCGTAGAATGGCTTTTCAATTTGTAGAGCTGATATGGTCTCGAGTTCGAGTTCTAAAATAGTATTAGATAAGATGAAATCAGCATTTCTTACATCATTAAATGCATTGAAAATAATTTGATGACACATTGAGGTTGTGTCTGTTTCTTGAAGATATGACATTAGGTCCTTTGGCTTTATTGATTGGACTCCTGGTATGTAGTCAATACGGTCTTCACGCATATCTGACCTCAAATCAACAACAAACATCAAAATAAAAAGTTATAACATATAGTACAAAATTAATGAAACGTAGTCATGAAATTTTCAACACTAAAAGATAGGTTTCTTATATATTTTGTAGGTAGAGAAGTCGAAGACGAGTAGATTTCTGAGATGATCACTCAACTAATTAGAATCAAGAAGAATGATTACTTTATGAGATAATGAATAGCTATTCGTAGCATAATCATCTGAGACGAAAACTAATCAAACTTTTCCGATGTGGAAAACCAATAGTAGGAGGGACATATTTGAGACTAAAGATAATGGTGAGAGCGTGCATGACTCAGAGGCGGAGCTAGGTGAAGGTTCATGGGTTTGAACGAATCCAGTAGCTTTTTCATAGATCCTATATTTGTACTAGAAAATTAATTAAAATATATATATGTACATTGATTTGTGAACCCCTAACCAAAATGATGACGTATATAAGAAATTAGAACACCAAAAATCTTCATCCGAACTTCGCTCTAATGGACCGGGAAGATAAGGCGAGAGGAGAAGGTAAGATAAATTGCAAAGTTAAGGAGCATTTTTGAACATTTTTCCTTGAAAGTCTGGTAATTTGTCATCAGCGATTAAAACGAATCTAGAAGGCTACCATCACAACCCAACCATAAGTGGCCATGTAACTTCATGAGATGAAGATGATAATAAAGGGTAAAAACCAAAGCTGGTTCCGTCCAAAAAGTGCATGATTAAAAGCCATATTCTTTAGCCCAATGTCCCGGAAACACAAAAGAAGAACAGTCAATCAAACAGGTCACTGGAGGATCTAATTTTGACTCCATAATTTTCACCAAAGCTTCTTCAACATGAACTGAGAACACATGTAATAAAGAAGCCATGAATTGGTCATGGTTCAATCACCTATCAAAATTTACTGGTAGCCCATCAGACACCGTCATATAATGTATAATATCTAGGTCTTGATGACCTTGAACACTATAAAATATGTCGATATTACTATTCTTTTGAGTGATCTGATAGTGTGTGGACTCGGTATTTGATGAAGGTTATAGTGAAGCCTTTTTGTGCAAGTTTGATTGCTAGTTGTATTGTGGGAACAACATGGCCTTGTAGTGGATAACATACTAATATTGCATGAAGTATTGGGCTTGAACCCACCATTTGTTGGACTATATGCAGTTGGCTGATTAAAGTTTCAAGAGGTAATGAGAGAGGAACTAAGTTTTGTAATGGATGAGGATGAACATAAGCAATAATAAGCCTTACTTTTGAAATGGTACTACTATATGTAGCCATGAGTATGGATAGTATCATGATATACTTGGCGTAGCTAAAAATTTTATCAAAATAAAAATATACTTTGTCTAATTTCATAAGTAGAATGAAGAAAAATAAGATATATGCAAGTTTTACTCCTATCTTTTGGGGTAGAGAGCAAGAAAAGAATATGAAGCATGGTAGCAACTAGCAAGTAAGGGTGTAATGGACGGATTGGTTTGGGTTTTTCAATATCAAAACAAACAATTTATGTTGGATAGTTAAATCTTTAAACCATCAAATTAATAAAATTCAAATTTTTCAACCCTCGGATTTTCTGGTTTTTTCGATTACGATTCAATACAAAAACATTATAATTTCATTTGTTGATTCAAAATATTTTTAGTCCTACCAAAATACAACTATCTCCGGTGTTCTCAGAAACATTAACACAAATATGATATGAGTGAGGCACTAAACATATTTGATCAACAAACAAAAATCTGGAAGCCTGAAAAAATATTGCCAAATTAAGAAGGTATAATGAACAGGAACTATTAATCTCTTAAAATATTAATCATACTAAAAAATAAGTCTACTGTAAAGTATCAATTCACCTGACTTCAAAATTGAAGAAGAAAACATTATATTAAATTAGATATGTATTCGTTGAATTGTTATAAACCACACATGTAAAATTAAAGACAGAACAATATTCAACAGTTATTATTGTCTATGCATTTGAGCTTTTTAAAAATTATGTACAAAAATGGGATATAACCTTTATTGGACGATTCAAGATCCTAAGTTTGTATTTAGAAATTATATCAAACTAAATATTTTTATATAATATAAAATAAAAAATTTTAAATTATTGTACAATATTCGTAACGGATGGTTCAGGGGTTTCGCGGTGGATTTTTTTAGTTAGCACACCCAATTCCAACCTAAGTATAGTCGGATATCTTTTTCCAATTTGACTCTTTTGCAGTTTTTGTTGATTTTTTGTTCAATTTTGTACGCCCTTACCAGGAAGAAAATATAATACCAAAGTATAAAGTAATTGAAGCAATATGTATTCGCGATATGTTTCTTGCGAAATATAATTTTTCGACGAAGGATATTCAACGTCCCATCTTTTAGGCTATGTAGCTCTGCTGCTATTCCTAAATTTATTAAAATTTTCCCTTCTCTTTTTTTCTCTCTTTTTATCATTTGGATGATAATCATAACAGAAATGTTGTCAGCAAATGACATAACACTCATATCAGCTATACTATAAGACATTTTTCTCTAACGTCAGATCTTTTTAATTTACTTCCATAGATAAACATTGATTGGTTTTGTTGAAACTGAGTAAAATTTAGAGGGAAAAAATTGACAACAGAAACATCATCAAATTACAAACTGATAAACAATCAAGCAATGAATGAAAACAAAGATAAATGACATGAATTCAAAAGGACAACACCTTTACCAGATTATAATGATATTAGCTTAACTTCCTATACAATACCTCTACAATGTTTACAGATATATTTTTGCTCGACAGAATCAACTTCTAAACCCAAATGCAGACCACTTCTTTGATGAAGTCTCCTTCTTCTTCGTCTTTTTAGAGTTTGGATCAATAAGATTCTCTAAGGATTTCGGGTTTTTGTTCCGAGATCTGCCTGCTTCTTTCAATAATTCAGCCAGCCTCTTTTTCTCATCGTTGAAATCAGGAATGGAAGTCCGAGTTTTTCTTCATCTCAGTTTAAGAACGTACTCAATGAATCTCAAATAGAATCATCCACTTGTAGTATTACATATTTCACATGTAAGAACTAACATTAACATAAAAAAGATACACTGCTGAGAGGTAATCTACAGAGGCCACCAAACCCCAGTTAACGCCGCTTTCTCTATGACGAATGAGAGGTCATTTTCATTAGTGGCATAGAATTCATGACACAACATATGGTCAATCCTACTTAAAGCACTCATGCATATGGATTGGTACAGAGCATGAAAGTTCATAAGTATAATGAAACCCAAAAAACAATGTACGATCCTTGTAATTATATGCTACTAATTCGTAGCTACAGAAGTGGCATTGACTATACTGATTCTTCGTTTCATCTAGAGATGTTTAAAAAAAGAAAATAATGACTCAAATAGAATACTTTACCCTTCCAATAGCGCATTAAGTGGCGCATAGATTACGATGCTATAAAACCAAGGGTATCTGAGGCAATGGGGCCACACGTCCTGTTCCAGAATTCCTGCTTATCTCGAAGAACGTCAGCACAGCCTAAAAAGTTATTTAAACAGTTGTACAGAAGATAATCCCATCTGATTTAAAACAACTCCGAAGAAAGCTGATTTCCTCTCACCACTGGCTCTAAGTTTTATCACTGCATTTTCTAAGGAACTCCGCGCCTCTTCATATCTCCCGACCATATAAAACATAACACCCATTCGTGCCTCTATGCCAGCAATGGTACTTTGCTGTCCTGGTTTATCCTCTATTAGTTTCATTGCCTTGAGCAGCAGTTCTCAGGGCTCCGGGGTCATAAATAATCTCATATATTGCTGAAATGAAATTTCGTCACAATCACAGGCAATATTCTTCATAGGGTTGTTCCAGGTCTAAGGTTTTTTGCGTTATATTCTGAGGGCATTCTCACACATAGATCTGGAGTCACTCAGTTTCCTGTCTTGAGATAGGTCAGCCCCGCCCTTACTTACATAGGGACAGATGCAAATGAAGGATGGTTGTTACACTTAGAGGGATTTTACAACATGAGTGCCTTTCTGATAGGAGAAGACGGCCGCATAAACAAAAGGGACAACGACAGTAGATGTTTCCCTATTCCAACATTTCAATAGCTGCAACTAAGTTCCTGTCAATGGCACAATATAGCAATCGTTGGCCAAGTACAAGGTGCTCAAGGGCTCTTGAACTCAAAGCACATTTAGCCTCACATATTAAGAGCCATCAAACGACGATCAGCTGGCCTCTTCAGAGAAGCTGGAGGAATCGTGAAACGATGGATTTCCAATGTTTCTTTACACAAACTCTCAGCCTCATCAAACTGCATGCTGGAACATGAGAGCCTCAGCCACAGTAACTACAATCCAATTCAGTCGTATCAAACGATTAAATCCAAGAAAAACCACTTCGCCATTTGAACTCGTACATGAATACAAAGCTATTGACCTCAATCACAAGATCTGTTATTCAGTTTTACAGAATTCATTGCTTGCAGTTAAATGTTGGTCCATAATCCAATTCGATTATTCAGAAATACGAGTGACAATATTTGGAAATATACAAGAAACAATAGGTTTATCCCGCCTTCAAATGCCCAAACAAACCACTTATACAGATAAACATGTAACATAAAGAACTAAAAATGCAAAATTTGCGAAGACTTCAAATGCCAGGAGCAATGGGATAAGATACATTACCTACAAGTCTCTGCGACTCTTGGATCTGTGTCTCCCAAAGCTTCCATCTGCGTTTTCAACCCTTCTTTGTAAGACTCATAGACCGATCCAAGTCCTAGCATAGAAAATACGTCATCAACATAGCTTGCATATTACCCTGAGAACGACGGCCGCAAGAGCATGGATCTGCATCTTGAAACTTCCGGCACCTTATCGCCGTTCTAGCAATGGCATAGCTTCCTAAAACCTCCCCAAAAAACTACAATTATAGCTGCCACAACGGTCAGATCATAGCTAGATCCAACTCGGGATCACAGACAAATGCGCACCTCTCAAAACGACTAGCTTCGCAGCTCGTAAAGCATAGATAGTGCTTTTTCGGACATCACCGTGACGGCAATGGTTGTCACGCGATAGCTAACAGGAACGGGCGCTAGATCCGGATTGTCAGAGATGACTCGCCGATTGTCAACCTCTCCGGCGGAGATTTCTTCTTTCCGGAGCCCCGATCCGGAGATGGCTTCGCCCGTGAAGTGACGGTGATGGAGGTGTCGTGGCGCAGGTGAGTTACGTTGTCGGATTAACTGTTCAGGATCTCTACAGGGCCCAGACCCGTTTCGGGCCGTGGTTCTCATAGGAATGATATCTAACGCCGGAGTTCCGGCGGAAGTTTGGAAACTGAAAACTAATACCGGCATTCGCAAAACAGCTCGAAAAATGCAAAAAGAAAATAAAGAAAAAGCACTCTTTGCTTAAGACGTTAATTAATCTAAATTTGGCAGACTATAATCTGTTGTATTAAGCAGTGATTTTGTGATAAGTAAATAGTGAAGAGGTGATTAATGGGATAATTAAGAAGTTAAAAATGAGATCAATTAGAGAGAAAATGAAATTTAGCTAACGTAAACCAAAAATGTAATCAAGAAAAAGAAAAGATGGACGTTGAGGAGGAACATCTCCAACTTCAGTGATTACTTTGACTCTCAAACCCCTTTCGTATCACTCTTTGTCCAGTTTATAGAGAAAGAAATTATCTATCACCTATTTCATTTTTAATATTTTAATATTATTTTTATGTATTTTTATATAACGTCTTATTATTGTAATAATTGTCTACTAGCATACTAACATGTAAAAACATATTATGACTATGTTTATATTTTATCCCAACTTAATAATTATTGATGTTTTTTTTCTAAAAATCGTCACTTAAAATATGAAAATTTGAAATTGATTTTAATATTATTTCTATTGAGATGAGGACAATAATTAAGTGGTTTTTAATAGGGAAAATTTATATCTAAGTAAATATAAAATCTAAAAAAACATTTATTGAGAGTAAACTATTTTTATTCGATTAAAAGCAATTTTATGTTTTTGAACAAAAAATTATCACTTAAATATGTAGTTTTAAAATTTTATTATTTTTCACTATGGCACAAAATCAACATTGTGATATATTCAAAAATCTACTTTTGATGTTATAGTGATGAATATAAACTACCACTTTTAATGAGCATGAAAATTAGGTTTTGCAATAGTTCAAAATGGAAATAGGGAACTAAATTAGTATGCAAAAATAATCGGATACAAGAAAAAATCGTTAATTTAACCGATGTAGCATACAGAAAAAAAATGAACAATAATTACTTATTTTAAACTCTGTAAGGCATCAAATAGAGAATTCAGGGAGCAACATAATAGTTCTGGAAAGTTTCAAGTATTTATTGAAATGCTTAATAATGAATTTTACAATCATGAATTTAGTGTTATTGAATGTATTGATCAATAATTTCACTTTATTTTGATTGTTTGTCAGTATGTATTATACAAAATATTTTGTTGTGAATTTCTTTTATTTAGAATTTAGAATAATAAAAATAAATTTTATTATTTAATGAAAAATTAAAAAGAATAAAAAAAAAAAAAAAAAAAAATTTATAGAGTTGTTAATAGGGCTAGTACACCCTATTGGGCTGAAAGTAAAGGCTTCGATATTTATGGTGTTAGGCGAGGGTAAGCCATTGTTTGGGTGGGCCAAAAAGGACCAATCACATCCCACAAGTACATGGGCTAAAGGCTTGCGTTGTGGCAGGCCACGTTTTAATAAAATAGAGTAGACTTTTAATATAAATTAAAATTATAAATTAGAGGTCCCGGCATTTTAAATAATATTAAAAAAAGATCGACAAAAACCATATATTACATGATGTTCATGTTACTATTTTTAATTCAAATCCACAAATAAAATGATTCTTTATAAGATTTATTTATAGTTTTTTCAAGTAAAAGTATTTAAATATCTAAATAGAAAAATTACCAAATGGTTTGAGTGAACTCCATTATTTTAAAATTTTAATAATATATTATTAATTTTTTTTAATTAATTTTTACTGGTACACGGGCCGGCGCGACCGATATTTCTCAAGCTCAACAAAATCAGCAGACTTATTTGATCCGGCGTCTAAAAAGATTGTTAGAGAATGCTTCATCAGGTGTGGAAGGGCTTAAAGGAGAGTGTTAATAAGGACTTCAAAATAGACGTGACTAATGCAATAAGTAAACTTGAATTAGCTCTTTTAGCTATAAAAGTATTAAATAGACTTCAAAAATCGTAGCCCAACCCTATTGAATTCTGGGTTAGGCCAAGTCAGTCCAACATGTCTAGCTATTTTGATGGCTCTAAAAATTTCTATTACACGAAGATCATAAAGATTAGAGGGTAATTATTTGCGAAAAGAAGAAATGTTTTGTATTATGAAATAACAAAATAAAAATAAAATAACAATAATAATATAATATTGAGGAGAGAGAGAAAAAGATTCATTTTTAGAGAGTAAAATAGAGAATTGGGTTGGATTTGATTGTCTGAAAAAATAGAGAACTCTATATTTAGAGAGTTAAAAGATAAAAGTGGGTGGATGAGTATTGACTGAAAAATAGAGAACTCTATATTAGTGTTAGTACATGAAAAAAATATGGTGGAGATGTCATTTTTGATTTGAGAACATAAATATTATAGAGATCATTATATTATTTATTATAAGATATATATGATATATATAGAGCAGATATATATAGTACATATATATATAGATATAGAATAAGATATAATATATTATATAAAGATATATCAAATCAATAAATATATGATATATTGTAAAGATAATTCTCTCTTTGGTTCGTAGTTATGTTAGTAATAACTATATTTTTTCAAATTATCATTTAATCAAGACAAATTGATATGATCTCGTGTAAATATGTATATCGTACGAATGATTTTTTACCTATTACTATAAAGATGACCAAAAATTCTATTAGCATCAAATTAACTTATATATAATGCTAAATTAAAAAAATCAAATTAAATGTTATAATATACTTTAATTTAATTGTATCATTTAGTAAACTGTTTGTTAGTTGTCTATCTCACTCAAACTCTCGCTTGTTTCCTCTCGCTTTTATACAAACACAAATGTATAAAATGTGTTTGTGTTTGAATAACGCAGAAGGAAAATAAATATATATAACCATATATTTTCATTCCCCTTCCCAGATTCGCGCTGCCACCCTCGCCTCTCTCGATTATTACAAAACCAAAAAGAAATGATAAATGCATATTAAAGCGAGAGAAAATCATATATCACATGAACCATTACATATATCTTCGGTAGTATGCAATTATATTATACAATTACAAAAAATTTCTATACATTTTTTTGGGTCTTCTCTCTTCTCGTTATTACATACACAGAAATCTATATTGATTCTTTATATTGCAATTGCGTCTTTGTATATGGGATAGCGAATAAAACTAATTTTTTTTATATATGTATAGCGAATTATACAACTATTTTTTTTTGTATATGTATAGCGAAATATACATATTAATATTTGCTATGAAGTACAATAGTGCAACATATAGCTATAAAATATAAATATAATTTTATGTTTATTATATGTAAAAGTTATTTTTAGTTAAGCAATTTAAAAGTAAAGTGATAATAAATGTATATGCGTAAGATAGTTATTTTGGTGTAATTTAAAAGTAAAGTGATAATAAATGTATATGCGTAAGATAGTTATTTTGATGTAATGACGGAGGATAAATTGTAATGGATCCAAAGTACAATATATGTATAAATTAGATATTATTTTAATTAATATTTTATCAATGGAGAAATTATATAAGAATACTTTTGGTTTGAACCTTTTTAAACTAATAATTGTATCTTTAAGCTAAATGAGACACACGCAGTTGTCAAAAATATATCTAAGGATATCCTCTTTTTTCAGTTTCATCCTAAAAATCATTAAAAGTTAGAGGGTCATATCTAAACTACCTATTTTAGTTAAGAAACACACATTTCTTATTGATATCACTCTCATCATGTAGTATACTACATTATTTATCTTTTATTTTAAAGAATTCTTCAATCCCCATTTCCACATTGATAAAAGTTATTCAACCTTGACAAACTAAATAAATATTAGTATTAAGCTAAAATTAAAAATTTGAAAACCTATTTTAAAGAATAATATTTTCTTTATAAACATAAAATGTGCTTCCACTTCGCTACGATGCGGTCTCATGAATAAACTCGTTGAATTACCCACAAACACCTAAAAAACGAGCGCGCGAAGCCGCGAAATGGGACGCTCTGGCCTGGGTCAGAAAGGGGCATAAAATATTTTCTGACCCCACCACACATTTTTAAAATTTTTTTACTTTCTTAATTCCGTTATAAAAGTATATTTTGACTCATCTATCCCATCATCCAAATACTAATTTAGATATGATTTTCTTAAAAATATACTTCTACCCATCCCACTTACACTGCTGCTTTTAATATTTTTCCAGTGTTTAGATATACATTTTCCCGAAAATATCTTTTTACTTGGCGCCACAATGACTTTTAACTTTTAGTTGGTTTATGTGTTATTGGTACCACTCGTAGAATTTTTTCTAAAAATATATTACAAAGCAATCTAAGAAGACAAAAGAAGGGAGAAAAACGTACGAAAATAAAATTAGGAGCGAAAAGTAAATAGGATGGGGTAGATTTTTTTGAAATAAAATAATATCAATTTTTCTATCGGGGGGGTGGGGGGGGGGGAGGGTGAAATATGAATTTTTACAAATATTTTATATAGCATGTTTTTTTAAAAAAAAAGGGATGGCGATTGTCGCGGGGGAGGAGGGTACATGGAGGAGGTGTGGGGAGTAAGTGAGATAGGAAAAAAATTTAATGTTTTCTACGTGGATAATAAAAAGTCTTTAATTTGTAACAAATAATTTTATTCTAGATAAAATATGTTTTATCTATGGGAATTCAGTGTAAAAGTTTTTTCATAAAAGAGAGAGACACTTACACAACCACGATGGTGTTTCTAATAAAAAATGATAGTTAAGGGAAACTCACACTTTTCAATAGTGGAGTTAGGTATGAGACTCAAAAAAAAGGGCTGAATGTGTTAGGTATGTTTTGATACCCCCCCCCCAAAAAAAAAAAACAGTTCCTCTTAATAAATATAATAAATAAATAATTGACCAGACGATGCTTGCGTGAAAAATAGAGAAAATACAAAATGACCCATTAAGTTATACGTTTTTAAGTGACCACTTAAGTTTGTGGAGATCCTATTATCCCACAAAACTATGAAGAAGAAATGATTTTTTGTTTTAAAAAATTAAATAAGAAATAAATGAAAATTAAAATTAAAATAACTGAAACATGGCCGGTTATAGTTGGTGTGTGTATACACTTTTTTTCTTGAGGTGAGATTGACCCAAAAATGTGATACTTTTACCATATTTAAATTAGCTAAGAGAATATTAAGATTTATGCAATGTTCGAGTGTCTTTTTTAAAAAAAGTATTTAGTCGAATTGGAAAATGATGTATTTTCTTGTGAAAGTATTATTATAGGTTGTTGCAAGGCATAACATACTAATATTGCATGAAGTTTTGGGCTTGAACCCACCACTTATTGGACTATATGTAGTTGGCAAATTAAAGTTTGAAGAGTTAATGAGAGAGAACTAAGATTTTTTTGTATAAGTGTTCATACAAACATATAATTAACTTATGCTTTTCAAATATTTCTTTAGTCCTGTCAAATTATAACTATCTAAGGTGTTTATTAAAAAAATAACACAAAATATGATATGAGTGATGACACTAAAATATTATTCTAACAATTAATAATAATGAAAATGCATAAAAGAAATATTACAAATTAATACGATATAATGAAAATGATCATAATTTAAAAATATTAAATTATACTAAAATATCTAATAAGTATCAATTCATCTAAAAATAACGCAAATTAAATAATTTGTATTTTAATTTGTCCCTAACCATATCAAATTAAGAACGCATATTCAACATTATTATTTTCATTCTTATCGTTAGAACTAATTTTTTTTGTCAGCATTAGTATGAATTTGATTTTTATTTGAACTTTTAATAATTATCAACATATATGTTCTAATCTTTATTGGACGATTTAAAATCCCAAGTTTGTATTTAGAAAATGTATCAAAGTAAATATTTTTATATAATATAAATTAAAATTTTAAAATTATGTACATAGTGTCGAGTTGGTTGGGTCTCGGATTGATTTTTTAGTTAAGACCAATCTAATCCAACCCAACCAAAGTATAGTCGGATTTTTTTTTTATTTGATTCTTTTGCAGTTTGTTGATTTTCGATTCATTTTTGTATATCCTTAACAAGAAAATATAATAATACCAAAATATAAAGCAATAATGTATTTGCAATATAATTTTTTGCGTAATATAATTTTTCGACGAAGGATATTATACTTTCCATCTTTTCGGCTGTGTGGCTATGCTGCTACTCCTAAATTTATTTTAAAATTTCCCTTTTTTTTTTCTCTTCCTTTTATCATTTGGAATGATAATCCTTGCAGAAATGTTGTCACCAAATGACATAACACCCATATCAGCTATACTATAAGACATTTTTCTCTAACATCAGATCTTTGTAATTTACTTCCAGAGATAAACATTGATTGGTTTTGTTGAAACAGAAATATCATCAAATTACAAGTGATAACAATCAAGCAATGAATGAAAACAGAGATAAATGACATGAATTCAAAAGTGACATATAAAACATAACACACATTCGTGCCTCTACAATGTTACAGAAAAACTTCTTGCTAGAAAGAATCAACTTCGGAAGCCAAATGCAGACCACTTCTTTGATGACGTCTCCTTCTTCGTCGTCCTTTTAGAGTTTGGATCAATAAGATTTTCTAAGGAATTCGGGTTTTTGTTCCGAGATCTGCCTGCTTCTTTCAATAATTCAGCCAGCCTCTTTTTCTCATCGTTGAAATCAGGATTTGCAGTTCCGAGTTTTTCTTCTCTCAGTTTAAGAACGTACTCCAGAATCTCAATAGCATCATCCACTCTGTATGTTACATAAAATGTCAGAACAACATTAACATAAAAAATTACACTTTGAGAGGTAATATACAGAGGCCACCAAACCAGTTATGCTTTCTCTAATGACGATAGAGAGGTCATTTTCATTAAGTGGAATAGAATCAGAACAACATATCGGTCTATCCTACTCTAAAGCACTCAATGCATATGGATTTGGTACATGAGCATGACAGTTCATAATGTATAATAAACCACAAAATAAATGTAAGATACTTGTAATATATTGCTACTAATTCCTTAGTCTAACAAGCTGGCATTGCCTATACTGGTTCTTCGTTTCATCTAGAGATGTAAAAGAAAATGCTCAAATATTAATATTACCTTCCAATAGCATCATAAGTGGCGGCAAGATTGCTATACACACCAAGGGTATCTTGATGGCAATGGCCACACTCCTGTTCCAGAATTTCTCTAGCTTCTTCGAATAACTCAGCAGCCTCATCTATTTTAAACAGTTGTACAGAAGACAATCCCATCTGATTTAAAACAACTCCGAAGAAAGCTGATTTCCTCTCACCACTGGCTCTAAGTTTATCACTCACTTAACTCACTCACTGCATTTTCAAAGAAAGGTTCCGGCCTCTTCATATCTCCCGACCATATAGAACATAACACCCATTCGTGCCTCTATGCCAGCAATGGTACTTTGCTGTCCTGGTTTATCCTCTAATAGTTTCATTGCCTTGAGCAGCAGTTTCAGGGCCTCCTCGGGTTCATTAAATAACTCATATATTGCTGAAATTTCCATCAATCCACTGGCAATATCTTCAGGGGTTGTTCCAGGTACAGGTTTTGCATATATTCTGAGGGCATTCTCACAATAGGATCTGGATTCCCTCAGTTTTCCTGTCTTGTAGTATAGGTCAGCCAGCCTTACATAGACAGATGCAACTGAAGGATGGTTGTCACCCTTAGATGATTTGAAAACAGTGAGTGCCTTCTGATAGGAGAAGACAGCCTCATCAAAACGAGACAACGACAAGTAGATGTTCCCTATTCCAACATCAATAGCTGCGACCTCAGTTTCCTGTCCATTGGCAATCATAGCCATGTTGGCAAGTACAAGGTGCTCAAGGGCTGACTCATAATCACATTTAGCCTCACATATTAGAGCCATCAAACGACGATCAGCTGCCTCTTCAAGAGAAGCTGGAGGACTGTGCACACGATGGATTTCCAATGTTTTCTTACACAAACTCTCAGCCTCATCAAACTGCATTGCCTGAACATGAGCCTCAGCCAAGTACCTACAATTCCAATTCAGTCGTATCAAAATAATTAAATCCAAGAAAACACTTCGCCATCTTGAAATCGAATGACTACCAAAGGCTTATTGACCTCAATCACAAGCATCTGTTATTTAAAGTTTTACAATGAATTCATCTGCTTTGAGGTAAATATTTTTTGGTCCATAAATCCAATCGGCTATTCTAATACAGTGACATATTTTGGAAAGATCTAACAATAGGTTTATCCCGTCTTCAAATGCCCAAACCACTTATACAGATAAACACGTAACATAAAGAACTAAAAATGCAAAATTTGCGAAGACTTCAAATGCCAGGAGCAATGGGATAAACTACATTACCTACAAGTCTCTGCGACTCTTGGATCTGTGTCTCCCAAAGCTTCCATCTGCGTTTTCAACCCTTCTTGGTAAGACTCAATTGACCGATCCAATTGTCCTAGCATAGAATACGTATCACCAAGCTGCATATACCCTGAGAACGCCGCAAGAGCATGATCTGCACCTCTTGAAACTTCCGGCACCTTAATCGCCGTTTCTAGCACTGGAATAGCTTCATCAAACCTCCCCAAACTACAATATATAGCTGCCACAACGTGCAGACTCATAGCTAGATCCAAACTCGGCTCACCGTCAACCGCGCACCTCTCAAACGACTTCGCAGCTCGTAAAGCATAGTCTAGTGCTTTATTCGGACCTTCACCGGAGGCAATGGTGTCACGCGCTAGCTTTAACAGGAACGGCTAGATCCGTATTGTCAAGAAGATGACTCCGTCGAGTTCACAACTTCTTCCGGCGGAGATTTCTTCTGTCCGGCCCTGGGCGATCCGGAGATGGCTTCGCCGTGAAGTTGACGGTGATGAGGTCGTCGTGGCCAGGTTGAGTTCGTTTTTCGATTAACTTGTTCTGATCTACTAGAGCCCGACCCGTTCGGCCGTGGTTTCTCATCTGAAACTGGATATCTTAAACGCCGGAGTTTCGGGGATTTCACTGAACTAATAATCCTCGGCATTGCAACAGCTCGAAAATGCAAAAAAAAATAAAAAAATATCACACTCTTTACTTAAGAGGTTAATAAATTCAGGAACGGCTCTATGCATTAAAAAATAAAGGCTTTGCCTTACGCCTCAAATTTCGACGCTCCAAATTTTTGTTACGAATAAATTATGTGTTAAATTTTTTATATAAAAAAATTAATTATTTATAATAAGTATTATAATTTATTTAAAAATATATTATTTTATTTTTTTAAATCATTTTAAATTTTGTTAAAAATAAAAATTAATAGTGAAAAGTATTACAAAGGAATTACAAATTTTTCTTTTTTTTTATTTTACTTCAAGCAATTCTTTAAAGCATATTAAAATGAAGTTTACGCAAGTCATTATTTTTTTTGAGTCAAATTTTATAGTTATATACGTTTTCTTTATTTAATATTTATACTTATTACTCTGTCTCATTATATTACAGACATACAATCATTATCCTCATTTAAAGATATTTTTCAATATTGAGTTTGAAAAAATCTTACATAAAATTACTAACAACAAAATAATATTGGTAGTAATAATTTTCATCTTAACAGTGTAGTCATATTTTGTCCAACGACCCAAAACGAGCCGGCGACTGGCACCCACATTTACCCTCCTATGTGACCGAACCAACAATCTAAACCCTTATCATTTCATTTTTATCAACATAAAGCATGCGGAGACTTAAACTCATAGAATAAAGACAATTCAATAACTTTTCTAAAATTCACCATCTATTATTCCCCAAAATCTGGAAGTCATCAACCCAAACATCTATGATCAATTACTAACTAAGAGTATCTAAAGAAGCAAACAAATAAAAGCTAGTCTATCCGAAACTTCAGGTCATCGAGACAATGAGTAAGGAATCCATTCCAAGCTATAAGCCTTCGCTCACACCCTGAAGATCCGGTTGACGAAGACTGGCTATAATTCTGTTGAGTCGAAGATGACGGAGCGTTTGCCTGCATTTCGACATATACAGAAGAAAACTAAAGTAAGGGGGTCAGTACACCACAAGTACTGAGTAGATATCACGGCCAACTCAAAATAGAAAGCATATATCTCAGATATATCATAAAATCGACTATATTCTTAAACATGTGATAGCAACCAATTACAACATCAATTTATAATATCAACCGATCATATCTATGATAGGACTCAACAAGCCTCCACACCATACTCTTTTGGGATACTTGTTCTTTGGATTGAGTATATTAGCATCTTTCAAGATTCATCTATCTTTATTAATTCCTCTTGTGTCGTACGTGCACTTCGATCCTCACTTGCTATTTGTCGGAACGTGACACCCCGTCCCCTACTTCATGTTCGTAACGTGACACCTCCGATCCCCTATTCAATGTTCCGGTAACGTGACACTTCCCGATCCCCTACATCTCACGTGTCTGTTTGTGCACCCGTCCCACTAATTCCCTGTGTCGGTACGTGACACTAGTCCGATCCCCTACATCTACGGTGTCGTTCTTGACCCCGTCCCAACTAATTCTTGTGTCGGTACGTACAACTCCGTCCCTAATCTCTTCTATTAAATTGTCAAGCCTTCTTTTTAATACCAGGCGTCATCCCTCATCACTTAGTTCCATCAAGCCTTCGTTGTATCAAGAATCAAGACATCATCATTAACAAGAGATTAGGTTTTTATCAAATTTGAGATTCATATCTTCATCATGCCTTGTTTTCTCACAATCATATATATAGATATCACATCATGCATACACACAATTAGAAAAACGAAGAGTCTATAATACTACCCAACACATATCATTTCGCTATTAAGAGGTTTTACTACGAATAGTGGTAAAAAGCATAACCTACCTCCACCGAAGATTCGTGAAATCAACAACACATTCCTCAACCCTTGTTGTCCTCTTCTTTTTCTTCGTTCTCTCTCTCCTCCGGCATTGCAAACGAGCTCGAAAAGTGCAAAAAATAAAGAAAAGCACTCTTGCTTAGACGTAATTGGAATCTAAACTTGGGACTATAATGCTGTTGTATTAAGCCAGGATGAGTGTGGTGAGTAGTGTTGTAAGTGAAGGGAGTGTGATTGAATGGGTAATAATAAAGATTAAAAATGAGATCATAGAGAGAAAAATGAAATTAGCTAACGTCAACGCAAAGAATGTAATCACAGAAAAATGAAAGATGGACGTTAGAGGACACAATCTCCAACTCATGTTATCTTTGACCTCAACCCCTTTTGCGGTAGTCACTCTGTTGTCCTAGTTATAGAGGGAAAGAATTATCGTATCACCTATTTGCATGTTTAATGTAATTTTAATATTATTTTATGTGAGGGTTGTTTAATTAAGTCGGATTATTGTAATAAGTGTCTATAGCTATACTTAACATGTGGAAAAACATATTATGAGCGAGTTTTGCATTGTGTATCCCAACTTAGATAATTATTGTGTTTTTGTTTCTAAAATCGTCACTTAAAATATGAAATTTAATGATTTTAATATCTATATTCTATTAGTGGAGACACGATAATTAAGGGTTTTTAATAGGGAATATATGTATATCCTAACGTAATATAGAAATGCTCAAACATTTATTGATGGAGTAGACTATTTTTAGTTACGATTAAACGAATTGTTTATTTTTTGAACAAAAAATTATCACTTTAAAGTAATGTTAGTTTAACAATTTAGTAATTATTTTTCAGCCTATGGCACAAAATCAACATGAGGTAATTCAAACCATCTACTTTTATGTGATAGTGATGAAATTATAAACTACACACTTTTATCATGAGCGATGGAAATAGTGTTTGTGCAATAGTTCAAAAGTGGAATAGGGTAATAGAAATTGAGTATGCAAACACATATCGGAGGGTACAAGAATAAAATTGTTAATTTAAAACGTGTAGCGGGTAGTACACGATAAAAAAATGACAAAAGATTACTTATTTGTATCACTCTGTAAGGCATCAAAATGAGATCATGCAGGGAGCAACATAATAGTTCTGAAATCAGTATTTATTGAATGCTAAAGTGAATTATTACAATCATGTAATTAGTTGTATCAATTATGATCAATAATTTACTCTTAATTTGATATGTTGGAGTCAGTAATTATACAAAACTATTTTGTTTGAATTGTTTGTTTCTAAGTAATGTTAGATATAAGAACATGAATATGTGTGTGTAATTGGATTTAATCGAAATTGAAAAAGATATAAATATTAATGAAAAAATGAAAAAAAAATTTATAGAGTTGTTAATTATGGCTAGTCACCCTATTTGGGCTGAAACGTAAAGGCTTCGATATTTTATGGTGTTAGGCGAGCGGTATAGCCATTGTTTAGTGGGCTCAAAAAGTGACAATCACAACCCAACAAGTACATGGGCTAAAAGGCTTGCGTGTGGCAGCCACGTTTTTAATAAAATAATATACTTTTAATATAAAATTAAAATATAAATTAGTCGCAATTTTAAAAATATTAAAAAAAGATCGACAAAACCATATATTGACATGATGTTCAATGTACTATTTTTAATCAAATCCACAAATAAAATATTTTCTTTATAATATTTATTTATATTTTTTCATAAAAGTATTAAAACTATCTAAATAGAAAACATTACACAAATGTGTTTTGAGTGAACTCCATTATTTTAATTTTAATAAATATATTAATTCTGTTTTAATTAATTTTTACTGGTACAACTGGAGGCCGGCGCGACCGTATATTTTCAAGCTCCACAAATCAGCAGACTTATTTTGACCGGCGTTAAAAAGATTGTTAGTGAGATGCTTCATCAGGTGTGGAAGGCTTACAGGACGAGGTTAATAAGGACTTCAAAATAGACGTGACTAAGCAATAAGTAAACTTGAATTAGCTCTTTTAGCTATAAAAGTTTTAAATAGACTTCAAAAAATCGTAGCCCAACCCTATTGAATTTGGGTTAGGCCAAGTCAGTCCAACATGTCTAGCTATTTTGATGGCTCTAAAAATTCTATTACACGAAGATATAAAGATTAGAGGGTAATTATTGCGAAAAGAAGATAATGTTTGTATTATGAAATAACAAATAAAAATAAAATAACACTATAATAAATAATATTGAGGAGAGAGAAGAACAGATTCATTTTAAGAGTAAACACCGAGAATTGGGTTGGATTTGATTGTCTAAAAAATAGAGTAACTCTATATTTAGAGAGTAAAAGATAAAATGGGTGGATGAGCTATTGACTGAAAAATAGAGAACTCTATATTTAGATAGTACATTGAAAAATATGGTGGAGATGTCATTTTTATTTGAGCAAATATTATAGTCATATATTATTTATATATAATATATATATATATATAGCGATATATATATACATATATATATAATACTATATATATAGATATAATATATTATATAAAATATATATCAAATCAATAATACTATGATATATTGTAAAGATAATTCTCTCTTTGGTTCGTAGTTATGTTGTAATAACTATATTTTTTCAATTATCATTTATCAGACAATTATATGATCCGTGTAAATAGGTATACTCGTACGAATGATTTTTACCTAACTATAAAGTGACCAAAAAATGCTATAGCATCAATTAACTTATATATAATGCAAAATTAAAATAAATCAAATAAAGTTATAAATACTTTAATTTAATTGTATCATAGTACTAGTAAACTGTTTGTTATTGGCTATGCTCACCAAACTTCGCTTGTTTTCCTCTCGCTTTTATACAAACACAAATGTATAAAATGTGTGTGTTTGAATAAGCAGAAGGAAAAAAGATATATATACATATATTTTCATTCCCCTTTCCCAGATCTCGCTCGCCACCCTCGCCTCTCTCGATTATACAAAACAAAAAAGAAATGAATAAATTGCATAAAGCGAGAGAAAATCATATATACACATGCAAATACATATATCTTCGTCGTATGCACTTATAATTATACAATACAAAAAATTTTCCTATCCATTTTTTTTGTCTTTCTCTCTTTCTCGTTATTTACATACACAAATTATATTGATCTTTATATTGCAATTGCTGTCTTTGTATATGATAGCGAATAAAACTAATTTTTTTATATATGTATAGCGAAAATTATACAACTATTTTTTGGATAGTTATAGCGAAAATACATATTAAATTTGCTATGAGTACAATAGTGCAAACATATAGCTATAAAATATAAATATAATTAGGTTTATATATGTAAAGTTATTTTTAGTAAGCAATTTAAAAGTAAAGTGAAATAAAGTATATGCGTAAGATAGTTATTTGGTGAATTTAAAAGTAAAGTGATAATAAATGTATATGCTGTAAGATAGTATATTTGAGTGTAATGACGGAGGATAATTGTAATGGATCCAAAGTACAATAATGTATAAATTAGATATTATTTTAATTATATTTTATCAATGGAGAAATTATATAAGAATACTTTTGGTTTGAACCTTTTTAAACTAATAATTGTATCTTTAATTAAATGAGACAAGTGTCAAAAATATATCTAAATTATATATCCTCTTTTTTTCAGTTTCATACCTAAATCATTAAAAGTTAGAGTTTCATATCTAAACTATCATTTTTTTAGTTTAAGAAACACACATTTCTCTTTTATATCACTCTCATCATGATATGTATAATACATTATTTCTCTTTTATTTTAAAGAATTTTCATATCACATTCCACATTGATAAAATATTCAACCTTGACAAACTAAATAAATTATTAGTATTAGCTAAAATTAAAAATTTGAAAACTATTATAAAAGAATAATATTTTCTTTATAAAATAAAATGTGCTCCACTTCGCTACGATGCGGTCTCATGAACTGAACTTCGTTGAATTCCCGCGCGCGAAGCGAATGGGCGCTCTGGCCTGGGTCAGAAAGGAGGCATAAAATATTTTCTACCCCACACCATTTTTAAAATTTTTTTACTTTGCTTAAATTTCTTATAAAAGTATATTTTACTGCATCTACTCCCATCATCAAATAACTAATTTAGATATATTTTCTTAAAAATATATTCTACCCATCCCACTTACACTCTGCTTTTAATTATTTTTCCAGTGTTTAGATATACATTTCGAAAATATTTTTACTTGGCGCCACAAGACTTTTATACTTTTAGTTGGTTTAGTGTTATTCGGTACCACTCGTAGAATTTTTTTCTAAAAATATATTTACAAGCACATCTAAGACAAAAGAAAGAAAAACGTAAAAATAAAATTAGGAGCGAAAAGTAAATAGGATGGGGTAGATTTTTTTAAAAAAATAATATCAATTTTCTATCGGGGGGGGGGGGGGGGAGTGAAATATGAATTTTTTACAAATATTTTATATAGATGTTTTTTTTAAAAAAAAAGGATGGCGATGTCGCGGGGGAGGAGGGTACATGGAGGAGGTGGTGGAGTGAGATAGGAAAAAAAATTTAATTTTTTATATGGATAATAAAAATCTTTAATTTTTAACTAATATTAATTTTTATCTAGATAAAATATTTTATCTATGTGGAATGTCATGTGTCAAAGTTTTTTCATATAAAAGAGAGAGTACACTACACACACCACTGATGTGTGTTTCTCAAATTAAAAAATGATAGTTTAAGTGAAACTCACACTTTCAATAGTTTAGGTATGAGACTCAAAAAAAAGTGAATAGTTTAGGTATGTTTTTGATACATATCTCTTAATTAAATATAATAAAATAAATAATTGACCAGCATGCTTTGGTGAAATAGAGAAAATACAAAATACCCCATTAAGTTATACTTTTTTAAGTTGACACTTAAGTTTGTGGAGATCCTATTATCCCACAAAACTATGAAGAAGAAATTGATTTTGGTTTTAAAAAAATAAAAAGAAATAAATGAAAATAAAATTAAATAACTGAAACATGTGCCGCGGTATAGTTGGTGTGTGTATACACTTTTTTCTTGAGGTGAGATGACCCAAAATGGATACTTTACCATATTTAAATTGCTAAGAGAATATAAGATTATGCAATGTGAGTGTCTTTTAAAAAAATTAGTCGATTGGAAAATGATGTATTTCTTGTGAAAGTATATTATAGGTGTTGGCAAGCATAACAATAATATTGCATGAAGTTGTGGGCTTGAACCACCACGTATTGGACTATATGTAGTTGGCAAATAAAGTTTGAAGGTTAATGAGAGAGAACTAAGATTTTTTGATAAGTGTTCATACACAACATATAATTAACATTTGCTTCAAATATCTTTAGTCCTGTCAAATATAACATCTAAGGGTTATATAAAAAAATAACACAAAATATGATATGAGTGATGACACTAAAATATTATTCTAACAATTAATAATAATGAAAATGCATAAAAGAAATATTACAAATTAATACGATATAATGAAAATGATCATAATTTAAAAATATTAAATTATACTAAAATAGTCTAATAAGTATCAATTACATGACTAAAAATTAAAGAAAAATTAAAATTATATTATGTATTTTAATTTGTCTAAACCAATATAAAATTAAAGAACAAATATTCAACATTATTATTGTCATTCTTAGTGTTAGAGCTAATTTTTTTTGTCAGCATTAGTATGAAATTGATTTTATTTGAACTTTTAATAATTATCAACATATATGTTCTAATCTTTATTGGACGATTTAAAATCCCAAGTTTGTATTTAGAAAATGTTCAAAGTAAATATTTTATATAATATAAACTAAAATTTTAAAATTATTTACATAGTGTCGAGTTGGGGGGTCTCGGATTGATTTTTAGTTAGACCAATCTAATCAACCCAACCAAAGTATAGTCGGATTTTTTTTTTATTGATTCTTTTGCATTTGTTGATTTTCGATTCATTTTGGTATATCCTAACAAGAAAATATAATACCAAAAATATAAAGCAATAATGTATTTGCAATATATTTTTTGCGTAATATAATTTTCGACGAAGGTATATATACTTTCCATCTTTCGGGGTGGGCTATGCTGCTACTCCTAAATTTATTTAAAATTCTCCTTTTTTTTTCTCTTCCTTTATCATTTGGAATGATAATCCTTGCAGAAATGTTGTCACAAAAGACATCAAACACCCATCAGCTAGTGCTATACTATAAGACATTTTCTCTAACATCAGATCTTGTTAATTTACTTCCATAATAAAAACATGATTGGTTTGTTGAAACTGAAATATCATCAAATTACAAGTGATAAACAATCAAGCAGAATGAATGAAAACAGAGATAAATGACATGAATTCAAAAGGACAAGAACCAATAAGCTTCACAGTAAGTGTGAGGATAAATAAAACATAACACACATTGTGCCTCTACAATGTTACAGAAAAAACTTCTTGCTAGAAAGAATCAACTTCGGAGCCAATGCAGCCAATTCTTTGATGACGTCTCCTTCTTCGTCGTCCTTTTAGAGTTTGGATCAATAATTTCTAAGGAATTGGGTTTTGTTCCGAGATCTGCCTGCTTCTTTCCAAATAAGTCAGCCATTCTTTTTCTCATCGTTGAATCAGGATTCGCAGTTCCGAGTTTTCTTCTCTCAGTTTAAGAACGTACTCCAGAATCAAGCATGCATCACCACTCGTATGTTACATAAAATGTCAGAACAACATTAACATAAAAAATTACACTTGAGAGGTAATATACAGAGCCACCAAACCGGTTATGGCTTTCTCTAATGACGATGAGAGGTCATTTTCATTAGTGGAATAGAATCAGAACAAATATCGGTCTATCCTACTCTAAAGCACTCAATGCATATGGTTTGGTACATGAGCATGACAGTTCATAAGTATAATAAACCACAAAAAAATAAGACACTTGAATATATGTGCTACAATCCTTAGTCTAACAAGCTGGCATTGCCTATACTGGTTTCTTCGTTTCATCTAGAGATGTAAAAGAAAATGCTCAAATTTAATATTACCTTCAATAGCAATCATAAGTGGCGGCAAGATTGCTATATCACACCAAAGGGTATCTTGATGGCAATGGCCACACTCCTGTTCCAGAATTTCCTAGCTCTTCGAATAACTCAGCAGCCTCATCTATTTTAAACAGTTGTACAGAAGACAATCCATCTGATTTAAAAAACAACTCCGAAGAAGCTGATTTCCTCTCACCACTGGCTCTAAGTTTTATCACTGCATTTTCAAAAGAATTCGCGCCTCCTTATATTCTCCCGACCATAAGAACATAACACCCATTCGTGCCTCTATGCAGCAATGGTACTTTGCTGTCCTGGTTTATCCTCTAATAGTTTCATTGCCTTGAGCAAGCAGTTTCAGGGCCTCCTCGGGTCATTTAAATAACTCATATATTGCGATGAATTCCATCAATCCACTGGCAATATCTTCAGGGTTGTTCCAGGTACAGGTTTTGCTATATTTTGAGGGCATTCTCAATAGGATCTGGATTCCCTCAGTTTTCCTGTCTTGTAGTATAGGTCCGCAGCCTTACATAGACAGATGCAACTGAAGGATGGTTGTCACCCTTAGATGATTTGAAAACAGTGAGTGCCTTCTGATAGAGAAGACAGCCTCATCAAAACGAGACAACGACAAGTAGATGTTCCCTATTCCAACATCAATAGGTGCGACCTCAGTTTCCTGTCCATTGGCAATCATAGCCATGTTGGCAGTACAAGGTGCTCAAGGGGACTCTAATCACATTTAGCCTCACATATTAGAGCCATCAAACGACGATCAGCTGCCTCTCAAGAGAAGCTGGGGACTGTGCACACGATGGATTTCCAATGTTTTCTTACACAAACTCTCAGCCTCATCAAACTGCATTGCCTGAACATGAGCCTCAGCCAAGTACCTACAATGTCAGTTCAGTCGTGTCATAATTAAATCCAAGAGAACACTTCGCCCTCTTGAAATCGAATGACTACAAAGCGTTATTGACCTCAACACAAGCATCGTTATCTAAAGTTTTACAATGAATTCCCTGCTTTGAGGTAAAATATTTTGTCCATAATCCAATTCGACTATTCAGAAATACTAGTGACAATATTTGGAATATACAAGTAACAATAGGTTTATCCCGTCTTCAAATGCCCAAACCACTTATACAGATAAACACGTAACTAAGAAACTAAAAATGCAAATTTGCGAAGACTTCAAAATGCCAGGAGCAATGGGATAAACTACATTACCTACAAGTCTCTGCGACTCTGGATCTGTGTCTCCCAAAGCTTCCATCTGCGTTTTCAAACCTTCTTGGTAAGACCCAATTGGACCGATCCAATTGTCCTAGGCATGAATACGTATCCCCATTCGTTGCCTCTATCCAGCACTGGTACTCTTGCTGTCCTGTTTTATCCTCTAGATTTTCATTGCCTTAGCATCAGTTTCGGGCCGCCTCGGGTTTCATTAAATAACCCTCATATATTGCTGAATTTCATCAATCCCTGTCAATTACTTCCAGGGTTGTTCCAGGTACCGGTTTTGGCATATATTCCTCTGAGCATTCCTTCACATAGGATCTGAGTCCCTCGTTTTCCTGCTTGTAGTATCGTCGGCCCTGACTAGACAGCGGCACTGATGGATGGTTGTCAACCTTAGTTGTTGAAAACAGTGAGTGCCTTCTGATAGACGAAACAAGCCTCATCGAAACGAGACGACGACAGTGATGGTCCTTTCCACATCAATCGCTGCGACCCCTCGTTCCTGGCCCTTGGCAACATTAGCCATGGTTGGCAAGTACCCAGTGCTCCCGGGCCTGAACTCATAAATCACATTTTAGCTCACATATTAAGCCCTCAAAACGACATCATCTGCCCTCTTCAAGAGAATCGTGGACTTTGCCACGAGGAGTTCCAATGTTTTCTTACACAAAACTCTCAGACCTCATCACTGCGTTGCCCTTGAACACGGAGCCTCAGCCAAGTACCTACAATTCCAGTTCAGTCGTGTCATAATTAAATCCAAGAGAACACTTCGCCCTCTTGAAATCGAATGACTACCAAAGGCTTATTGACCTCAATCACAAGCATCTGTTATCTAAAGTTTTACAATGAATTCATCTGCTTTGCAGTAAAATATTTTTTGGCCATAACAACTTCGACTATCGAATACTAAGTGACAATATTTTAAATAACAACCAATAGGTTTATCCCCCGTCTTCAATGCCCCAAACCACTGATAACAGATACACCCTTAACTAAGAATCTAAAAACAAAAACTTGCTAGAACGTTCAATGCCGCGCACTGGGCATAAGCTACATTACCTACAAGTCTCTGCGACTCTTGGATCTGTGTCTCCCAAAGCTTCCATCTGCGTTTTCAACCCTTCTTTGTAAGACTCAATTGACCGATCCAATTGTCCTAGCATAGAATACGTATCACCAAGCTGCATATACCCTGAGAACGCCGCAAGAGCATGATCTGCACCTCTTGAAACTTCCGGCACCTTAATCGCCGTTTCTAGCACTGGAATAGCTTTCATCAAACCTCACCAAACTACAATATATAGCTGCCACAACGTGCCTCCTCATAGCTAGAATCCAACTCTGGCTCAGCCGTCAACCGGCGCACCTCTCAAACGACTTCGCAGCTCGTAAAGCATAGTCTAGTGCTTTAGTCGGACCTTCACCGGAGGCAATGGTGTCACGCGCTAGCTTTAACAGGAACGGTCCTAGATCCGGATTGTCAAGAGATGACTCGTCGATTTCAACCTTCTCCGGCGGAGATTTCTTCTTTCCGGAGCCCCGATCCGGAGATGGCTTCGCCCGTGAAGTTGACGGTGATGGAGGTCGTCGTGGCGCAGGTGAGTTCGTTTTCGGATTAACTTGTTCGGATCTACTAGAGCCCGACCCGTTTCGGCCGTGGTTCTCATCGGAAACTGATATTCTTAACGCCGGAGTTTCCGGCGGAGTTTTTACGAACTAATATCCCTGCATTGCAATCAGCTCGAAATGCACCCCCCCCCACCGTAAAAAAAAAAAAATAAAAAATATCACACTCTTACTTTAAGATGTTAGTAATTTCAACGGCTCTATGCTTAAAAATACAGGCTTTGGCCTAACCCTCCAATTTGGACGCTCCAAATTTTTGTTACCGAATAAATTATGTGTTAAATTTTTTATATAAAAATTAATTAATTCTACACATCTGTTCAATTTCAATTTCAAATATTTATTTTTCTTATTTAATTTTTTACCCCATCATTCCATCGTGCCCCGTGTTCCCAGGGACTTCCACTTTCTTTTTCGTTTTTCTTTTCCAGCGCTTCCTCTCCGCATCTTCACCTGCCGTTCTACCAGTCCTTCCTTTTTTGAGTTCCCCTTTCTATAGTTATAATTTTATCTTTTTAATATTTATCCACTTATTACTTATATCCTTATATTAACAATACATAAAAATATCGTCTCGTTTAAAGATTTTTCAATAATTGCTTTGATAAAATCTTATAATAAAATTAGTAACAAAAAAAATAATATTGAGTAGTATAATTTTTCATTCAATCTTAAAAACAGTGTAGTAATATTTATAATTTTATGGGTCGCGATTAAAATTTCGCCTTTTAGCCCGTCATTACGTTGACCCGCCCCTAGTTAATTAATCTAAATTTGGCAGACTATATCGTGGTATTAAGCAGTGATTTTTGTGATTAGTTTAATAGTGAAGAGGTCCTTCCTGGGCTCCTTTCCGCCGTTCCCCCCCCTGCGCCTCCTCTTCGCGCCCTGCCCTTTATCTACCGGTCAACCCACTGTTCATAATAAAAATGACACCGTTGCGCCTTTGACGTGACTTCCTACTGCACCACCATATTAGGCCCTCTCCGCTTTGTGCGATGTAAAGTTGGCCCACTATTGATGACGTGGACGCAACCTGATCTGGAAGGATCATTTTTTATTTGAAGAAAGTTTCAGAAATATATTACATATAAATTAATTATCTAAATCAAATATATATAATATATATATGTATGTATGTCTTCATAGATTAATTTTTTTTCTTTTAATCAAAAAAAATAAATTAATTAAAATACTATATCTTTTCAATTATAATTTACTCAAAAGAGGACAATTGCTTTGGATTCACGGTAAATAATAGATCTTGTACGAATGAATTTTTACCTATTATTACAACGATGACCAAAAATGCCTATTAGCATCAAATTAACTTATTTTAGTTAAGCAATTTAAAAGTAAAGTGATAATAAATGTATAATGCTTAAGATAGTTATATTTGATCTAAGAAGGATTGTAAATTATAATGGATCCAAAGTATAATACATGTGTAAATTAGATATTATTTTAATTAATATTTTATCAATGGAAAAATTATATAAGAATACTTTTGGTTTCAACTTTTTTAAACTAATAATTGTTATCTTTAATTAAATATAATAAAATAAATCATTGACGAGCATGGTTTGGTGAAAGTATTATTATAGGTTGTTGCAAGGCATAATGTTGTCTTAAATTATGTAGTCGTTCCATGATTAGTATCATTAGAATATGAACCTACTTGAATAGGGTAATTTTCGATATTCTAAAATTGAAATAACTTTTAAATATTTTATGATGTTTGAATAAACTTAAAAGATTAGATAATAAAAATAAATTAAATTTATAGTTTTTTATTAGTCGGTAACTATATATCCACTAAACGAACTCTTAAATTTTAGCATATATGACTTTGAATGGAAGAAAGTGCAAGCCATTGCAATAGTTGAATTTTCATATATTCATTTATTTGATTCGACTAAAGACTATCAATAAAGTTTATGACGAAATAGTAATATTAGTAATTTTTTATTTTGAATTAAAGATTTTAAGTTGAAAAAATATTTTTGAAATATATTTGGAACTTTTTGAGCTCGAAATTATGTTACGATATCAACCGTTTGGAAATACATGTTATTCCGGCGCTCTATTTAATAGTTATTTTAAAATATACTATGTGTTCCATAGTGGACATCAAAAAATATTGTAATCATAAATAATAAGGTGTCCAACTTGGAAAAAAGCACATTATCTTTAAATCACCCCATTACATAATTCATGTCCTCCATAAAATTTGATATCTACCACAAACAGTAAGTCGTCGAAAGTAAAATATTTTTCAGATTCTTTTCCTTATTAAGTTTAAACATTGAGCCTTTGAATAGTGACATTATTTTTCTACAAATTTTTTTTAATATAAATAATAATTCAATCAGATTTTAATATAATTTAATATTGAATGGGGTAAAATAATTAGACGTGTATGATGATGGATGAGATATTTGTCCAAAGCAACTTCGGATTTTTGGATTACTTTGGACACACTCACAATTATGAAGTATCATTTGAGATTCTATAGAAATTATAGGATATAGTTAGGTTACTTTTATTGGAATTAAATAATTTAAGATACCATCCATCGGTTCTTTTTTCTTTCTATAACAAAAAGTAACAAATAATAAATACATGTGCTGGATCTAATATTTTTTTCATGTGGTCAAATATTTACTTTTTATTTTTTAGTAAAAGCTGATCTTGCTAAGGCCCGTTTTGGATGGTCTTAATAAAAGCACTTAAAAAAGTACTTTGAAAGTGTAGAAACTTATTTTAAAAAAAATAACGTTATGTATCTGGATAAAGTGCTGAAGTTGCTATCCCAACGTGAAAAGGGAAAAATGGAAGAAAGAGATGTTAGGGTTATGTTTTAATTTGGAGATTCTATAAAATATTAAGGCAACAACATAAAAATGTAGTCCAACTTAAAACCGCTTATAAGCTAAAAAAAGAAAAGCCCCTCTACCCCAGCTTTTAACGTTAAGAGCCTGTTTGGCTCAGCTTAAAAGCTGGTCAACTACTTAAAATCTTATTTTTGACTTATTTAGCTGTTTGGCAATACTGAAATAACTTATTTTAAGTTACAAAAAACTTATTTGTAATCCAAAAGTTAAAAGCTGGGTAGAGGTGCTTTCTTTTTTGAGCTTATAAGCTGTTTAAGTGACCACATTTTTATCTTTTGCCCGTTAATATTTTTTATAACAATATCCAAATTACGCCACATAATCCTAACATGTCCTTCCTTCCATTTTCCCCCTGTTTCACGTTTTGACAATAGCAACTTCAGCACTTTTCCAAACACTATCTGCTTATTTTGAAAAAAGTTGCAGCACTTTCAAAGTACTTTTTTAAAATTGCTTTTATTAAGCCCATACCCAAATCGTGCCCTAAATATATTTTACCATCATATATATTTAAGGGAACATTGTATTATAATAGCAAACTAATACCCAAAAGTAAATGGAATAGTTAGGGTTTGATTTAATTGTTCTTCATAGCAAATGTTAGCACTAAAATTTTGTCAGCGTCTCTCCTCTCTCTCTCCCCCCAGAGATCTTCGCTTGCCACTCCCATTCTCGCTCGCACTCTTCTCCTTTATACACAACAGAAACAAATTATTTTCTGTGTATAAAGCGAGAGAAAATTTTATATACCATGCAAAAATGTATGATTTTTCGTGTTTATCCTTGTAATTATACAATTTACAAACATTTTACTTCAATATTGGCAGAGAAAGGTCAACGAATATACATTGCGAATTATACAATTGTAAGTAATACAATTTTCTCTAGCTTATACAACAAATGTAATAATATTGTGTTTCTGTTTTTGTATAAAGGCGAGAGACAAACTATCTCTTCTTGCTATAACACTTAATATTGGCAACGAAATAGTGTGAAGTATACAATTGTGCATTATACAATTGCAGTGAAATAGAATAGCGAATTATATATTGCATGCGAAATAGCACCTCGATTATACATTTTTATGCCAGCAATTAATACACTTGTATATGTATACAAATTATACAGTTTTATGTTTGGTATAGAGGCAATTATGCAAATTTTGCTAAGCATACAAATATGAATTTTTGTTTGCTATATGTGAAAGGTTGCCCTATATTTAATTTAATAGTACTCATTTTATATTTATATCATATATTTTAAATATTAAGCAGATAATCCAAAATGAAATTCTCTTAAATACGATACTTTAATAACAATCTTAAAATTTAAACTTCTGAATTAATAATAAATCAACAATTCAAGTTACTTTCTCTTATTTACGTTGTTTTCATCCCCTGAAATTTTTAATTTTTTTAGAAAAATATTAGCAAATAATCATTATAATAAATTTAATTATGCTTTATATCTACAGTTTGCATGTTGGATTGTAGCTACCATTTAAAGTGTCTTGCTTGTTCAATTTGATGGTGAGTTTGTATAATTTACGAGTACGGTTGAATTTTTCAATTTGAATCGAAATATGCCCTACTTTAATCTATGTTTGTATCTCTCACCCCCACCCCCAATCTTCAAACACCTCCACCATCTCCGTCTCTTCCTAAATTCTCTTAATACATATTCGCATGTCTCAAATCTAATCTTAATATAATATAAAGGAAAATCATAGACAAGGTAAAGTAACACTTTTCTATGATCTACACAATGTAATTTCCCTTCTTTTTTGTTTTTTGGTACTTTTCTTTCTGTTAAATTATTATTTTATGTAAAAGGCATTTTTAAGTAATTCACTAAATCTTATATTAATGAAAAATATTTATAACAAGACGCTTCATACCAATTTACAAAGAGTAATTTTCATAATTTATACCTCTCTAATTCAATTATTAATAAAAAAATATTTTTCTTTTAAATTTTTGTCCTTCTTCTAATTACAATTACGAAAGAAAAATATTTTAAATATTCTATCTTTATTGTTTAATTTAATTTATATAAAATGTCTATTACTTATAAATATAAAAAAATTATATATATAATAAAGCTAGATATAAATAAGGTGATATCACACCTCTCAATGACCTAGAAAATTATTTATTTTTTTCTCCTTTGTTTGGGTTTTTCATTCACGTTTTTCATTAATCAATCTATTAAAAAAAAATACAATCATATTCATTACATATAATTATATCACATGAAAGTTACAAAAATAACCTCTATCTATTTGAATTCTCTAATCAAATAAGATATCTTCTCAACTTCCTTCTACTTAATTCTCATTTATAAATAACAACAATCTATGGTGTTGTTGCATGTTCATTTCTATTTTCACCCTTTTTTGAGTTTTTTCATTCATGTTTTCATTAATCAATTATTTAAAAAAATAATAAATACAATCATATTCACTACATATAATTATATCACATGAAATTTACAAAAAAAAATCTCTATCTATTTGAATTCTCTTTCGCTAATTAAATAAGATGCTTCTCTCAACTTTCTTCTACTGTAATTCTCATCTATAATAACAACCATCTATCTTGCTGTCCATTTCTATTTTCTCCAACTTCATATTATTCATAGTTTTTTTTTCCACTTCTGAAGATTTAATAGATACATTTTTTTTGAATTTCTTCCTGTGTTACAATAGTCCAAGCAAAAATTTATCAAGATGAGAAAAAAGTTTTAAAGGTGGTGTAAAGATTCGTCAAAAAAGACGATCAAAAGTGATTTATTACAAGCCATTAAAATAAGAAGAAGTTTTAAAAACGCAGGCGTGAGATTCCCATCAAGAATTGGTTAGAGTACAATTTGAAAAAGTCTAAGTTTATTGTTGCCTATAATATTAAATTTTTTTTCAATTAATTATGTTATCCATCAAGAATATGTACCCTTCAAGACCAAGATTATATTACAAAATCACACGTTTACTATCAAGGGCAACATGAGTTCGGCGGATTATTTGTTGTCTTAGAGAAACTTTTGATAATTTTTATTATAATGACGTGATGTCTTTTGGATATACGATCCATATTATACATCTAATATATTATTATATAACATGTTAATATTACATAATTTTTCGTCAAGATTATTTCATCATCTTTTTTTTATACTTTATCCGCTTCTTATTATTCTAATTTAGATGATATAATACATTTTTTTGGTCGGATTTTGTGGGCTACATTTGTGTAAAATTAGTTATATATAGATTGTGGTAGCTCCCAAATTACAATCACAAAAACATTTAATTCTCTAATGTTAATGGAATTTTTCAGAATGAACCAAGTTTTTTCTGCCAATGATTCATTACACATTGAACATAATTTTCTTAAAGTTTATAGAGAAAAGTATATTTGTTTAAATTGATTAGAAACTGAAAAAATTAGTTTGCTCTCTTACATTAATTAATTTGGTTTATAAACTAAAAAAAGATTAAAATCTTTATTACAAAACTAATTACACCTCATAAATTACAAAAGTCTTTGTTTGATTCACTTTTTCACCTACTTAAATGACATATCTCTCAACTCTTTTACTATTTCTATTATTACCTCTACATGTAGTTTAAACAAAATATATGAATTTTAGATTTTAGTCCTATCATTTGCACATTCAACTTTCAAATTTGCACATGAACATTTCATGGAAGCATATTTTTTTCTTTATATTTTTTTAAACAATGGTCGTAAACTTTTTTAGTAACAATACATGTCGTAAACTTTTAGTAACAAGACACTATCTGTTTTTTTTTTTTTAAATTCATAAGGAATATATATGTGCTTGTTTTTTATTAGCGGGTTGAATCCAATCTCACGATTCTTTTTTATCTATTTATATTTTTTGCTAAATAAACATATCTCCTCAATTCTTTTTTACTTAATTCTTTATCTCTCTTTTTAAGACTTCTTTCCATTTCTTTCATTTACATCATATATTAAATTTACTCAAAATTAAGTTATTTATCTATTTTACAAATGAGCGCTCTAAGTAACTTTTAAAATAAATGATTTATTTTCCTGATGATGTTATATACATATTCTGTATTTAAATTCATTTCTTTTATAATTATTTAACATTGTAAATGAGGACAAAAATGAAAGATTTTTTTAACATCTCTATTAAATTTGGAACAATTCACTTATTTTGAACTATAAAAAAAGACTCAACAATTTCACTTATTTTAAAATAGAATAATTATGTATTATTTATTAAAACTCAAAATTTTAAAAGTTTTGTATTAAATAATAATAAAAAAAATTCTAACTTTTTAGCAATTAAATAAAGTGACCACAACAAAACATACAAATACAACACAAAATGAATTAAGTAATTAATTTTAGTAGAATATATTGAGTAAATAAAGATATTTGTTTAATTTGTATAAAGACGAAAAACTTATAAATAATTTCAATATAAATAAGAACAAATAATACGAAGAGTCTTATATACTAAAAGTCTCCACTTATTCTTTTTCTCGCATTCTTTGTCTTTTTTGTCATTAGTTAAATTGTGATTTTTTTCTAAATAATTTTACATTTAGTGAGTTTTGTACTCCACAAAATTAAAATATTACTATTAACATATTTGTAATTATTGTTTGATAATAAAACAAAGAATACGTTACTATCTTTGTGTTTAGTTTGTTTGTTCAAATATCATTTTCTTTCTTTTTCAATTTTATTATTAATATTTCTTTACATTTATATTATGATTCATGATCTAAATAGTAGTCGTGATCCTTAGTTCCTTTGTATACTATTGACAATTGCTTTTTGTTATTTCATATTTTAACTTGCATAATTTTTGTTAAAAATACCGAATTTTATAAAAGTTATTTCCCTAACCATTAAGGTTTTTTTCTCTAAGTAATCATAGTCTTGAGACTTAATATTAAAAGGTCGATATTCAGTGGTTCTCTTTATATAAAATAGCAATCATACTTTTAAAAAACCAAGGACAGAATTTTGAACGTTTCATTTGACTGATCAACAGACAAATAGAAATACTTAGCTTTTTTTTTCAATATATAGACAAAAACATGTTCTTTCAACCTAAAAAATTATACAGAAAAATAATATCTTTATAAATTGAAATAATTATTATAAATATTTTATAGTTTTTACTAGATATTGATCATTTTTCTTTTAGTATGTGCTAATTTATAAAAAAATATATTTTTAAAATAATTGTTAGGATTGCACGAAGCGCGTACAAATTAACTAGTTGAAAATTAAATCTCAATAATTGGAAGTATATAAAAAGGTTAATTACTTTTTCTTTTCATTATTATAATGTACATTGGCTTACATTCCATTTAGATAGAGTTCATATTGCTCTACAAGTTCATTAATAGTGTTTTAAAATAGTTTTTACAATGGTTGGTTTTGCTCGTTTCTTTTCTTTCGTCCAGTGTTTTAAAGGATGTACCACTCCACCAACAATCAGTAAGATAGTATAATTTAGGAACGAGCTCAATCAAAATGAAGATTACAAACCAAGCGGTCATATCTAACCAGAAATTCAATCAATTTAAATCTTAAAATTGTTGATACAGATCTCGGCCTTTATGCAAATTAATAACTCGTATATCTCGACTTTTAGGACTGCTTGATACACATATTTTGTCTTTAAGATAAAGATGGATCATGCGCTATTACTATAAAAAAAAACAACTATTAAGAAGCCAGTGAGTGTAGGATTACACAAGTTTACTTTATTTTATGATTTCCTTATATTATGAAAACTCGTTAGAGTTGATATGCAAGGATCGTGTAAATAAATTTGAGTTGTTAATTTGTCATTAATATAAAAAATAAGTTACACCCTCTTTAGTTAAATTAATAGCTCATGTATTTCAACTTTTAAAGTCGTTGAATCCGCGTATCTCGTCTTTAATGATACATGTATATCGAGGTTAAAATATGACATAAAAAGTAATATTACAAACTACCTGAATCCTATTAATTAGAATATAAAATAGTGAAATTCATATAGTTTGGCCTTTTATTTTAATTATGAGTCGCAACAACAATTACTGCTAATAGCACATGACAAATCAAACTCTACCGAAAGCTCAAAATTATAAATATATATGTTTGCGACTAGAGGATATAATAACAAACAACCCCCAACTAATTAATTGTAAAAGAAAATTAGGCAACGCTAGTGCAACCCCACGGAGAAAGCAACAGGATAGTATTGGGCCTAGAAGATTCAGTACTCATTGATTTCTCTTCTTTGATTTAGACCATTCAAAATTAATAGATAGACATCAATAAAAAATCATAATTGATATGGATAAATTAATATAATTGTTTCGATCGGAAGGGGGGTGCAGATAAACTCATGTACACCATGCATGTCTAGACCCCTAAATTAACCATTATATTTTTGTTCTTTTTGACATACATTGAAGGGCATGTTGCTAACGATAATTTTCAATCGTGGAAAGTCCATTGCCATTCACGAGTTTGCTGGTTAATGATAACTATATGAACTTGATGAAGTGTTTCGGAGGTCACCAGAAATATTAAGGGGATAAAAAGGGTGATTAATTACGTAAGTTAACAAATAAATATTTAAAAAAGAGCACAAGAGTGTAACTGCGTGATGATTAGACGTTATTATATTTTTGAAATTTCTTTTCAAAGCAAAAAATTAATTCCACACGCAAATCAGTAGGGAAGTTTTTTGAGAGCTAGTAAAAAAAAAATAATTTCCCCTACGAAAAGTTTCTAGAAATGAGCATTTCTGTGCAAATCTGCTTGTTTTTACTCCCTCCGTTTCTATTTTATTTTATGTGGTGATTTTTCGAAAGAATGGGATTATTTTTTTAAGAGTTAAATATATTACACATTAAGTTGATTATTGGAAAAAAACAAAATGATTGAGTCCATCCAAACTAGATGAAAGTATGAGAAATGGCCACGGGTTGCCCGAGCATATGGGGAACAAAAGAACTAGTAAATGAGGAATCAAAAGTGGCTTAATAGGGGTGAAGAACAAATAAAACCAGACAAGTCTGAACATAAACGAAAATATAATCAGTTCAAAAACACAAATGAAGAAGCAAAGGACGCAGCAGCCAACCGAGGTTATTCGTGGCATCTCTTTGGGGGGGAAGGGGGTGTAAATTGATGATGGACCTTAATTAGTTGCCAATTTTTGGGCCAACAAGTTGATAGCAACCGCATCTGCGCAACACTACTTAAAAGTGTCCATCTTAAATGTTGGGTGGGGTGTAATGGGCGCCCGTTGGAATCACCGTCACGTGTTCCCTTGTTGTCCATTCCGATCTCCTGTTTATTTGAACGTCAAATATTTAATTTTCTATTTTACATATCTATCATTTTTTATATTCTAAAATAAGTTACATCAGTTACTCCGGACTTGTCCTTTAGGACGTTTGTTTTCTATCTGAAATTCAGTAAAAAAATAACAAAACTTCAGCCACGTACTATTAAACTAGAGGACATGTAAATTCACACGTCATAAATTTAAAATTATTTTGAAATAAACTGACGTACATTTTACACACTTTGCGAATATGACTTTGAGCGATGGTCCCAAAATCGACAGGGGACGATGAATGAGAATTTTAACATGTACTTATAAAGTTGAATTCGAAAGTTATATGTAGTGTGGTTACAATTTGATACTGCATCTCCCTTATAGCTGTTTGCATTTAATTTACAAATTTTATGGTGCGTGGATCCTATGCCACCACAAAAAAAATAAAATTGATTGAATTAAATATAGATTTATGCCATTTTCTGAACCTTTTTGTATGATGTGATGTTATTGAAATATTTTTTTTTTTTACCAAATAAGCATTATTCGTCCTAATTTAACATTTAGGGGGTAAAAGGCGGAATTAACAAGTTCTTGGAAAGCTTGTGTTAATGGAGAAAACATGGAGACAAACGTAATAGAAAGAAGGATGATAAAGCATACTTGGTGTCATTTTGTGATAAGGTCAATCACGTGAAGTATATAGGCAGAAATAGAAGAGAGACACGCAAATTAGGGTCAAGCGACCGATCAAGTAAAGATTCAATTTGAATACATCTATCTATACCGAGAGTTTTTTGGCCAAAAATAGTTTTTGTAATTATATCTCAAACTTAAACTACGTCCTTAAGTATTATTCTAGCAGAAAACATCAGTTAACTATACCCCAAGCTAAACTACATTCCTTAAAGTATCATCTTACAGCAACATGGACCTTCAATTGTATTTTAAACGAGCCATGGTTTTCACCTTCTACTTGAATATACTCAGTAACACTACCTGATATAATCCCACAAATTATCATCCCTTCTTTATTATGTTTTTCGTAGAGATATGCCCAAGATATTCGTAACTTTTCCGTAATTGAGTTAAAGAATTATGGCAAAACTTTTAATTGGACTGGTTTTTTAAGTTCTTTTTCATGTAAATTTATAATTAAAGATATTGTTAATTAAATATGTTTTCTTCTCCAATTGAATATTGCTAGAAGCGACATTTTGGCTTGGAGACTTCCGCTTCTATAATGTAGAATAAACTCAAATAGATACCACTCACCATTTTGGTGCCTACAAACTTCAATATTAGATTGACTAACAATCTATTGTTTATCTTGGCTTTACAAGAAAAGTAAAAATATATTAATCTCCAACCTCCGACTTCTTTCCGTTCCGAAAAGACAAATTAATGTACGCGCTATCATCTCCATATCATTTTAGTTTCCATAAGCAACAATGTCTAAGAGATTATTTTGTATTTTCCAAGAACGTTCTTGTGGCAAATAAGAAATTATGACATAATAACTTTTGGTGAGTGGTCACGTTCTATTCACTTGTTTTCATAGATCCATTAGTTTTTTTGGAGAAAAACAATCTAACAAAATGATGAATTGTTCAATTTAATACTTCAAAAGGATTTTTCTACTAAAAATTATGACTTTGATGAGTGTAGTTTTAAGTTTCGGGGATATAGTTAAAGGATGTTTTCTGTTAGATATGATACTTTAAGGATGTGCTTTAAGTTTTGGATATAGTTAAAGGATGTTTTTGGCCAAAAACTCCATGTCTAGATATCTCAACTCGTCTTCATTATGTCTGTTGAATACTCCAACTACAAAATGCTTATCTAGACACTTCTATATCTAGTGTTAATATTAGCATTGGGTGTTCGTAAAACATCATGGGAACAAGTTAAAATGTTTGGTTATCAATTAAGAAAGAATTAAATGTCTAAATATGTATTGTTAGGAAATCGAAAAAAACAGGTCAATGCGGATTTCCAAAGCAAACGCTCGAAGATCATAAGTGATAGAGACACGAGAAAAATTACCAAAAGATCTAAAGATTGATTTTGATTCGACAATCACCTACTTAACTAAGAGATAATAATCCACTAAACTATGAGAATAGTAATAAAATATAAAAGAAATAACATCACACATCCACTCGTCATACAGGGAGTCAACAAATATCTCCCCCATAATCAAAACTCTCAAAACCCATAGAATTACATTGTGAATATTAATTTAGTTAGAAGAAACAAACATTTATTTATAATCTGATTATTCCTCTCTCTCCTCTATGTCGGTAACTTTCGAAATTCTATTTATATAGTATGTTTTTCTCATTTGATGTTTGAGTTCGGATTTCAATTCAATCTGAATCACCCATTGTAGGACGTATTCAATGGCATCTTAAAAAAGAAATTTTATATGTAAAATTCGAATTCAAAATTTTTAATTAGGAGTGAAATAATTCCTACCACTTTACTATAATTCAAAAAATTCATGTTGGTAAAGTATATGCCTTAAATGTGGCCCAAGCAACTTGAAAGCATACACCTAAAGTGTCAAAACTAATAAATAAGGTTGTTTTCTAGTCCTTATTAAAGGCTGGCCAACAACTTGAGATTCACCACTTATTAAGGGTCTGGTTGAAAAGTGATTGATAATTGAAGTTGGTGTAATAATTAGGTAGTAATTAATATCTTAGTAATTATGTAATTTAGTTATTATACGGATATATTTGATTGTTCATAGTGGTAGAATTACAGCATATTTTGTTAATGACTACCAATGTAAGTTAAATATTTTGTGTTGAAAGCATAATTACAATCGATAAATATATTAAATTTTAAAAAAATAAAATTACTTATTTAAAAGTTTAGACTATGACAAATAGAAAGTTATCCTCATAATATTAAATTAAAAATTTAAGAAAATATTGTTTTCTAAAATATAATTTACTATTACTTCACAACATACATTCTTAACTAATATTATAGAAAAAGTAAATTGATTTTTTTAACTTAATAATACTTTCATTGAATTTATTATAAAAACTAAAAGTATGAAATTTCTAGAATATCAATGGACACTGCATGTCAATTTAAAAATAAAAGATTAATATATAAATAATATGTCATAAATTATTAAATATTTGATAAAAAGATAATCTATTAAGTCTGATTTTAACAAAATAACTTGCAATGTGAATTCAATATTACTAAAACAAATAAAACATAAAATATAACATAAGTTATAAATTCAAAACAAAAAATTTAACATGATACTCTTATAGCAAATTTCAACATAACATACATAAATATGATTTTTCAAAAAATTTTATTATGCTAATGAGAAAATAAGCATGGTATAAAGAAATAGACAATACGAAAAAATTGCATAGAATCATGTGAAGTAAGGTTGAGAACACGAAAAAGAAATATAATAATATCAAATAAAAATAATCACGTCTCTAGAAATTTTGAGTATACCTCAGATGTGTTACTTACTTGCACTATTCTCTCAGAAAGTCTTCAACCTTCATTTTCCCCCAAAGTCACTCAACTATCACACTCTCTCTTCAGACAGTCCACTCAACTTTCAATTTTGCCCCGTCAAAGTCCTCAACTCATCCACGAGTTTGTCCCAGAAAGTCAACTTCTACTATCCACGTCTTTCTCCGCCAATGTCCACGTCAATCTATTATAATTATTTTGAGATTACATTTTATTTGATATTATTATTTATATCCACAAACCACAATTTTTAAAAATATTAAATTATTTTAGTGTGGGGGATTCCACCCCCCTAACCCGACGTCAATTAAAAAATATGAATGACCCATTTTTATTTTATCTTTAACCTAAATTAAGTCTAATCCTAATTCAGGTTAAGAGAGGGTTATTGAGGATTAAAGATAAAATAAATGTGTCATATCATAGTTTTGTAATGGTCCGGGTTAGGTGGTTGGATCACTAAATGATTTGAATTTATTTTTTAAATTTTTGGTTTGTTCTATAAATTAATTATATCAATAATTTTAATTAAACATACATTTAATAGATTGAGTGACTTTCTGAGAAAGTGATAGTTGAGTGACTTTCTGAGGAAAAAGTGGATTGAGTTGACTTTTTATGGTAAAATTGAAAGCGGAGTGCTTTCTACAAGAAGATGGATAGTTGATGTGACGTTTGAGGAAATGGAAATTGATGACCTTTCTGAGAGAATAGTGCAAAGTTGAGGTGACCTTTGAGGTATTAATCTCAGAATTTTATAGAATAAAATAAAAATAAAATAACCTAACATAAATAGAAGTGAAAATAACAATCTCACTCAAAGATAAAAAAAACAGAGATTAAACAAAGAAAAAAATGAACAAGTAATCACAAGTCTTAACCACCAGTAATTACGAGCACTCACAGCTCGGCAGGTGATTGAAAACGTGAAATTACTTCTGTCCATTATCCCATTATCTGCTGACGTAAATAATTTACGAATTGTCCATCCCAACAGAACACAGTGTAACATAACTCAAATTCCATTGTGCATCCTTCTAACAAACCCAAAAAAAATTCCTTTTTTTTTTGGGGTGTGAAAGATTAAATGGTCACATCCAATATTCATCAGAAAAGTCCGTGAAAGGGAAATAACTAGTTATAATATAGCTATTTCACTGTTTGCGACATACTTTTTATTTATTTATAAAGATTAACATATTTTTGATTTCGAAAACTTTTAACATATTTTTTTTTTATCATCACAAGTTTCAAAAATTTTATAATCAAATAGATGTAATGATTTATTTTAAATCATAAGTTTTAAAAGTGTATCAATATTTTTAAAATTATTTCAATTCAAATTATGTTACGTGAATTGAAACAAAAAAAGTATTATTTATGAAGGACCCCCTTACTATACAATTAAGCTTTACCACTTCCAACCTAGCTAGTCAATATATATAGTCATTTTCTCTTAATATTATAAGAATATTCTTCTATAAAGGAATTTCCCTTTTTAACTCTTTGTTGAGTCTATTTCATGTACACTTCTAAATCAATTATTGTAGTTACTTCATTGGTGGATGCAAAAAACAAATAATCACAAGGGACTTTTAGAATTATCATTAAAATGAAATCATCAATAATATCTATAGATACATACATATATATATTAATAATATATTATTATAGATATTAAGTATATATATATATGAAAGAAACTTTATATAACTAGAAGTTAGATAACAAAGTACAATCAAAATATTGACTATGATCAACACGAAATTCACTAAAGGAAACATTTCCATATATTTGTTTACAATGACTACAAAAATAGAAGTAACATATTTTGAACACTAAATACTTGCACTAGCTAGATCACTATACTACATCAACATTGGAGCATCTTGATTGTAACATTTTTCAGAAATAAGTTGAAGATATTCTTCATAAACCTTCTCCAGCATGCTTTCATTTGAAAGATCACAAAATCCATCTAGTAGTACTTCATCAACAACAATTTGAGCAAAAGCATAAAAGAGAACCTCTTGAGTTTAAGCCCTCAACAGCGCGTCGCATCATCAGTGTGTAATAACATTAACGTCTTGTTGTGTATGATCCCCTTCTGCGAACTACTGAGGGCGAACCTATGTTGCTCGAGCTTTTCAAATATGCAGATAGGTGTATGTCAGATCCTTCAGAGATGGTGCATTTTTTAAGGACCTGACTCGTTTGCGGCAACATTTTAGGTGAGGATGAAGTGCTCAATGATGCAACATCTTCAACACTAGAATTCCTTAAAAGTCCACAAGAAATTCTAATTGGCTTTGGGACAAACACAACTTGAGGGGTGTCTAAAGATTGGTCTTTTTTCTTATTATTTTTCTTCTTTTTGTCTTGTTTTTTTCTTGGATTTTCTGTTTTGGGCTTTTTCTTGGGCTCTTTTTTTGGGGAAACTTTGTGCACTTTGTGGAGTTTGGGCTGAATTCCAGCAATTTTGAGCTTTTTAATGACATGAGTATTCCAATAATTTTTTATTTCATTGTCGGTTCGACCAGGTAATCGACCAGCTATGAGTGACCAACGATTGCCCAAAAGTGAATGAAGCCTTATTATAAGATCTTCTTCATCTTGGCTGAAATTTCCTCTCTTGATTCCCGGGCCTTAGATAATTCATCCATCTTAGCCTACAACTCTTTCCACATCTAAGTAGCCCTAAAAAATTCAACACGATACTAATTATATAAAAATATTACATGAGATACATATAGTACGACATAACTCAGTAGCTTTGAATATATATTATATTTCTGTTATAGCTCAATAAGCTAGTTTTTACTAGAATTTAACATTTATAAATTTAAAATCTTCGTGTTTGACAGGTGGCATGTGTAGAAACTAAAATACTTTTTCAGAAAAAAATATATATTAAAAGTTAAAATTACTATCAGTAAATTTGAGTGTTACAACTAAAATTTAAAGTAATAAGTATTATTATTAATAATAATAATTATTAATTATTAATAGCAATAAATAATATGAAGTTTAAATGAAGAATGTTTAATAAATGAAAGAAGTCATTTTCCTTATTTCGATTAAAAAAAAAAAAAGTCAATCGCCAAGAAAAAAAAATATAACAAACATTAAACAAATATTCTTATCAATGTGAATTGAGCTTGACCAAAAGTCGATAATATCCCCATATATGAGTATTTAAGAGTCCAACAAAATTCTAGAAACTAATAAACTCAAAACATAAATAATCGACTATAACGATTCAACCCTTTTAAGGAATCACAAATCCGTTTCAACTTCTTTGCAAAAATAGTCATATTTTTCGAAAAGTGAACACAAGTACATCATATTTTTAAGAATCGGATCACATAAGAACTCGCAGTGCAAAAGCCATCCACTTTATTGGGCACGTTTTCTACTCTTCCATTGGCCTTCACCATTTTCCTTAATGATACTTCCGGTAAGTAATAGGTCTTCTTTTCTAAGACCATGGACGGTACCCGAACCCGCGTTAGCACAACATGGTGCTCTCCCCATTTCTTTTTGCTCACTATATGATATTATAAAAATACTTTTATTTGGACAAAAATAAAATACAACATCTCAATATATATATATATATAATGAGATAAGAAATACCTAGAGACAAAAAAGTGTAGGACTTAAAAAACAATAGACATTTAATGCATTTATTTAGTTTTTTCTTTTCTTTAAAAAGTTTTAAATCCAAGGAGTATTAGTGGTCTTCTTTGCTCCGCATGCTACTTAAATAAAATAAATAAACAGCAGTTGAGTTGGTCGGTTCATCTAAATTCAGTATTTTCGATATTATAAAGTTAAGACTTACTAAAACTTTGTTAAATATTATTTTTTTCGTTTTAAAATAATGATCTGGTTTGATTTGATACGAATTTTAAGAAAATACAGAAGAACTTTTGAATTTTGTAGTTCTAAATTAAAATTATGTGAAATGTATAAAATTATGATTTAATTTTGTGGCCTTAAATATACCACGTGAAAAGTCAAATATTAAATGTTATCAAAAAAGAAAGAAATCATTCTTTTTTAAACAGACCAAAAAGAAAACGAAGTCATTCTGTTTAAATGTTGGGAATTGCCTAGATTAATTAAGACTACACTATCTCCAAATAGTGTTTTATTCATAAATAACGTTTAAGATTAAATTTAAATTCTGAATCGACGTATGATGAAACTATACGAAAGATGAAGAAAACGCCACAAAGGTTGGAGTAAATTGAAGTCGTGCCCTTTTAGAAGCCACGAGATCCACTTCATGCAACATTAAATACTGATGGGACAAATAGAGACCATAGTATGAGTTGGGTCTTTGACTATATAAGTATGAGACCTTGGAATATTAACCCTATCCTGGGTTTCATCCAATTTTTTATATATAATATATATAATTATGTAACGTTTGAGCTAAGTTACAACATTTCATCTAATTTAATAACATACTAATGTATCTCTTAACGATATGAGTATCGGATCGATATTCCTATATGACTATTTAATTTACTTATGTGTTCGTTATATACTTATGAGCATAGATATTAGGCAAAATGGACATGTATTCCTCTAAACTATAATCGAAATTTCAGATTTATATTTTACTATTAAGGTCCTAAATATATTCCATATTTTTATTTTTGTAGTAATTTTGTGCCTTTTTTTTGGCTAATGTGCATTCAAAAATCTTCGCACGCAAGCGCGCCTCATTGGTGGAATCAACACTGATTGTGCACGTAAGACAAAAGTGTGCATAAAGAAATAATAAAAAGTTCCACGCAGTATAAGACCTTAATTTACTAATCCTTCGGCTGTATGTTTTATTTTTAGAGTCAAATCTATAAACAACTTTTGACTAACATTTTTAAGATGAGTTTTTTTTGCATCATAGTTAATATGCAAAATTATAATTTATAGTAGTTTCATTAGTTTTTGAATATCTATTTTTTTTCCTCACTAATATCAAATTAATGTGATCTAATTTACCTTTAAAAATTAATCAAATTGACTTTCGATAAGCACAACATGACAAATAATCCGGACGAAGAAAATAGTAAAAGTGTGTCTCTGAAATTTCGATCTAGTCTAAAAGATACTTGTTCATTTTCCATAAATATTAAGTAATTCTATTTTACTCTTTTGCATCATTACTATTATAAGATCAATTTGCACATACAAATATTAGATCAATTTATATATATGTCGACCAATTTTAGAAAATATATTTTTTACCTCTTATAAGTGGATATCAAATTATTTACTAGGGACCCCTCGTTATTATTTCTTTGTTTGTTGTATTCATTTATTCCTTTTGTCATAAAGGCAAATGATCATAGGGAAGAGATTGAATCTAATGAAAGAATTACGAATAATACCTCTTTACCACTTGCATCATTTCGAAAAGGACTTTACCGCTTCCTTCGTCCTCTTTTGATTGTCATAATTTTTATTATTATATTTTTTATCATATTAATATACAAAATATTTTATAACCTCGTTTTCGTGCTAATTTTTAAATCTTTAACTTATTTAATTTAAATATCAAATTGATTATAATCTATTTAACTCTTTGAAATCACAAAGTAGCAAAAAATAAAATATAAAATAAACAAATTAAGAAAACACTTTATATATTTACCAAAACAGACTGAATTAATAAATTCGAGAAGAAGTATTTATTTTTATCAAACTTTATGAGGCCACCTACTTATATTTATTTGCTGCTATTGATAAGTTTGCAGTATCATTTTGCTCAGAAAATTTGGATGGGTGCTGTAATTGACTTTTCCCTGTACCCATTTATTATTATCTGAGAAATTTTATAGTCTGTATATATATGTGTGTTGGGTTTAATTTAGTGGAATAATTCAAAAATAAGAAAAGTTTGAGACAAAATATTTTTACAAAAATACATGAAAAGGTTGAAAAGATTCTAATATATATTATATATCAAACATAAAAATGGTAGTATCCTTAGTGTATGGTGGAATTGTTGAAATTTCTATTACATATTTTTATATACGAAATATGAAAATAACTTTTTTTTATAAATTTAATTTTTAAATTAATCGAGTCGATAAATTTCGATCGGTCAAAAAATAAGTTCCACATTTCCTCTTTGATCATGGTCATATCATATTTTGACAATTGTAGGACCACAAGACTGTGACAAATCATATTATATGGAGTAAATTTGACCTCTTAATTAAGCCAAATTAGAATAATTCAAATTGATGATGATTTGATTAAGGGTGGTCAACCATTAAATGGTTGTTTTAATTTTATTCCATCGATGGGATATAAGATACATCTATTTATCTCATTTATCGTTCGTTCACATAATAATATACTATTCATGTGGTGAATAATAATGTAAATTTGTTATATTGTCTATTTATCTCATCTATCGTTCGTTCACGTAATAATAAACTATTCATGAGGTGAATAATAATGTAAATTTGTTATATTGTGAAAAATAATATAGCCATAGTTGCATACAATTTCCTTTACGATCATCTAAATATCATTTACACCGTCAATGTAGGGAGAATAACATAAATATGTCGTTTAACTCGGATTCAATTGACATATATGCTCTCCAACTTAAACTTCTATAAAATTGAACAAATAAGCAGACATATAACAAATTATCATGTACGACAAATGTATCTATTAATCAAATTTCATATAAGTTTAAATATCCACTTGTGCAAATCCAAAGTTAAAAGGTCACGTTTATGTATTATGTCTTCAGAAATAAAGCTTCAAAATTTCACTTTTCTAACTTGTAACAAAATATCACAATTTTACAGCTCAAAATTCAAATTCAAAAGACTAGCACTGAACAAATGAATAATGACATTTATAATATGATTTTCATCATATATGTGAATAATAATTACATATATAGACTAGTATATGCTGTAGGCACAAAATGTAATATAACCTATTGGATATCATATTTTCTCTGTGTTGAAAGAATGGTGACAGAGCCAAGAATTGATATAAATTTACAAGCAAGAGAAAGTAAAGATTCTCAGGCATTAGACGTTGCGCTCTTACCACTAGACTGAAGATCCCCGGGGGAGAAAGAACCTCAGAAACGAATAGGTAAACCGTGGTTGAGGAATGTTCTAATGCATCCATCCAATCCTGCGGTGACAACCACGAGACCCCACAAATGACTTGAACTCAATGCACTTTGCCAAGCACTCTTCAAGATCTTGTATTCGGACTTACATATAGAAGGGGAGACAGTTGCAGGAGGATTTGAGTCGGGTAGTTTCTCCTCTGGCCACGTTGCAGAGCTCTTTAGTAGAGAATCCAAGAAAGACGCACGTCCTAAGGACAAGCACTCTTGTAAAGATGAAGTCTTTGGCAATGAATTCTCGTTGACATCAGCGTTTGCTAAGACATTTCCTGGTAGTGTCGTTACTGGATTGGTTTTAAAGCCAGACCAAGGTATGGCAACTGATGCATTTTGGGAAAAGAAACTCTCTGATGAACGGACTTTCTTTGGTTGGCTAGTCAACCCGTCCTCGTGACTATAGTTCCAGATATAAACATTTGAATCCTCAGTGACTGCGAGAATGTGTTTCCCATCTGATGTGAATGATGCAGGACATTGGCTATCAAATTTTTTTGTTCCTGGACATGCAGCAGAGACAACAGTTTCAGAAAATCTACTGAAAAACGTCTTGTCAGAAAGCTGCTCGCCTACAAAAGTTAAACCAGAGCATGATGAAAACAAGAACTTGGTGGGGGACGGAGAGGTAGAGGGTACCCAACCAACACACCTTTGAATTTGCAGATGATGTTGGATCCACAAAGTATTCTAACTTGGGAATCAGCAGAAGTAACCATGACTTTGCTCGAATCATTCGGGCAGTACTGCATGATGAAAGTCTATGTTAGTTCTCAAGAGGGGATATAATCAGTACGAGAAACCATTCTAACGGTTACCTGAAATCCAGTTACTCTCTTGTTAGTAAGCTTCTTCTTTCCTTGCAGGCATACCTGAAGGCCCATCTGCAAATGATTATCTACCACACAGAAATGATAGTCCATTAATGTGAATTGTGCGATAGAGTAGAATTAAACAAGATAAGCACTCCATAATATATCGGAGTAAAAATGCCGAGTGGTGGAAACTCAGTTGCACAAACAGTTTCCTTGAATATAAATGCATTTGAAGACAACTCAAAACAAATGGAGAACACAACATCCTCCCCTCCATTTTCCCCTTCTCTTTGCATAGGAATATTGCACTCACAAATTACAATTTTATAGTACCATTCCAGTAATTAACTTCCTTTCTTTACTTCTCAAGCAGGACAATGAGAATTCTCGATGAGTATTATATGGAAATCATAACTTGCAAAGTGCAGTTAGAAGTTTGGAGAAGTTAACTTTATTACAGTGGTTAACTTCCTTTCTTTACTTCTCGAGCAGGATAATGAATTCTCAATGAGTATTATATAAAAAACATAACTTGCAAAGTGCAGTTAGAAGTTTAGAGAAGTATACTGCATGATTATGTGCTTTTCTACAATGATGACCTACTCTAGCAATTTAGTCAGGGGACAAAAAAATCAGTTCCCAGAATTGTTCTATTCTCAGAGCTAATATCGCGAGCGGTTATATGCAAATCAGTGAGAAAATGGAAGAACTAGAAAAAAGTGACAAGGAAAGACAAGCTATCATACCAACAACATCATAAAAACGGCAATTGCCATCCATATATCCCACAACACCTCCCTGCACCAATCACAAGCAAGAAACTTAAATGAGTTCCAAAATCAAGTACCATCTTTAAGAAAGTTTAAAAAAAGAAACAAGGTGATCAAACCTTTCCATCAGGACTATAACAAAGAGCGGTAACTATTTCCTTTACATCAGTCCAATCAATCACTCGACAACTATGCACCTCCCAGAGACGTACTTTCCCATCTATTGAGCCACTAATGAAATAATTATCATCCATGGGATTGAACTCTACACAAGTGACTGTATCCAAGTATGACATGGTCAGATTTATGAGATGAGAATCCAGTTTACAGTTTAATATTGCAAGAAGAGTGAAAGCATAGAAATAGGCTCACCATAATTATTATGCGGATAAACACCAAGGCATTTATCATGTCCAACTTGCCAAAGACGAGCTGTTTTATCAACAGAAGATGACAGCAGATACTGCAGCAAATAATATTCGTACAAGAATTACAGTTTATTCATGTTGGAAGATGTTCTATGAAGCAGTAAAATATACTCCCTCTGTTCACTTTTACTTGTCCATAATGGACTTTGCACTCCCCTTAAGAAGTAATAAATGAAGTGCATCTTTTACTTTAATGCCCATGACTATTAGCATTTCAAATTATCTTGAAAAATGATTTGGAGAATTAGTAGCTAATATTAAGGGTAAAACAGAAAAACAAGTAACAGTGAATATCTATAATGGACAAGTAAAAAGTGAAAGGAGAGAGTATTTAGTAAGCTTAAGCCAATGAGACATATTATATACTGACCCCATTTTTGGACCATGAGAGGGCCAATACTTCACTGGTATGCCCACGGAACTCGTGGATTGGTTTCTCCATAATCCGGAATAACTTTGGCGGGAGTACAACACAAGCTGATTCTGATGATTTTCTCATCATTTTCATCCCATTGATCTTCTCTCCGTTGTCATTGAGAGAAGCTAATTTGGAAAAATGATTCAGTGAAAAGTATAAACAAGAGGGGTCAATATCCTGAACATTGAAGTTTTTAGACATTTCGTCCTCAATCACTCTCCAAATGCGCACAGTGCCATCTTTGCCAGCACTTGCCAAGTATTGGCCACAAGGACTGAACTTCATTGTTATGATGGAGCCTTCATGTGCCAGGAATTCTTGGCCTGTGTAAAGTGAGGACAGTTCTTTTGACTCCTTCTTACTGGTTTGGACCCGAACTCTTTGAGTACCATTCTCTGGCTTTGTCACTTGTTTCGGTGCCATGCCAACAAGGAGTTTTTCTGAAGCAAAGCTTCCCAGTTGTCTTTGATTAAATCCATTACTAAATCCCTTATATCTCGATGGATAAAAGGTTGTTGCCAAAGACGATGAGCCAAGAGTTCTTGTAAACTCTTCAATAGTGAATATCTTGTTTGTACCTACTTCACGTAGTCGGCTAAGCATGCCATCCTTGCCTAATTTATCTGCAACAAATTCTGATCCATTGTCCAGATTCCTAATTTTCCAATACATTGGATCCTCTACAGCATCCTCCTCCAATTCTAGAGCTTCATTTGACTCGAAAGATTGGGAAGATCTACCAGAGAAAAAATTGCCTTCAGCATCTGAACTTGCCAGCACAGTCTCATTGTCATCCCTAATTCTATCGGTACTTGTCTTTCTTTCATCAGAGCAATCAGATCTGTCGCAATTCGAGTTCAAACCCATCCATTTCAAGAATCTATCGCGGCGTTCATCAACACTTTCAGGATCCTGAGTCCAAAATTCATATCCCAAAGCGCGTTCGGAAATCTCATTACGAGTACAAGCATCAGAACCATCCGAACCCAAATCGGAGAGAGAACCGGTCTCAGCATGTATATCAAAGAAACTATCTTCTTCAGTCTCACTGTAAGTTCCCATCATTCTTCGAATTCAACTAGTCCTTGAAAGAACAGAAAATCAAATCAGAAGTCAAACTTCAAAAGCAAGATTTTTTTAAAAACTGTCAATCAAACTGGAAATATCACTAAAAACAGCCTATTTCTTTAATTCACACCAAAAGAAATCCCATAAAAACAGAAAGGAGAAATCTTTAGGGTCTAAAATCCCCATATGAACAAGAAATGAGCATAAAAAAATCCCCAATTATGATAAAAGAAAATATGCAACACCCACAATAAAGAAAAAAAAAACAGATTTTTCAAAAGGATAACTAAGCAACCTTGTCAACATGAAAATACAGTAATCAATAAATTGAATCCCCAACAAGGTATTTAAAAACAAATTATACATAGTCAACAAAAAAAGCTGACATAAACATGCTTATACTTCTATGAATTCAAAGTTGATTTATTTTTTAAAAAATTGCTTACATTAACTACCATGGATTTAATTAAACCACCCCAGAAATTATAACATGATCTTTAGCATCTAGAAGATGATATGAAGACTGAGAGAACCAAGTGGACTCAAGCCAAAAAATCTCACCAACTCTTCAATTCACGCCACCAACCCAAAAAAAAATCCACATAAACAACAAAAGGAGAAATCTTTTAAGTCTAAACTTCTCATATAATCAAGAATTGAGCCTAACAATATGATCTTTAGCACCCACAAGATGATATGAAGACTGAGAACCAAAGTGGACTCAAGAAAAAATAAAAACTAACAATATGATCTTTAGCACCCACAAGATGATATGAAGACTGAGAACCAAGTGGACTCAAGTAAAAATAAAAACTCACCAATTCTTCAAAATCCACGCCACCAACCCCAAAAATTTCCACATAAACAACAAAAAGGAGAAATCTTTGAAGTCTAAACTTCTCATATAATCAAGAATTGAGTCTAAACAATATGATCTTCTACATCCACAACATCATATGAAGACTGAGAACCAAGTAGACTCAAGTAAAAAAAAACTCACTAATTATTCAAAATTCACACCACCCCAACCCCAAAATAAATCCACATAAACAACAAAAGGAGAAATCTTTGAAGTCTAAAATTCTCATATAATCAAGAATTGAGTCTAAACTATATGATCTTTTACATCCACAAATTATATGAAGACTGAGAACCAAGTAGACTCAAGTAAAAAAAATAAAAAATTCACTAATTCTTAAAAATTCACACCACCCCAACCCCAAAATAAATCCACATAAACAACAAAAAGGAGAAATATTTAAAGTCTTAAACTCTCATATAATCCAGAATTGAACAAAACAAAAATCCCCAATTATGATGAAACAAAAAAATATGCAACACCCCACAACAACAAAAACAGATCCTTCAAAAGGGTAACTATAAAAACAACAATATCAATCAAATTACCACCAAAAAGATAACATGTACCTAATCAACACAAAACTAAACATAAACATGCTCATATTTCTACAATTTCAAAACAATAACAATCACTATTACTGCATCAATCAAGAAAAAGAAAAGATTTTTCTTACCTTAACTACCATGGACTTTAACCCCAAGAAATAATTTCAGAAAAAAAGATTGATCTTTAACATCCACAAAACTGAAATTGAGACTAAGAAACCAAGTGGACTTAAAGTCAAAAAATAAGCAAAAAAATTCCAAAAAAACAGGGGACAAAAGGGGCATGAAAACTGGGAATTGATCTCAAAAATATGAAGTCAGAAAAATTGAAGATTTCGAAGAAAAAGGGTAATGTATGAAGGTAGAAAAGTGAAAGAGAAAGAGTCGCAATTCTTCTATTTTTTTTTTTCACTTTCAAAATGATCAGACAAAACTTTTGGTATATTTATCTGACGGTTTTACCCTTCGCCTTGTTGCGTCCGTCCAATTAACGGTTGTAACGAATCGTGTCATCTCTATTAACAACACTTACGTATCGTTTGATAGCGGATAAAAATTATATTTCGATATAAAATAATATTTAGATTTAAGTTTTTAAATTGTAAATTAAACTAAAAAATAATTCTGTATATACCTCTTTATTATTATATGTCAATTAGATTTAATATTTGCAAAATTCGCATTCAAATTAGCTATCAAATTATTCATTATGATCTTGTTTAAAACAAAACAAAAAACTTATTATGTTTGTATAATTATAAAAAAATTCTAGTGGATAAATTTTTTTACTGAAAATATTTAGTAAAGAATAAATATATTTTGTAATTTTCATACGTATGAATTCCTTTGGATCCTCTACCTTCATCTCAAATAATTAAACTATTATATTTATTGTTTTTATTGTTTTTAATCTGTTTAAAAAATTAAATGACATGCATAAAGAAAAAATAGAAAAAAGATGATTTCATTCTGTATCGTCATAGTTATGTTTGGATTTATTTAAGATTATAAATTTTATTATTCAATCAAATTAATTCGTATAAAATTATAAAATGAAATAGAGAAAATAATCGTATGTACAAAAGCCAAATATTTAATTGTTTCTGTGAGTTTATTTGTTGTTTTCTTTACATAACTTAACGTATAATTCACATTTTTTTAAAAAGGCATACAATGAATACCATAATTATATATAATTATATTATGATTAAATATGTTTGGTAAGATCTAGGACTTTCTACCTACTTTATGAAAAAATAAATCAAATGGATTATAATACATTTGGATAGTATGGTAATTAAAATAAATTTGTATAAGCAATAATTGACATTAATATAGATTTTATTTAAAATACGTATTCATCTACTAGAAAAGACATGAAGTTTTGATTGTTAGAAGATTTAAAAAGAATTTTAAAAAAAATAAATCGATTTTTAATAAGACAATAATGTGATTTAAATTTATAACCTTGTTGATATTGTCGTTTTCAAAATTGAATAAAGGGGAAAGATTATCAAAAAAGTGAGTCAAAAATAATTTTTCTAGCTATTCATAAAAATAAAAATACAATTATATATATTTTATTAACATTCGACTCTACTTATAAAATTATATTATATTCCTTTTGTTATTATTGGTAGAGGAAAAAAATCTATGAACTTTTCCTCCTAAGAAATTATTTAGAACTTGTTATGCATATAAAAAATTATAAATTGATTAATAGTAACAATAAAAATAATAATTTTAACAATTAGTCCACCATTTAAAAAAGTCAAATAGTCATATGATCTTAAGATTATCTAATTAAATATAAAAATAACTTCTGATAAAAATATAAGATAAAATTATGTATAATAAATTTTTACGATTAAATTATTTCTTAAATTTCATATATAATAAAAATTTAGTGTATCGAATACTTTTACTTCCACCATTTGATGACTTCTCTATAAAGGTTGACCATTCTTTGCTTCTTTGAACATCCATTATATACCCTATTGACTTATTCTATACATCGTTTTCTTTCTTTATTTTATTTTATTTTATTTTATTTGTTTTTGTTTTTATATAGTTATTTCAATGGACGGCATTGTCTTAGGAAAATTCCAGACTACAAAAAAAAAATAAAAAAAATTGGAGCCTTTCTAAATATTCAAAATAATGCACTATGACCTTTCATTTGTCATGTTTCCATGGTATGTTTAGCTACTTTTCATCAAACATCACTCATTTATTCTATAGGGTGCGTTTGGTTCAAACAAAAATGTTTTTCGCTATAAAAAACGGTTGTGATTGGATAGATAGGATTTTCGCTCTTAATCAAAAATATCAAATTTTAGCTAATATATATCATGTTAGAAAACACTTTCTCTTTAAATAGATGTAATGCAATACGAATCTGAGCCTAATAAAAATGCTTGACGACAAATGAAAAATCAAAGGATCGTGGGGGTGAGGTAGTAGGCATGGGAGGGTGTACGTGTGTGTGAGGTTTGAGAGGAGACAATCAGCTGCGAAAAATGTCATGTTTCGTTATTCACTAAAAAGTTATTTTACACAATTACTTTTAAGAAAATTATATTTATAATGAAAGATATTTTGACCAACGAAAATAAAAGAAATTGAAAGACATATATGAAGAAAAAAATTCATACCAAACACACCCTTAAACTTTATAATCAAAACAAAAGACAGATTGAGAAATTTGGCCAACAATTTACACTAGTGAGAATGACATGATGAAGAGTTTTCAATGGAGGGGGAATTGCCACCAATTTATATTAAAGCATATTATATTATTGTATAATTTACCTAATATATAATGGGTTATTTTAAAAGATGAATGTAACATAATTTTGACTTCATGGTGTAATATTGTTTAATTTAATTTTAACTAGATTTGTATTTTATTTTAATAGTTTCTTATTACAAATTAAGAGTTCTTACATCTTATATATAATTTTTCAATCTTTTTTTTATCTATCAATACATAACAGGCATATCAATTTCTTTTTTATGCATGCTTCTTTAACATTTATATATGGATAAGGTATAAGACTAGTAAAAATTTCGATTAAGTTACGGCCTATGTTACGTCTATTGTTTTATATCGTTTCTTGAAACATTATTTTATACAATAAGATTAAAATTTTTATTTTAAAATTTTTTTTTATTATATAATATGATATGTTATACTTAGTTAAGCCTAACTAATAATTCATACAGTTTCTCCTAAATAAAAAAGATATTATTTTTTATTTATCGATATAAAATTTTATTCAAATATCTAACGAACTATGTAAATAAAAAGGGTAGAATATGATATAATTTAACATATATATTACATTTTCTCACACCATATAATGACCCCAAAAGAAGTTAAAAAGTTGTTAAACCAATCCATGAGCTCTCATTATAATTCAAATGTGTTTTGACAATATTAAACACAAATTTGACTTTTTGTTGATTATACCGCTAAACAAAAAGCCACCGCCCCAAGCACCACCCACGGTCACAAGAAGTTTGTGTATAAAATAGAAAATGTATACAATACTTTATATCAGCGATCGACAAGTAAACACTCTAATTTTAAATATATTCATACTGTAACTATGAATATTTTTAAGTTCATACTAATATTTAGCTTGAACAAGATCAGGATACTTCCAAACAGACATCAATGAGACACAATAAAGTTGAATTAAAGTATTTAATTATCAGTTAATTAGATCAAGAAAGATATATATAGTAATTACACATCAACTAAGGCCAAGTTTAAAATTAATATTATGACAGTAAAATATGACTCTATATATGTGACAATAATAAGAAAATAATTTTAAATTAACAATTTTTAACTAGTAAATAAAACAAGTGCCTTTGACTTAGTTTTTGCTTTTAGTGTATGTGTTGGTGTGTCAATTTGTTGGCGTGATTTGTTGCGTAAAACCCTAAAAGTAGTACCATTAATTATAATATTAATTAGTAGCTTACAACCCATACATTGACCATCGAATTATATATATTTAGCTTTATCCGTTCGAGAACACGATTCATCCATTAGTTTTTTACACGTAATATACATCATTAATATAAATAAGATTTTATTTTATCACATTCTAAATTTGTAGTTACATTACATGAGAAAATAGGGACTTTAAAGTTTAAGCACTTTCTAAATATGTAAAATGTCACACTATGTCTTAAATTGACCGAACAAAATAACAGGAAGAGTGTCAATTAAATTGAGACGGATAGTACATTAGATTATATATAATTATTGACATCATCCGATCAAACTATATAAATAATTCTTAAAAATTTAAACATAAATAATCACCTCACGCGAACAAGTTAACACCGACATCAAAAATCAATATATATGAATCAATAATCTCAAAATACAATAATAAAATCCTCGTTTTTGAGATGACAATTATAAAGTAGTTTTTCAAAATTCAAAATGGTGAGAAATTCTTATTTGCGACTTTCTTATAAAGGATTGAATCGAATTGTTCATTTTAATCATGAAATATATGGTGTAGTAAGGATTTAGAGATCACACCACCTTTTAGATTGATGCAACCCATCAATCGAAGAACAAATTCTTTAGAAGGAATTTTTGAGTGAAAATGATTCTGTTTCGATAAAGAAAATGTTCATTTATGTCCTTCATTAAAAGTTTGACTCATCTATTCATTTTTGTTTGAGAAAAATTAAAGGTTTATCCATGTCATTATTTGTTAATTGAAATGACATAAATAAGTCAAACTTTTAACGATAGCATAGATGAGCCTTTTCTCAAAGTTAAATGGCATACATGATCATTTTTTTTTATCAAAAAAATCTAATTAATGACATAGCTAAATAAATTCAACCAAAGTGGAAAAATGAATTATTGAAAACAGAAACTCTTTTCCTTTAAACAAATAATGCAATGGATGAGCCTTCTTTTTTGATACAAATGGAAATGTGGACATAAAAATGATACCACAATTTAACGCAAAACTGACATAAGAAATGAACGTTTGTTCTCAGATCTTGATGACACCATTTGGAGCCTTTTTCCCAATATAATGCCTGATTCGTGGACAAAGAAAAAAAGAAATTAGTTTACCGGTGTAATTCAGAAACTGTAAATGCAAAAACATATGGTATAACTAACAGCAATTAGTGAGCAACCTAGTCGAGATAATAGTCTAATCTAGTGTGAACTCGAAATTCTTATCAGACAGGTGTTGTAAAACTAGGTCAGTCAGCTTCATTGGACCTGTTCCTTTGGACAGTGGTTTAATCTTCAGCTTCCTCTTCATCAAACTTGTGTAAACACGTCCAAATCAACTTCGGTTGGATGATGTTTGGTACAATAGTCAGTTCCTTCTTCTTCAAAACCTACAATTCTGAAATAACACGATGTTAATGCAACAACAATGTTAGCTATAACTTTGATTCGTAATTAGAGAAACATTAACTAGAGAAACCTAAAATTGAAAGACATTGAGGCCCAGGCCCATGAGTATTTTCAAGTGGGCTCTATCATCTCATTGAACTTAGAAAAATGATATCATGCATGTGGTGTGGGGGTGGGTGAAAATTAAGAATAATTGTTTGGAATGTTGTGCTAATGTGGCAAATATTTGAAGAAATTAGACCCATTCATAGATTTGCCCTAAGATATTGTGGTCCATTAAAAAATCTTCGACATACACTATAGGAAACATTGAGATTTTAATTGAAAATGATTGCCAATTATATGTTTCATTTTTTAAAAAATAAAATAAAATATTGATTTAGACCATCTAATTTGAAATAAATCATATTCATATGGTATTTTTTAAGTTTAACTTTATCGATTGATTTGATAACACTTATATTTCTCATGTTTGTTTCATTTAGAATGAAATACTTCTAATGTTCTAAAATAGTGTTTCACTTTTCTTTATGTTTGTTTCATTTGGAATGAAATACTAATGTTATAAAATAGTGTTTTTACTTTAGTCTTGTAGAATAAATATGAAATATCATGTTGCTATTTGTTATCTGAAATATGATCTCTTTATATCTATGTCAATGTAGATTTTTTTAGGCGCATATGTTATGTGCCACATTGATTTTGTTTTTTCAAAACTTTATGATTTCAAAACTTTCATTGACGATACAGAGATTATGATTTCACACATGATTCGCAGAGTTCATATTTACTGGTACTCATTACTTTCAGATAGGGTGATGATTACGCTCTAGGGTATAGTGAAGATAGTTCTATACCTTCACAAGATAGAAAGTAACTCTATAAGTGGAACTATACTAAATATGTTGTTGTTGAGATAAAAATTTTGTGAGTCGGATAAAAGAAATGAAATTTCAAAAATTTATTGACAATTTTACAATAATCTCATAGTGTTAAAAGCTAACTATATTTTACAAATAATGACATGAATGAGTCTTTTCTCAAATGAAAATGACATAGATGAGCTAAATTTTTAATGGATAGCATAGATAAGTCTTTTCTCAAAATTCAAGATATATTTGAGCATATTCTCAATATACTATCCTAATTTGTGGAAAAATATTATTTTAAATAGATTTTGTCGCGTCAATCAAGAAAATTAAAGTCCTTAAATTTGATGGAATTCAGATAAATCCCTAAACATTCCAATACATCACGTTACAATTCGGATACATCCGTCAATGTCCCGATACATTGCGTCTCGATTTCGAATACATCATTCAACATCTCAATGCATCACGTACGTCCCAATACATCACATAAACTAATGTGTCCGACTAGTACATCGCGTAAAGTGATGTATCCAAAAATAAAAAAAAGTGAAGATTTTTATAATTTTTTCAAATGATAGAAAATTTATAAAATAAATTGTGTATTTAGATATTTCCTAATTTATTTGGCATCATACTAGGCCTTTATAGAGGTATAGTGTCAAGTGGCACATTTGACAAACGTTAGCGCATTGGGCCACTTGCCAAACCTGCACCACTAAGGGCCCCCCCATAGAACCCTTCCATGGAAAAAATTGTCCAAAGGTGATTCTGACAATAGTTTACTACGATTCCACGTGTATGAAGGTAGATTAATCACGTGGCCAGCGTATCGACAAACGGCCCCGACCAGCCAGAGAAGCAAGATTCAAAATTTAAATTTTATCATTTAATTTTTAAAGTATTTAACATTGAAATCATTTAATTATATTTAAATTTATGAATTCATATCTACTATTTTGTATCTGTTACTATTTTTTTAGTATATAAGTTTCTATTACGTATTGAAAATACTAAATTTCGATGAACTCGATATTGACCACAAGGAGGACAATATGGTTAGGCTTTTAATCCTGAGAAACTTTACTTATATTGGGCCTAGGGCTCTACCTTTTGGGTTGTAAGTTTGGTTTTAGTGTTTGGGCCGTATAATCCACCACCACTGGCACTGTGTCCTATTAGGCCCAGCCCAATATCCACAAACGTACCGTCGATATAAGATTGGTCCCACATTGATCGTCTCGATCATACATAACATGTGTTTGTACATAAGATTTTGACTTTTCAACATATAGTTCATTATTATGCATGTTATACCCCATCAAATAACTTAACTATGATAAAAATTTACATGATGATCAGTTGATGTAAACACCTTATACAAGTAAGAATTTATTGTAGGCCTTTCAGTTGTTTGATACCTCTCTTAGTTTAAATATTCATTGCGTTAACACGATATACGAGTTACGCTTGTACGTGCATGTTATTTATTTGACTAATTTTAGTCGCCTTTTTAATCCTCACACTAGACTATCTTACATCTTGTATTATATTGTTTTCCTAAGGATGTTTAGTTTTCATTGTATTATTTATCATGCCAAAAATATCGGATTGATCTAATCGTTAATATATTTTTGAATAAAAGATAGTGGCATTAATTGCTGGCAACACACATTAATTGTAAAAGAGTTAAAAAAGCATTGATGTACATGAAAGTATATTACAAGCAATAGTATATTATGGTGAGGATTACATACTAGATTATAGTTAGGAAAAATTAGTGGAAAGCTTGTCTTTGTAACATCTGCTTAGTTTGTTGAGATCATCACTGATCATTTCCTGTCAATACAGATCATTCATCTATAAGACTAGCATGATCTTGTATTGTTTTCTCTTTGGTGAACAAAGAAGATCTTTGTGCTTTGATGAAATCTAGATTCAATCAAGGTATGTGAAGCTTGAGGTTCCACTGCCTTGATGCTTGTTTCAGGCCACCATAGAGTAGTGACTTCAACAATTTACATACTTGTATTGTTATTCCAGTAGTGTGATTGTTGTGATTTCTACTAAATCCTTGAGGGGCAATGTTCATAATATACCTCGTCATAAAAGATTTCTCCTTGTATAGAAAGACATTGTACACATCCATTTGATGAATGTGCCAAATGATTAGCAGCGCATTGCAAATAACGACCTTCAGTGGGCCATTTTGACCGCTGGTGAGAATGTCTCTTGGAATAAAACATTCCTTTTGATTATAACCTTAGCCACATCGTGCTTGAATCTTTACACATAACATTGATTTTATACTCACCTGGTAAACATATCTACAGCCAATGCCTCTTGTCTTTGGCCAGTTCTACTAATTCCCAAGTTCTGATTATCTTCTAGAGCTTTTATTCACTATGCATAATGCATCCACACATCTAACATCTTGTCTAGCTTCTTCAAAGTAGCTGTCATTTTCCAACTGGATACTTTGAAATGAAACTTTGATATTTGTTGGACAATCCAGAATAATCTAGTAATGAAGTTATTGAATAAAAACCATTTGTTAGTCCCATTTGTAGTAATGTCATCCTTTGCCAGATTGAGGTTTAAAGTTCCTAGCAGACTTCTCATGGACGGAACATCCTTGATGAGTGAATTATAAATAAGTTGATCTAAAATCTATTAACGCAATGTGAATTTAAATAAATGAAAACTTAAATATGAATATTGATTATGCATGCTTCGATTTTAGTTAATGTATGAAGAAATTATAGTGCCAAAATGCTTTTTTGACGAAGTCCATCTAAAAATGGACTTTATAACTAGTACTAACTACTATATCTACGAGTATATCATCATTTGATCACATTATCTACGAGCATACTACTATTGAATTGTATAATTTAAAAAAATAATTTAAAATTACAATTAGAGTCTCATAATCTTCAAATAGACATAGATCATTCCAGACAAAGCTTAAGCATGTTTCATTTTTGTCATTGGATAAAAAATCAACTTCCTTAGTAGGTTTCTAATAAAATATTCCTTTATGTTTAATAATTTCTCAATATCTATAATGTCAAAGTAATAATTAAAGGAATTTCAGGAAACTTGCACTATGATCCACGTGATGACCCAAAAACTAAAAAACAAAGAGAAATTCGCGATATTCGAATGGTTTAAGAGTTATATACTTATATACATGATATTCTCCGGTTCGTAATTACTTGTTCAATTTTTTTTTACTTGATCATTTGATAAATCAATAAAAGATAATTTTTTATTTATTATACCAATAATTAATTAATTTTGAGAAAAAGATAGAAATTCTTGAAAATCTTAAATTTTTAATTCATCCACTTCATAATTAAAAGAGGTAAAATAGTAAACTCACTATGTCAATCATCATTTTCTTAATAGGTGTGTTAATTCTAAAGTGGACAAATAATTAGGGACAAAGAGAGTAGTTTGCAATATTACAAATCTTATTAGATTTTGGTACAGATATTTGCTAGACATGTATCCACGATTTAAATATATAATAGCTTAGCGGTGTAATGTTTCAAAACATTGATATCCAAGATATATTAGTATGCATATACGATACATACAAATCTAATCGACGGTCCCCTTTATTACTCGCTGACGTCTCTCCTAAGTATATGGTATTCTATTTACATGTGAATCAAATCAGAAACATGTATTCATGCTGATTCTAATATGATTTGTATGTATCTTAGACACATGACTATCTCACTCACTCTCTCTCCATCTCGCTCGCCTCTTACCCTATTAGTGTACTTATTAACAAAATGGATTTTTGTGTATATCTTTCTCAATATATACTTTACTGATCAAGGCGATTTCACTTTTCGAGCTCAAAATATTTATTTTATTGAAAATTAACATGAGAGCTTGTCCTATGTCCCACTATGGAGGATATGAGGCAGACAAGATAATATTCCCTCATACTCTTTGCATGAAATATAAAAAGATTTGCAGATTATGTGTACAAGCAGGATAACACCTCATCTAGATCCTTCACATTGAATACGTCTATATAATTTCCACAACTGAAATATTTAACAATTCAAAAAGAATGTAAGAGTTTTTATTGTATAAAATTGACTCAAATACATATAAAGCTAAGGCCAAGAATAAAAAAAAAAAAAAAGACAAGGGAGGAAAACATATTAGGCGCAACTCTTTTGTCAATATAGTTATTCGATATATTTTTATTAGAGAAAATAAATATTTCATAATATTAATTAAAATATGTATAAATTAACTTGAATAATTAAAATATACCTAATATAATTTTACAAATAAATTTAAAAAAGTAAGTTATATATATATATACAAAATTTTAACCTCCTATTTACCCTAATTTTCAACCTTTTATATGTTTATATACCAATCGAACTCGAATACTACAGTTATAAAAACAATAATAAAACAAATAAAAGTAGACGATAAGTTATAACCACCACAAAAGTTATAAATGAAAATTTATTCTCTTCGAAAATAATAAGTTATTTCTTGCTCTTTGCAGGGGACACATATTCTCACTAAAATTAAGAATATTAATAAATAATAATCAATATAGAATAATAGAAAAAATGTCATTTTTTCTAATAATTATACTTTTTGAAATATTGGTATTTTTATAGTCCAAAAATTAAGCTATATATTACTTTTATATTAACAAATATATAAATATCATAATCATATTCACTGATTTAACATTTATTAAATATCGAATAAATAGATAAAATTATACTATCTATTCTTATTTTGTTTTACGTCAAAAGGGAAGAACTTTTGAAAATCAGTGATAATAACATTCCAAAAATATAACAAAAGTTACATACATATTATTTACGATAGTTAGCCCTTTTTCCTATTAAACATTAAGCACTCTCTTTTTCTCTATAAACACAAAGGCTAAAGCACATAGAACCATCTCAAACATTCCTTTTTCTCTCAAAAGCTACTATTTTTTAAAAAAATTTTTCACAAAAAAAAATAATCCTCCTTCTTCTTCTTCTTTTTCATGAATGGACACTTCTCAATGGCCACAGGTACAAACTCCAAAAATTAGAAATATAGATCTATCTACTTTTTAAAATTTTGCCTTTTCACTTAATATTTTATGAAATTTTTTTTTTCATTATGTAAATATATATTCTTGTGTCTCTTGCTACAAATTGAATTTAATTGTGTGCTTTTTAAATTTTGATGTAACCCTTTACTTTCCCCCCCTTTATATATGTGAGATTTTGAAATCAAGTTTGTTGTTATCTTAAAAGTTTAAAAAAAAAAAAAAAAGAGTTCATATTACAAAAGCATAAAGATTCAATTTTTATTACTCCTCTATAATATGATGATCTTTTAATTTAATTTGCTCATTTTCAAGTAAATTGTTTTTTTCCTTTTCTTAAAGGGAATTGTGGTGAAAACCATGGAAGAGATGAAAATACCAAAGAATACAAATACAAGGAAAATTAGGCCTCAACAACAACAAAATGATGAAGCTTTGAAGAATTGTCCAAGGTGCAATTCAACAAACACAAAGTTTTGTTATTACAATAACTATAGTCTTTCTCAACCAAGATTTTTTTGTAAGAATTGTAGAAGATATTGGACTGATGGTGGATCTCTTAGGAACATTCCTATTGGTGGAGTTTCAAGAAAATCCAAGAAATCATCATCAATTAATATTATGAAAAATAATAGTATTTCTCCTAAAATACAAGATATTAATAATAATAATAATAATCATCCTAATAATAAAGGGGTTGATCAAGATCTCAACTTGGATTTTTCATCTGATTTCAAGATTATCTCTGAGTTGATACAAGTACCAAATAATAATTCATTTATGCCAATCATGCCTAATAATTCTGATCCAAATTCATTTTACTTATTCTCTAGTAATTTGGATCATGGTTTAATTGGAAGTAGTAGTATTAATGATGGTGGCTATGAATGTAATAATATTATTCAAGATTTGCAAGTGTGTACAAGTACAACAACAAGTGGAGGGATTTTGTTTCCTTTTGAAGATCTAAAGCAAGTTTCAAACACAAGTGAGCAAAGTAGAGATGGAGAATCATCAAATGGATATTGGGATGTAATTTTAGGAGGAAATTGAAAGATAAGGTTGGAGAAAGGTATAGAGTCTACGCAATCGTCATTATCACTGTATAAAAAATAGAGAGACTACTTTCAATAGATACCGACTAAGAAAAAACAGTTTCCAAAGGCATTCCAAAAGACCTGACGTCTTTGGTTAAATTAAAGAAAAATAATACTCTCTGCTCTATTAATTTATCGTGAAACTATTTTTTTGGTATTTGTTAAAATCTAAAAATGGTCATTTTATGTATTTAAAAATATTTTTAAACTTTATTTAATGAAACGATTTATAATACATAAATGATAAGGCTTGATCTAATCACAAATTTTAACAATTATAATTTCTTTCTAGTCTATGTCTCAGATAATGTTACACGTAAAAATTTGGGGCCGAAGGAAATATCTCGTAAATTAATCAAGATTTTTTTATATATTTATGGGTTTTTTTTTTTTTTTTTAAATATGTATAGCTAGGCTAGGTTGTTTAAATTAAACTGTTGAGTGTATATGTGGTTCTTTCTGAATCTTTGCATGAATTACAAAATGTTATGAATAATACTAATTAATTATTGTTAATGGATGGTAACAATATAATAATACAAATACCCTACCTACTAAGTAATACTTTAGCTATAATAATTTTGATATATTTCAACAGATGTATACACTGAATAGCTAGTTACAATTTGGGAGTTCTTAATTTTAAATCTTTTATTTCACACTTAATGATATGTTTTTTTTTAATATAAGAATGACAGAATAGGCAATAAGAAAGAAAATGTTAAAGTATAAATATGTTTAGTTTGTTTTTGTTGGGTTATATTTTGGTTGATATATCATTATTTAAAATTCTTTCTTAAATTTCATGCTCAACAATAATAGGATATATTTAATATTCTTTTTAGAAATTTTTCTCAAGCTATTATCATAATATACTCAATATTCTTATTTCACATTCTATCAGAACATCGAAGTGTATTTAAAAAGCGAAACTATATTACATATGTTATTTATGATAAAAGTTTTATTAATTGTTCCAATCATATTCTTTAATCGATCTATTATTATATGGATCATATGAATATATACCACTATCTAGAAGTTCCCATGTACAAATATGATCACAATGTTTTGTATGACTTTCATAACTATAAACCTCAACATACCCCGCAGTATATTTAATAATTAGGATATCTTCTTATACCAAATTTTTTGCATATTAAAATAATTGGCCCAAAAATTTGTTTGAAGGAAAATTATAGATTACCTCAAATTATTATCCCTCGTTTACCAAAGAACGTTTGAGCGGGGGATATGCAATTCGTTCTTCAGTATTACGTCTGCGTCTTTAGTCCAGAAGAAATTACTATACATACACGATGTAAGTTGTGTGAAGGGAAATAGTATGAGACAAATGTAGATAATAGGAAATCTTGTACTATTCATCTTTTTAAAGTGTTGTTCTTTAAACGCACAATGTTAAGAGTTTCTTTAATAGTTAATATGAAATTAATTAAGTACATAAATGCAATTGAGTTAAATTAGATGTAGTAGAATTTAAGAAGTAATTGGAGGCAATTAAGCGTTATATATGTATATATATGAAAAAAAACAAAACAAAATAATCATGAAGGATGTAAACATGTGATATTATGTCTTAAAAAAATAGTTTTGTAAGTTGATGCTTTATGATTGAAAATTTTAATTAATATTGTTTCATTTTCTTTTCACTTTTTATGACACTTACTACAACTAAAACTAGTACTATCAACTATGCAAAACATTATGAGATAGGTTTAAAGGGAAAAATTAAATTAATCGCATTTGACTTTAGTTGAAATAAGAATTGTATATGATATCTAAAAGATATAAAATAAAATCTTGGATCCAAGAAACAAAGACTCTTTATTACGCTAATGATATTGTATTTGAATATTCCTGCTTGAGGTTAAAAAATCATTCCTTTGTAATTCTAAATATTTATTTTTTCAATCTTTCAACCTTATTCACATTAAATGTCTATATCTAATCAATAAATAAATGACATGCATTTTGGTTGTTTGTAACTATGCATATACATTTTTAAAATTTAGTTGATTATGGTTAAATTCTACTTTACTTCTCCCAAATTATATGTGATGGTTTCCTTTGCAATTTGATTGAAAAAAGAATGTTTATTTAATCAATTTTAAACTATCCATTTTATTGATACTATTTATTAGCATACGATCTTTTTTTAGCACACAATTATTTATAAGTATTCTATTAATTCTATTTACATATGTGTTCTTATAAAAAATAGGTGTTGTTTAATATTTATCATTTTATAAGATTAATGGATAAAAGATAATATTCTTCCTATTTTACCCTAGAGAGTATTAAGCATGAATTATTTTATTCAGTTATATAGTCCAAATGAATTAATCAAACAAATTAATTATGCTCATTTTATTGCAAATTTCCATTTCAAGGAAAACAAGATAAATAAGGATGAAATGTAAACTAGCCTAAAATTTAATTAAGGAGCGTTAAAATTAAAATGAGGACAATAAATTTTTTTTATGGAGCGAAGGAGTAATTAGGATCACAAGTTTACCAAGTCCCTTATTCAAAAAAATTTATGTATCTAATCAAAAACCATTATTTAATTATGTGATAAGGATAATTTCATATCTGTCATTTAACATATCAATATAGAATGACATTATTCTTTTGTTTATCCTTGAGAGTTATAACTTTGAGAGTTATTAATGTGCTTGGTAAAAGATGTGAAAACCTAAAATAGTGATGTATAAAACTCACTATGTCCCTATTTTAGTTGTACACTTTAGAATAGTGACTTAAAACTATTAAGACATAAATTATATCATATTATGTTAGGTAAAAATTACCCTTAAACTTAAAGATTATGCACTCTCCAAGTGAGTAATAAATGTATTTTCTAATTTTCAGAAAAGCGACGCATTATAATTTGTTTTAGACTAAAAATTTCATTATTAAATAAAAGTATATTAGAAAAATATTATTGTCCTTTCTTAATTTGTTAAAATGAAGAAATAAATAGGAACAAATATAAAAGAAAAAATATGAAAAAGTAAATAGGAACACAGTGACTTGTTGTAGAAAATCAAACGACGTCATATTAAGTATGATTGGCCTCTTATCTTTACGCGCGTCTGAAAAGCATGGGGAATGGCAAATTTGTTATTCCCAAGAAAGGTCAGGGGTATTTCTGCATATAAATGAATTCATTTCCATCGTTCGCAATTTAACTTTCTCCTGGACATTTCATCGAACAGGTAGTAGTCAAAACCCTAAACTTCTTCAGAAATTGTTAGAAGAATTTCGAGTAGGAGAGATCAGAAATGGGCGATGTAGCTGATAAAGTTGCTTATTTTCAAGCGATTACTGGACTTGATGATCCCGATTTGTGTGCGGAGATTCTCACCGCACATAATTGGGATCTCGAATTAGCATTATCAAATTTCACTTCCAATCCTCGTGCTGCTGCTGATGCAGATGCATCTGAAGCTACTACTTCTAGCACGAATCCTGAACAAGTAGAAACCGGACTTGTTGTTGGTGCTGCTGGTGGTCCGCCGGGGCTTGCTTGGAAGATTGTTACGTTGCCGTTTTCAATTATTTCAGGTAGTTTAGGGTTAGTTTCAGGTGCGGTTGGATTTGGCGTGTGGGCGGTTAGTGGTGTTCTATCGTATGGGTTAGGTATGATTGGGCTGAATTCGGGACGGAATGGTGAGTCGTCGTCGTCGACACGTTTGTTGTCGGTATCTGCAGCGGTATCAGAAGCTATGGATTTTGTTGCGTGTTTCGAGAGGGATTTTGGTATCTTGGTATAACGGCCGCCGAATTTGTTGTTCTGAATGTTGTATGATGCATTGCAGGAGTATAGGTAGGAGTATCAAGTACGTTGTTTATTTGCATTCGCCGGATCATCCAGATACGCCTGTGTTTTGTGAGAGGACGCTATGTAATGAGGATTTGGTGGCGTTTATTAATGAGAATTTTGTTGCTTGGGGTGGGAGTATTAGAGCTAGTGAAGGTTTTAAGATGAGTAATAGCTTGAAGGCGTCAAGGTTTCCCTTTTGTGCTGTTGTAATGGCTGCAACAAACCAGAGGATTGCTCTGCTTCAGCAGGTATGACAATATATTGCCATTAGTCCTACTTAGCCATGGAAATTTCCGTGAACTTATTTGGTTTGATACTGTAGTTATATTATTGACATGCTTACTGCAAAATGCTCAAACGTTTAAAGAAAACACTTTATGAGGAAACAACATCTCTACCCTGCAAATGTTGGTAAGGTATGCTTACACGCTACCCTCCCATTGCCCACTTGTAATTTTTTCCCCTTTAATAAATTTTAGACTTTATGGATGACCACAAGTAACAATTTTGTGTTGTAAACCAGTATTTAGGTGGTTCTATAAACCCCTCTACAAAATAAAACGATGAACACTAAGAAGCTATGAAAATAAATTCGTAGCACCAGTCAAAGACTTCTAGTTTGATTCTGCATTTACAGAGGAATTCTTTGCACACCAAAAACATGATAGCAAAATACAGTCTTGCTTGATCTTCTATAGAGTTCTACTTCTATCCTTTCCATATATTCCACCATATGCAGCTGGAATGATCCTCCAGTAGCTTCTATTCCTTGCCCCAATCCCAGCGTCCTCCCAGATAGAAAGAGTGTCATCAATCCTGCTAGGTATTGTCCACGATATGCCTCCGAGATGGATAAAAATCTTTTACAGCTGATGAGTAATGCTGCAGGGTAAAAACAGATGTCCTACTGTCTCAGCTGCTTTCCCACATAAGCATTAATTTGGAACTAAGATAATACTTCTCTTTTTCAAGTTTTCATGTGTCAAAACAGCCTCTTTGGCTTGCAGCCATGTAAAACATGCAACCTTAGGAGGTATCTTAACTTACCAAATTTGTCTCCAAAGGCACTTAGAGGTCTGGGGCTCAGTCATGTTCATGATCTTATAGCCTGAACTCACGTTGTATTGCCCCTTATTATGTCCAGTCCACCACAAGCAGTCCACCTCCTCCTTCAGTCATTGGAAAGATTACAAATGTTTATAAATATGAACTAGTCTAGGTATTTCCCACTCATTAACATTCTTTTGAGAATCAACTCCGGTCATGAGATGACCACATTTCAGCCACTGTTTTGTTCTGATGTTGTGCTAGAGCAAACGTTTCAGGAAATAGCTCATCCAAATTTTTGTTTCCCAACCACCTATCTTTCCAGAAAATTGTTTTGTTTTCCATTATATACTTTGATAACAAAGAGGCTCTTTAAGAAAGGCCATCATGCTCTGATTGAGCCCAAATGTCTAGTTAGTTTATTTAGTTGGCATTTTTTTGCCACTGTAAAGTGTGGATAACTTTTTGGATTTTGTTAGTTCCCTATCTCTAGTACAGTAGAGTAGTTAGGGTCCTTTTGACTGTTCCTCAAGTTTTTGCCAAGCTCGCTCCATATATTGCTGTTTGGAGCAGCTTTCTTGCACATTGTGCTTTGTGACTTTGCATCTTCTTGATGCTTTCTAATATCATTTAATTTCATTAACATAAAAAAAACAGTTTCACCATACGAGTCATTGACCTCCTTGGTAGCACAAAAGTCCAGTTTCACCATACGAGTCATTGACCTCCTTGGTCAACCAATTTTGGATTGTTGATTAAAATCGATGGAGAAATTTGGGACTCATACCTATGTTTCTGAAAATTAAAAAAAAACTAAGGTGAAATTAAAGAAAATGGAATAGTTTGTACGTAGAAACTTCTATGTCTATTCTTTTCCTTCTATATCCTTTTGGGATTCTCCTCAAAAGACCTTGTAATTCACATAATGTCATTATTTAAACATATAACTCTATTCTTAGATCTTTGCATTATTTTTAGCCGAATTCCTATCTCTTGCACACATCCGTATCCTTAAATTTAGATCACGAAGGATCCAACCTCATCCACATAAAAAATGGACACACGCACTCGCGTTCGGGCAAGCTAATTACACCATTGCCTTCATTTTTGAATGAACAATCTTATATCCTTTTGGTTCAGTATGCTCAATGACCTGAAATTATTTGGTACTTGTTTCAAAATAAGTTGCATAAACCTAAATAACCTCCTATTGAAGTAATATAATAGTAAAGATGGAATGCTAGAGTATATAATATTCATTTAAAAGGTACAAAAAGTAAGTTTACTAGTCACATGGTTGTATAAAGGAATGAGATTAAGGTGAGTATAGGAGAATACAACTAATTTATTCACAGTGAATTTGAAAACCTGCATGCCTTTTGATGCTTACATATTTTCTCAGAATGATTTTAGTGTGGACTTACTGTTTGAAATGGTATATGGTCAATTTGTTAAACATATTGTCCTCCTCGTTTCTTGTGTTTCTTGTAGTTTGTTTACCTTGTTCTCATGGTATTTTTTTGTCATTAAAGGTCAACTGATTCTGACTTCCATTATCATTTATATGAAGCTAGTATTTGACCATAAATTTTCAAATACTTTTGGCAAGTCATTTTTGAGTGAAGTTTCACAATACAGTTGGCCATAAATTTTGGAGGAAATATTTGACTTTTTAAGAAATATGATTTATACCCATAAGTTCCACAAGGCTACTAAAAATATTCATAAGTTTGTATCATCATTTCATGTTTCGTGAAATAACATGACAACAAGAACAATTAATATGAATTTGAAAAGAGAGGGAGAAAGAAAAGGAAAATACCATTGATTTGTATGCGAAAACTACTATTACTACTTGTGATTGAAAGTGACTTCAGAGAGCATGCTCGAATAAAAACTGTATAAAATATGTATATAACTGTATAAATTTTTTACAATGAACTAGGACTGAATTTCGGTCCAAAATTATAAATGATGGGTGTTTATATAAAACATAAAAGTATGGGCCTATGGGGTAATTTTCAATCCTTAAAGTTTCCAAATAATATAATTTGGCACAAATACTAGTTTTTTCTAGTATTTGTGAATTTGGATTGTATGCCAAAAATATTTGCCAAATAATGGCAAGTTGTATGGCCAAACTATATTTGCCAAGTTTTTTTCCAAATATTTTTGGGAATGTGTATGGCTAAACGAGTTCGAAGAATTAACATGCTAGGCAAAACATCACACTTTCTTTGTTTTGATAAGGAGCAAACATAACACACTTGTAGAATATATTCTCGGTTTATTATTAGAGGCAATTGTGATTAGGAAAAAAAGACAAATTTACCCTTGAAATTTGATAAGTGGTACGCCTATGCCCTCCGTTATACTTTGTGTTTCATCTTAGCCCCTGTTGTCCAATTATCGGTACACACATGCCCCTCTCCTAAGCAAATACCTGTTTGACCATTGCTTTTAACCCATAAACTAACAACCCGCCCCATAAACTCAGTACTTACCCAATTCCCTCTCAAACATCCTTAAGTCAATTAAAAGACCCAAATATTTTAAGTCTCATTCGTATCTCACAAACCCTAGCCTTCATCAGTGTAAAGTTCGTTGATTTCATATTTTTTCTTGGTCGATTTCACTACGTGTTCGTCATATCACTGAGATCCTAAGTCACTTTCGTATCTCAGATATATTGTTTTCTTTTTTCGATTTACATTCATAGGTAGTAAAGAAACGTGTTGTTGCGTTTTGCTTTTCACTTTTCATTTGTTTCTTTAGCTTTTGTGTAGAATATGCTTTTTACAGTGAAAATGAAGTTCACGTTTTAGGGTTTCACTTATTCGAAAAATGAAGTTTGTTTTCTAGGGTTTCACTTTAGAGTATTTTTATGTTGCTTGTTAGGCTTTTGTGCAACTTTTTGTCAAACAAATAATTTTTTTGTATTTATTTGTTGGTGTGGTAATTTCATTTTTTATTCCTTTAGTTTCAGATTTCGCCGACTTTATTCTATTATTTTGTCTTCATATGTCTACTTTATCCATTACTTTGTCTTCATGCCTTTATGTTGTAGGTCCATAAGAAATAATTAATTGTTATTAATTTCATTCTAACTGTAGGACCACTTGTTTAATTGTTAATTACTAAATGTGGACTATTTGATTAATTGTTAATTGGGACCTTTGTTAATTACTAAGTGTGACTTACTAATTTACTATGTGACATGGTTTACTAACTTTTTATGTAATTGTGACTTATTAACTGTGACTTATTAACTTACTATGTTACTTTGACTTGCTAACTAATTCCTAATTGATTTAATAACTAACTAATATGAATGTTGCATAGTTAGTTAATAACTAAACTAATGTGAATGTTGCATAGTTAGTTACTCCCTCCATTGCATATTAAGTTAATTTTTGAGGTGTTTCACACCCTTTATTGAAGTATATTAAGATATAAATTGAACTTAGTTTTTCATTTTTACCTTTATTAATTATTGTCAAATTTATGATTAAAATAACTAAAAGTTAGTTAATCACTAATTCCTATACTAATTAATGAAGGAAAAAATTGGAAGAACACTGTAAAAGTAGGCTTGAAAACTGAACAATTAAGTTAATTTGAAAAATGAAAATGCCTCAAAAATTAACTTGATATGAAATGGAGTGAGTAATTACTAACTATGCAACACATTTACATTAGTTAGTTAATAACTAGTTAGTTATTAGCTAACTATGCAACATTTGCAACATTCACATTAGTTATTTATTAAGTCAATAAGGAATTAGTTAGTAAGTCACAATAACATTGTAAGTTAGTAAGTCAAAGTCACATAGAAAGTTAGTAAGTCGCAGTCACATAGTAAGCTAGTAAGTCACAGTTAGTAATTAATAAGGTTCCAATTAACAATTAAAGAAGTGGACTGTCTACCGTTTGTAATTAACAATTAAACAACATTCAATTATTTTTTATGGACCTACAACATAAAGCATGAAGACAAAGTAATTGAATAAAGTAGACATGAAGACAAAATGATGAAATAATGTCAGTGGAATTTGAAACTAAAGGAACATACAATGACATTACCAAACCAACAAATCTTAATACAAAAAAAAAAGCAAACATTTTTTAACAAAAAGTTTGCACGAAAGTCTAACAAACAACATAAAAATACTCTTAAGTGAAACCCTAGAAAACAAACTTCATTTTTCGGATACGTGAAACCCTAGAATGTGAACTTCATTTTCACTATAAAAAACATATTCTAAACAATAACTAAAGAAATAATTGAAAAGCAAAACGCAGCAACACATTTTTTTTACTACCTATTGATGCAAATCGAAAACAAAAAAAAAAGATATGTGAGATACGAAAGTGACTTGGAATATTTGGGTACCTTTGACCAGATCTCACTGATATGACGAACACACGATGAATCGACGAACACGCGGTGGAATCCACCAAGAAAAACTATGAAATCGACAGGTACCTTTGATCGGATCTCAATGATATGACGACTACACGATGAATCGAAGAACACGTGGTGGAATCGACCAAGGAAAACCATGAAATCGATGGGTACCTTTGACTGGGTCTCAGTGATATGACGAACTGGTGGTGGAATCGACCAAAAAAACTATGAAATCGATGAACTTTACAATAATGAAGGCTAGGGTTTGTGAGATATGAACGAAACTTGGAATATTTGGGTCTTTTAATTGACTTGGAATATTTTAGAGGGAATCGGGTGGTATTGGGTTTATGGGGTGGGTTGTTAGTTTATTGGTTAAAAACAATGGTCAAACGGATAGTTGCTTAGGATTTAGACTCGTGTACAGAATGAGGGTCCGTTAGTGAGAGGGGCAAGTGTGTACTGATAATTGAAGGTCAGGGGCTTAGATTAAGGCGCATGCATAGTGTACTTTATCACAGTTTAGGGTAAATTTGTCTTATTTTTTTTTTTTCCTTTTTCCCTTGCGACTAATTTGATTAAAGATTCCCATTCATGTATACAACATTTATATCTTTCAAATAATTGAAATTGCTTCTATTAGTGTCTTTCCTTCCATCTTCTTCTGCCCCAAGAGTATCCACTCTTTCTGAAAGGTTAGTTTAGCCATTGTTATGTGTCCTAAAAAGTTATTGGATTCCATGTCAGTTCTCCAAAATATGCTCAACAAATATTTGAACCTTAAGGGGTTGTTTGGTTCAAAGAGAAGTTAGATAGGGATTAGTTTCACAGGAACTAGTAATGCAGGATTAGTTAATAGTTTTGCAGGGATCAGTTGTGCATGAATTGTTAAAAGTGACCTCATTGTTTGTTGGAAAGTTGTGCTTGTCATATTCCTTATTGATGAGATATTACAATGTAGAATATTGTGCCTATGAAAAGGAGTCCGCCTATTATGGTAAATAATAGACAGACCAAAGATTATGCTACTGCTCTAATATTCCTCATTGATGGATTTTCTGTACAAGTTCATTGAGGCAAAATGTATATTCTCATGATATTAGCTGTTTTTCATTCATGCCCTTGAGCATGTTGTGTTCCTTATTTCTGTAGGTTGAGTATTATAATCCGATGTAAGCAAGTGAATGTTCTAGTCTGGATTATAATTGTTTTCTTCGGATCCAAGGGCTGGCTGCCTTGTTCTCTAAGAGTTCACGATGCTAAATGGGGGTTTGGGGGGGGGGGATATCTTTTCTGCCTCTCCCCTTTAACTGTTACTTTGAAAAAGATTACATGATTTAGCACTTTGTAACTGTTGACTCATGTTCGTGTGTATTTCACTAATCTATTCTATGTCCTAGTGCATATGCTTCCTTTTTTGTGTTTGTTCCACTTAATGCCTTTTTGCTAGCTAGCTACAGAATGCTATTAGGCTTGTGGCCTAATGTGTTAAAAACCAATTGATGCTATATTTGCCACATAAGAGTCGCACACAAAAAGGTAAAGAGACACAAAAAGAAAAGGGCAACCTAGATCTGTCATACTATAGTTGGTACTACTATTTTCTGAAGGAAGCACACTTGTCTCAATGACTTCTTTGTGTGTTGAAAAATGAACTTGCTTCATTGATCTCCCGATAACTTGTGTACTTATTTTGGTGAACAACACTGTAGGCAGAAGGGCCAAAATCTCCCGAAGAATTGCTTACAGTACTGCAAAGAGTAATCGAGGAAAGTGCCCCCGTGCTTGTCACAGCCAGGGTTGAGGCAGAAGAAAGAAGAAACAATATACGTTTGAGGGAGGAGCAAGATGCTGCTTATCGTGCTGCACTAGAAGCTGATCAAGTAAGTGCTTTTAGGTTCCAAATATGCATTCCCTCTCTTCAAGTTAGTTTGTTATGGGGAAAAAGCTTTACACTGATCAACTGTTTTGCCCTTTACTAGGCTAGAGAGCGCCAGAGGATAGAAGAGCAAGAGAGGCTGGAGAGGGAAGCTGCTGAAGCTGAAAGGAAAAGGAAGGAGGAAGAAGAGGCCCGGGAAAGAGCAGCACATGAAGCTGCTGAAAGAGAAGCTGCATTAGTTAAAATACGCCAGGAGAAGCTATTGTCATTGGGCCCTGAACCTGAGAAGGGTCCTGATGTTACCCAGGTAATCATCTTTCTCTTGGTTTTCATTGTACCCAAAAAAAAAATCATTATTACAGATATTGGTAATAAGGGGATCCTTACAGCAATAGTAAAGCTGTATCTATTTGACCAATAGGTCATGGGTTTGAGCTGTGGAAGCAGCCACTAATGTTTGCATTAGGGTAGGTTGTCTATATTACACCCCTTGGGGTGCGGCCCTTTCCCGTAACTTGCTTAAGCAGGATGCTTTGTGCAGCGGGCTGCCTCCCCCCCCCCCCCCCCCCCCCAAAGACATGGTTTTCCGGTAAAGATTGAAGCATTACTGCTCATACCTGATTTTATTTCTTGATGCTCCTCTGTTGTTTACCAATATTTTGTTTCATTCTATTGGATGTTCTAGAGTGTTTTCTGTGGAGTCTCATTGATTTGATTAGCAAAGATTTTAGTGCTCAAGGTTGGAAATTATGTATAACTGGCTTAAGGTTGAGTAGAAAGTTCATGTTAAATGCATATAACTCGAGGGAGGGAGAGGGGACAAAGTGCATAACTGAAACTGAATTCCTGAGTGAACAGAAAGGTAGTTCATACTGTTGTCTTAATTAATTTGGATAATTCAGGTTTTGGTACGGTTTCCTACTGGAGAGCGCAAGGAGAGGAAATTTCATTGTACTACAACATTACAGTCGTTGTATGACTATGTCGATTCTCTAGGATGCCTAGCGGTTGAGAACTACAGTCTTGTATCCAACTTCCCTCGCACTGTATATGGTTCAGAGAAGCTCAGTTTGTCCCTGAAAGATGCCGGATTACATCCTCAGGCCAGCCTTTTTATCGAGTTGAGCTAAATGAGAACTTTACAAGTCAGTATGCTTTAGAAAATTTTCCTACTATAATGTTTGTAATTCGTCAGAGTAGTTTTAGCAATTGAATTCAATAGAAAAAATTGTTTCCTATACTGTTCTATTGTTTCTGTGACAACAAATAAATAAGCGAATGGATTATACTTGTGGTAGCAAATTTTAGTACACATTTGTAAAGAAGCTTGTTTTCCAGTATTTTTTTAGGCAACATTAACGTCTGCTTGGCTAATCTGTCTTATATATTATGCAAAGATGACACAAAAATAGATAATATAATGTGACCTGAAATATACAAATCATGAGTATTAAAAAAAAAAATTACGCGGATAAGCAAACTTATTAAAAAGATAATATAATGTGACCTGAAATATAAAATTATGAGTATTAAAAAAAGAAAAAAATTTACGCGAATAAGCAAATTTATTAAAAAGATAATATAATGTGACCTGAAATATACAAATTATGAGTATTAAAAAAAAAAAAAATTACGCGGATAAAACAAACTTATTATTCTCTCATACTACAAGTTTGCTATAATTTATCTCTCGTCGATTAACATAATACAGTAATTAACATGGCTGACTTCGAGTTTGATAATTAGTCATGTTTTGTATATGTATAATTCTCCAGGATATACAAATATATGTATAATATACAATTTTTTAGCTTATATACATATATACAATTTCACCTCTCTCCAACTCTCTGCCTCTCTCGCTCGCCTCTGTGCTCCCTCTCTCAATCTCGCTCGCCTCTCTCCTCTCTCTCCCAATCTCGCTTGTCATTTATACAAATGTATATGTATAATAAGTTATTTACAATCATAATACATATACAATTCAACTCCCTCCTACTCTCTGCCCTCTCTCTCTCGCGTCTCTCCACCCTCTCTCGATCTCGCTCGCCTCTCTCCTCCCACTCTCTGTCCTCTCTTGCTCGCATCTATCCACCCTCTCTCAATATCGCTCGCCTCTCTCCTCCCTCTCCCAATCTCTCTTGCCATATATACAATTAAATATGTATGATATACAATTATCTAATCAATATATAATTCACCTTTCTTCCACTCTTTTTCCCTCTCTCTCGCCTCTCTCCTCTCTCTCCCAATATTATTTTAAGTGGTTATATGTGAAAGTTTCCTATAAATAATCAAAACGGTCATGTGGGCAAAAATAATGGCTTCGCCCGGACTCGAACCGGAGACCTTCAGTGTGTTAGACTGACGTGATAACCAACTACACCACGAAACCCTTGTTGCTATCAAATTGGATCAGCAAACTTAGTAATCTAGTGGAGTTCTACTAACATCCTTTTGTTAATAAATATTATACCTTCCAAATTCAGATGATTATTTAATGATGTGGCAAACTATCATTTTTTACTTTGTTTATCTGATTGAATGAACAAGTTCAACTTAAACTTGCGCCAAATGTGAAATACAATTTCGAATCTGCTTTGTCTACGAACAAGGAAACTGTAGGGTAATGAAACTATGAATTTCATGGATCATGGAGAGTTTAATCTTGGCTCAGGATGAATGTTGACTGACATGCTTAACACATGCAAGTCGGACAGAAAACAAGGGAACCGGTGTTTACAGTGGTGGACGGGTGTGTAACGCGTACTAACATGCCCTTGGTAGAAACAATTGTTCAATTACAGGACTTGAATAAGTGAAGTAAAATAACAAATTCATACCAAAACTTGAACTGCTACATCTACCAGAGTATAGGTGCAACAATCCCAGAGACAATTTCTCATTGCTCCAGCTATGTCATCATATTACTTGATGGCATAATCTATCGGTAACAACCTCTCTACCCAACAAAGGTAGGGCTAAGGTATATTTATTGTTGTCGTTGTGGTATTTACAAATTATAATTTTGGAGATAGATTATTCACAAGATTGTTCAACATATCCAATCCAATCGAACGACAAACATAAGAAATTTATACAGCAATGAACAATGAATCAACATTTTGAATTGATGAGAATTTGATCTAACAGCATAATACGTACATAGGAGCATCGACACACTTTCATAGAATTCAGGGTGGACTACTACCAGTTTTCCTTGACGATCTTTGACTTCTCAAGTACGAACTTTCCTTCCTTGTACTTCTGCGCCTCTTCATATGCTCGTTCATATTTCCACCCAAGCACCTCACGACAGTCGCAACAATGGACATCAGCAACTGTATGGAGACCAGTCATGAGATGCCTATCCTCTTTTGGTCCCACGACAATGTTCATTGCGTGAGAGAACAAAAATGCTCGACCATTTCTTCCCTGATGTCAATTAGACAACAATATATTACTGGTAATATCTTAAGTAAACAAAAGAATAGATCTTGCACCGAAATATATTTTAAAAAAAACGAATATCTCATATAGAAAAGACCGAGATGTATTCCTCGTTGAGCTACATCTTTCCAAGTTGTTTCCTTTTCGGCATATAACTGATATGCTCATATAAATGCTCATTTCAATAGCAGAGGAGCCAATTTTCTTGAATTCACAGTGAGATCCATTGCCTTTTGCTATAAGAGAAGAATAGAAATAGGTGCAACATTGTCAAGGTATGCTAAAAGTGCACTTAAGCTCAGAAGCGAGGCACAAAAATCTACAGGGCTTCACCTCAGTCAGCATAAACCCGAAGAGCTAAGTGCTAACACTAAACCATTGATATGTCAGTTTATCGATTTCTTTTCAGTTTGTTTGTCCATATGTGTTATATTCATGCTTATAATCATTATCTCGGAATTCACATACATAATGGAATCTATTTGCACCTTTTTTTCGTTAAAGACCAATGGTCCTTGGATCTTTTTGTGTGTTTCGCCTTTGATAACGCACTGTTATCTATGATATTGTGAGCACTTGTGGCAGTCACTAACTCAAGAACTACTGATAACCTTTTTGTACTAGGAACCTCTAAGCAAAAACGGCATACAATGGTCATACGTTTAATCAACACATAATGCATGCATAAACAAACATACACTTAAAGTTGGCCTCAAATGGCAAGTAAACACTTCAACTTTGAGTATACATATCTAGACACCTCGATTCATCTTCACTACTGTAATTGAACACCCCAACTAACACAATGATCATCTAGACACCTCCAAATCACGTGACACATCAGTGCCGGATGTCCACGAGACACGATAGGGACGATTTGGAGTATTTAGTTGTCAACTGAGACCAAGTTGATGTGTTTAGATGTACACTCTCAAAGTTGGAGTGCTTACTTGCCAGCCGTAAACTATCCACGTTCATACAGTTCAAAGAAAATGAAACATAATCTAACCTGAAAAGCCTTAGAAATAATGTCATCATGAAGTGCAACTTCATTCTTACAATTGCAGCAACTGTACAATCTAGGTCCAATCACCTCAGCCATTTGATAATCAAGATTCTATACACAGTCAGTTTTCTCAAAAAACTGTGATACACTGAGATCATCACAAGCAAAATATAATTCCAACACAACAAAGTTAACTATAAGAACAGTGTACAGAGCAAAAAGACTATACCTTTATCTTCAATAGCCACAATTTGTTATCTACACACCCTTTTTTCTCTTTGACTCTGCTACTATAACCATCAAATCAAGTTTGTCAAAAACTCATTAGTCAAATCACTATTAGTGAAACTAAAGTGCATCAAAGATTCAATTTTTTTACTCACCAAACCCAGACTACATTAAATACCTCAATTTTATCTCAAAAGAAGAAAAAGAGCACAACCCAGTTGAGAAAAAGAAAAACCCATTTGAAAAATACTGAGATATCAAGAGAATTCAAAGGAAAAAAAATGAAAGTAAAACCATCTGGTGTTGTAGTTAAAGAATCAAGATTGAACCTGTTTATAGTGTCATCATGGCAACAAATGAGAGATTGATCAGTTGCTTTTCCCTATTTCAAGGAGCAAGAAAGCGGGTGGGGGTGGGGGGGTGGTGGGTAGGGTAGGAGGTATTGGAGTTATTGACAAAGATGAATGAGGAGCATCAACATACACGACAACTTCTATACTCCTTTCTTCTGATAATGATTGTGATTGAAATTTATGCAATTCTTTTTTTTTTTTTGGACGATAGGGTGATTATATTTTATTTTTTTTATGAATTGTTTTAGATTATAATTTTTTTAAAAAAATAATATACTTTTTTGTTTAACAACGTGTTAAATCAAGTGACATTATATATATGAATTTCATAAAAAGTTATTTAGGAATTATGAAGTGTAAAAACCTATGATTAATGTTATTTTGTGTTTGTTTCGAGGTTTTGAATGCCCCTTTTTATAGAGCTTTTTAAGTTTAGTGGAATGAGTTTTTTTTTAAAGATTGTCGACAAATTTTGTGTATCTTGGAATTTGAAGGGTCCATTCCAAAGGGTTCAGATTTTGCCATGAATGATGTCATTTTTATTTCATAATTTAAAATCTTGAAACGTAAATTTTGAATATCAGAACTTTAAATGTATTTTAGCACATGAATTTTTTTTATCGTCCCAAAATAAAAGGCTCGCAGCTTTTTATTTTTCTTTTTGTTTTGTGGGGGCTTGAAACATGAATATGAATTTTTTGAAAAAGTTTGTTGACCAACTTTATTTGCTTCGAAATTCTAAAGGGTCCGTTTCAAACATCCTATATTTTACCATGCGTGATAATTCTTTGCATTTTTTTTAAAGACTTTACCATGGACGATAATTCTTTGCGTTTCAGTTCTTGAAACACTAACAACATGAATTTTTTTTTGAAAAGTTTTCATCAGACTATATTTGATCTAGTAAACCATTTATTATATAACTTCAACAAGATACACCACTTTTTATTAATTTGAGATATTTTTTTCCAATTTTTTGTGAATCTTAGTCCATAAACTTTTGAGAATAACTGATAGGCTATATTTGATCCAAAAGTTAATAGAACCATTTGTATCAATTTGCCATGTGTGTCAGTCCATAAATTTTGAAGATATGATTAACCGACTACGTTTGGCCTAAAATATTTTAGAACCATCCATATCGAACCAGTAAACCATATTACCATATCATCTACCATTTAGAATTATTTTTTTAGGTTTTTGTGACTGCTGTTAGACCAGCTATCACTTAATTAACCAATCAAGCTGAATTAAGCCCTATATACGTTATTAGTTAGCAATTAAACCAATTTCAACTACAAAAATACTTGTGGAAAAAACAACTAAAATGGTAAAAAAGGAAGCAATTAACCAAAGTCTTGATGAAACAAAGAGAAGACGGCTATGTTGCATAAGTAGAGCTCAAATTCGAAAAACTTGAGCTACTCCCAATCAGGGACGGAGCTACAAGGAGTTTATCTGAGCCCCTTCATCAAAAAATTACACTTTATGTGTGTATCTTTAATATTGAACGCCCTCAGCGTAAGTCAAAGACATAGTTCAATTGTAAAGCCGGTTCAAGATGTAGTAGCTATTTGTTTGGCTTCAGCCGATTCAACTTTTCTAGAACCCCTCGGTGGAAATCCTGCCTCTGTCACTACTCTCAATACTCGAAATCAATAAAAAGCAGAAAATAATAAACCCCAAATTCTCCAAAAAAGAAGTAGAAACTTGAGCTAGTTCCAATACTCAGAATTCAGCAGCTAAAATAACCAAGGAAAAATCAAACAAAACCAAGTTTTGCCCTAAAAAAGAAGAGGATCTACTGAATAAGTAGCTCATTTTTTTTTTCATAACCGAGAATTCCGTCGGTGACCCGCCCTTTGGACCAATCACAACCTTCTAAACTTGGTAGATAATGGGCCCTCCCCTCTACCCTTCTCCACTTAAATGTCAAGCTTTGCTTTGCATGGTATGGTATGGAGCTTGACCCTGTGACCTAAGCTACAAGTCCTCCACCTTTTGCCACTCGAGCTAGGCCTTGGGGCTAGTACTAATACTCAGAATCAAGAAAAAGCAGAAAATAAATCTTCTAAACTCTAACACGAAATCAAACAAAGTTCGAATGTTTATTCACTCCAATACTTCTCTTCACCGTCTTTACGATCCTTTTGATCATAATCATATTCAGACCATCACCATACTCATATCGAACTTCATATCCTCAAGTGCTATTTCTAAAGTACTCTACACGAGTATTTCTATTACGTAACGAACTGTCAAAAAGATGCAACCTATCATACTGAGACTGATCAACAATACCCAAAATTCGCCAACACAGAAGTAGCATTAGGCTAGCTAGCAAATCAACCAATTTCAACTACCAAAGTTTTGCTCAGAACAAAAAAAAAGGCTCTATTGCATAAGTAGCTCAAATTCGAAACTTAAGTTAATCTCCAAGACTCATAATCAACAAAAAGCAGAACATAATACTTCAAAAACTACGATATAATCTAAAAAAAGTTCAAATTTTTACTCACTCCAGTACTTCTCTTCACCATCTTTATGATCTTTTTGATCTTCAAATCCTTTATCCAAACTCATCTTAAACTTCTTCACATCCTCCACAGCTGCATTTCTAAACAACACAATATCTACTGCTCCTGAAACCATATGGTAGCCTCTTGATTTCAAATTCTCAGGACTATCATGAGGCATTGCAAATCCAGATAAATACGCCCCACCGTCAAGTGGCTTCTTCTTCAATGCTCCTTTTTCAGCTGTATTCATCATCTCCTTCACTTTCTTATTCCCAGGATCCCATAAGTACCCTAAACTCGCACTCAAATCCAATGGTCCCATTTGAATACAATCAACCCCTTCCACTGCTGCGATTTCATCAATCTTCTTCACTCCATCTACACACTCAACTTGACACATGATCAGTAGATCATCCTCGTAATTACTCAAATACCCTTCATCAATTCCATAGCTCGAAGCTCTAACAACAGTATGAGCAGATCCACGTACGCCATTAGGCGGGAAACGGCAGTAAGACACTGCCTTTCGGGCTGATTTCGGACCGTCGATCATCGGAAACATAATGCCCTGTGGGCCGAGATCGAGGGCTTTTTTAGCCCAAGTAGCTGAGGATTCAGGGATACGGAGAATAGCTGGGGTTTGAGTAGCGGCTAAGGCATGAAGACAAGGGAGTGCATCGGAGATACCTCCGTGACCATGTTCCATATCGACGACGGCGAAGTCGTATCCGGCGAGTCCAGCGATCTCAGCGAGGGTTGGAGAGAAACCGAGAAGGAAAATGCCGTAAAGGGTTTCTCCATTTTTCAAGCGAGTTTTGAGGGATTGTCCAACTTCGGCAGAATCGGCGGTGGCGGCAACGGCGGAGGAGAATCGGCGTGGTAGGGAGGGTTTGAAGTTTGGGTTTACTGTTTTGATTGATAAAGGTTTTGGAATTTGCGGAAGCAGAGAATGGAATGAAGGGAAAATAGGCGAAGTGGAAGTAAAGGATTTTCGAAGAGTTGATAGAGATGAAGAAGAAGAAGAAAATCCGGCCATGGCAGCCATTTTAGTGTCAATACTGTTTGGGTCAATTGATATGAATAAGATAATATAGAGTTTTTGGAGGATAAAAGAGTTCTTAAAATATTACCTCCGTTTTAAAAATAATATCTTAATTTAATCTCGTCATTTTAAATTAAAATTAGTTAAATATATTAAAAAACAATTATTCTTTTTTAAATAAACTAAAAAAAAATATAATCATTTTAAAAAAAAACAAATTACTAATAATTTAAAATATATGTGAATAAATGGCCATCGCTTGATCAGTGACGATGTCTTAGTGTCCATCTAGGAAAACGATGTTTTGGACAGATAAAATATCTAAGATAGTCTAAGGATCACACAGAAAATTTTGAGTTTGGTACTAAAATGCATGATTTTGAATCATTTGATTTGCGTAAGACAGGAAAGCGATGTTCTCAATAGATCAAATACCTAAGACACATTGCTTTCCTATCTTACGCAGATCAAATGATTCAAGGTGAGGGCAACCACGAAGTATAGTTTTCGACTCCTCATTTCTCATCTTAGTTCCAAAGAGTTGATGGTTGTGTAGTTTAGGCATGTTCTTTGTATTTTTTTTTTATGGCTTCTTCATCGTATACATGAATTTAGCCGTTCAACTTAAACGACTTTAAAGAATGACTAAAAAGGCTTATGGTTCCAATGGATTCTTTGATGATTGAGATGTAGCAAAAAGCGGAGTTCCTCCAACAATGACAACTTCTTCATTGCTGCACTCAACATATGAGTTGAAGAAATTTTTAAAGTTCAAAGTAGAATCAGGTAAGAACTACTCCTACTCAGGGTGCACAGGAGAATTTAGCCCAAGAGGAGGCTACTTTAAAAGGTAAAAGGCCTCAATATAAGGAACCAAGAAGCAACAATTGATAGTCAAACTTCCCTCATGATAATGGAGATATAAGAAACATTGTAATGAGCTGGCTTACATGGAATGTGATCAAAGGAATAAATGGTATCTACTCCTCAATCAATTCATTATCTGGTAAATGGTATCAATGAAACCCTTTCTTGTCTTATTACTGTTATTTATACATCTAACTCTATTGAAAAGAGAGAGGACTTGTAGAAAGAACTAACACTCATTGAGCAAAGGGTGGATAAAACTTGGATAATTTTTTGTGGCTCAATTGAGATTCTTTTAAAATGGATTGAGATTAAACCTAATTTAAATTATTTTGAACTCAACTCTTAAAGTTCTGGGCCAGTTACTTATGTTTGGGTTCATTTTTGACACCCCTAACAAGAAAGAACCAATTGCAAGGACAGAAGCAGTCTATGTTTAGCAGTAACAGTTACATCGATTGAGCAAATTTACATGATCGTTTGTTGTACAGAATTCAGATGCACCATATAATTTAGTTTTAGTTGTAGTAGTCATTTACATCAGATATTACATCAACGATACTAAAGAAACTTGAGATGATAGAGATTAAGATTGGGCACTATGCCGGAATTAGATCACTGGATCGGAATGAACTGGTATCAGATCGAATCGGAATGGTTTGACCGAGTTGTTGACCGATATCAGAATGAATCAGATCAAAATTATCGGGATGGAAACTCGGTTAATCTATTTCAAAAAACAATAGTTTTTTTCTTGAGTTATTATGAATTACAAAAATATGAATGTTTTTTATATTTTCTAAGTTAAATAAGGTATTTTTTTAAAAAAAAATTACTTATAAGTACGTAAGTTAAGTTTAAAAGTTAATTTTTAAAAAGTTTTTTCAGTTTATGTTATAAGTATTCAAGATTTGAATCCTTTGAAGTTTATAAGTTATATGTTATAACTTATAATTTATAATTTATAATTTAAATAATTTAAGTTTGTAATTTTTTAAAATTATAAAATTTTAAAGTTTTTAGGTTTATGTTATTTGAAGTTGATGAATTAAGTTGTAATTTGTTTTTTAAAAAAAGAAAAGAAACACTAATAAAAGTATAAAACAATGACAAAAATTAAAAAAAAATAACAGATCCAATTTCATGGTTCGGACCCAAATGAATTACCATCAAATCATGATACCGTCCCGTTCCGAGTATTGATTCAATGTATCGCATTTCATCCTGAATACTACTGGATCGGAACGGACCGAAATAGTAATCGAAATGGACCGGAATGGTAATCTAAACGGTACCGGTACAACTCAATCTAGTGCCCAACCTTAATATTGATACTGAAAAGTGCAGATAAAGTGTGTATAACATGTTGGAGGATGCACAATCGTCGTCAAGTTGCACATACACTTTATCTACATGCATTAATATCCCTATCATCCCAAGTTTATGTAGTAATGTTTAACCACTAAAAAATAATCTAATTACTCGCATAGCTATAGTTTGAAATTACAATTTGTAACTACATGTTATAGGGAGGAGAGAGACGAGCTAGATTGGGAGAGAGAGAGGAGAGAGGAGGCAAAAAGGGGGAGAGAGATGAATTGTATATGTATATTGGTTAGATAATTGTATATTATACATACGTATTTGTATACATGGCAAACGACATTGGGAGAGAGATGAGAGAGGTGAGCGAGATTGGGAGCGGGAGGAGAGAGGCAACCGAGTGAGGGCAGAGAGTGGGAGAGATGTGAATTGTATATATATATTGGTTAGATAATTGTATATTATACATATGCATTTGTATAAAAAGCAAGCGAGATTGAAGAGAGAGGAAGAGGTCAGAGTGTGAGAGAGAGAGATGAATTGTATATGTATATTGATTAAATAATTGTATATTATACATATGTATTTGTATATTCAGACGAATTATACATATACAAATATGGTTAATTATACATAATCAAAGTCAGCCCACATAATTAATATATATGTTAGTCTTGGATAATAATTATAGCAAACTATATGATGAGTAATTAAGTTGTATAAGTTTATTAAATCGCGTAATTTTCCCTTCTTATTAACACATACAATGCTCTACTCCGTCATAAAGTAATGTTAAATGAGTCATTTTATGAAGTTAATTGTAATATTAATGTCTCTCACTTATTAAAAAGAAAAATTGCAAAGACAAATAAAAAATATTAATTTTTTCTATGATTTCCAACTATACAAACTTAGTAATGAATGATCAAACATAGTGTAATTATTATCTCCAAAAACAAACACATACTAGAACAGCTAATATGCTTTTAAGGAAATTCAAGATTTTGATGTCATCAGGCAAACATGAGATTGTACTAATTAGTGTTGTGATCCAAATGATACCACCAAATAAGTGGTTAATCAAAGCTAATACTGTAATACATGTATTATATTTTCTCGTATACACGACGTACCAAATAAGTGACTAAACAATATCAAAGCTATAAAATAAAATATAAAAAAAACAGATTAAGTTGAAAGTTCTATTTGTTGAGCCCTTTAATTTTTTCCATGATCTACTCAATAATATCAGTAGCGACAAGGCAGACGTTTGTCAAGCTAGACCCTATATCAAGCCAATCCATAAAACCTGCATCACATTTTTTTCATAAATAAAAACTTTCATCGAGTTTAAATCTTGAATCTGTCTACACAATGACACAAATAAAGCATATGACTGTACTTGAATTACCTGAGCATGTAGGCTGAACTTGAAAACAACGAGCCAAGTCGATGCACATAGCATAACGCTCCCACCCACATCCTCTATCCACCCCTGATATATCGAATGACAAAGTTATTAAGCTTAATTTGAATGTGAAAACTAATAGTACATATATATATCTCCGGATATTACAGAAATAAAAATCTGACCTGATAAATTTCCTCGAGTGAATTTGAGTACAAAGGATATTAAAAGAAGATGTGCCATGGAGGGCAGATTTGTTAATTATCTCCGCGCTATCACTAAAGAGGCCAGCCCAGGCAACATGATGATTCAATAGAGACAAACAAAGTAGATATACTAACACAATAGTTTGCTTGAAAGCAACAGCCACAACATGTTTAGCTCCATCAGGATTTCCAGCTCTTAACTCCTTTGCAACTCTGGTGTTACATATATATAATGCAATACTTACATGATTTACAATGTAACACTCCCTCCGTTTCAATTTATTTGTCTTAGTTTGACTGACTATGGAGTTCAAAAAAGTAAATTAGACTTTTGAATGTTCTACTGGTCTAAAGCTAAAGATATGTATAATATATCAAAAGTGAAATGAAAAAATTAAAACGGGGGGAGTAATTGTTACTCTAGTACATTATATATGCATGAATATGGCTTAAAAGTGGATCGGAAATATCTCATAATCTTTGGCTGCTGAAAAACAATTTTAAGGGGTTAAAAAACTGTTTTTTTTTACAAAAATGACAAAATAACCCTTAAAAGTTTATTACAAAAAATTTTAATACAAACAAGTACAACTTGTGTTCCCATCTATGAAGACAGACAGGCGTCAGCATTAGTAGTATTTACAAAGTTAATTGAAATAGATAAAACTGTGATGATAATTTTTACCCAACTTAATCTTAAAAGTGCAGTACTAAGCAAAATACAAGGTCAAAAATATGGCTTGGATACTCCCATAAACGATTTTTAATGGGACTACTATAAGTATCTGTTGGTGTTATTAGGTATACATATGAACAAAATTACAGCTTAATGGAGCATTCAAATCACAAAATAAAAAAATAAATTAGGCCAGAACAAAGTAGATTTCGCCCCAGAACCCTCAGCAGCTCGGCCCCCACCTTAGGGGAGGCCAATCAAGAGCGAGGAACCCGTCTGTGCATCCAGCATAAATAAAAATTAACTTCAGGGACTGGAGACATGGACAGCACAGAAGGATTGTTTTCAGCTCGAACTCACCAAATAAATGAAGAAATTCTCTACAAACTGATGATCTTGTTTATTCATCAGTTGGAGCTGGATTATTACACGTTGAGCTTCTATTCATCGATGAATTTTTCCAGCCACACGGATAGTGAACTCTGCTCCGTTCTATATAACTTATAATCTACACAACCAAACAAATGTGTCTGAGTTGGGCTTCAACTAGGATTAAAGAATTTAAAACTCTGGCAGTAGTAAATATCAAACAAAACCTGAATATACACATTGTTAATACTTCACGAAGATCTTTCAGCTTCAAGATTCAGATTCTCTCCTGTCCCAATCTTCCCCCTGACTTGACATGGAATTTAGCCGCTGTTGCAACTGCCAGCAGTAGAAAATCATGTTAAGAAATGAGACTTCATATTCCCTTCAACTTCTATTTTATTTTTATTTTTATTTTTTTGTTTTGTTTTGGAATTTGTGGAGAGAAAAAACAGTTACTGCTCCTAAGCCTGATAAAATTTTGTTTGTGGTCTCTCTTATAGTTTCTTTCAAATTTTTCAATTCATTAGAATAGTTAGATGACCTATATGCATTAAAAAAACCAATTAGGTATTCTACCTGCATGTATTTAAACTTTTCAGTAGTTAATTCATCCGTCAAGCTACTCATCCTGCATGATCACGTAAGATCAGTTTAAGCAAAGGTCGGTATAAAAGAGAAACATGACAGCAAAGTTGATCTCGGTCCACAGCTAGCTCACCTAGCTTGAAGCTCAGATATTTTGACCAGCAGCATGCGCTCCCTCTCAGAAACAGCTGCATCAACCTGCAAAATAGGTGAAACTCTGAAATCTTGACGAAAATGAACAACAAAAACAGACGGTTTAATAACTGGAATGTTTAGGTCTTATCTAAGTAATAAGTATAGAACTATACACAATGAAATACTTCAAAAGTACTTAAAATGAATACTTCCAAGGCATTGAGATTAAAGTTCATACAAAGTTATCAGCAGCAGTTACGTAATTAGTCAGTTACTTTTCCAGTTGCTTATGGAGTGAAGACTAAATAAAAATCAGGTAAAAGATAAAATCAAACACCTACTGATAGAATCTATAAAGTAATAGGTCACAGAGGTATCACAACAAGGGGGGGAAGAAATGCCGGATAAGTTTGGATAACGAAACACCCACAACCTGTCAAATGATTTATTATACTATGTACTGCAATGCATTGTCACTACTAATAAAAATGTCTTCCCTGTCATTTCTAATAATGACGGTCTAACATGAAGTTCATTTGTGAGTGGTATGAATTTCACTAAAAGAAACTTGACATATGTCAAGCAGACATTTAATAAGGTGAGTCAAATTTATAATCAATAAAATGGTAAACAGATTATCTAATAATCCAAAGTTTTATCTTGTTTGACCAGCTATTTAGATATCATTGAAGGAAATCAGAGCACTATATCTGGTTGGACATCTAGTTGGGTTTAGGATGCAAAAGAAATATTTTTAAATGGTTTAAGATAAAAAAAAATGGGTAAAACAACTCTAATAAAATGAAAGGGGTGGGAAAGATAGTACAGGTTGCACCAGACCAAGTATCACGCAGTTCGTTGCCTTGAATAGTATACGTCGAGTACAAGGTAATTCATCCAAATAATTTAGGAGTGCATGCTTCTTGGTTATATTCATAGGAGTATAGTTTAAAAGCATGAGATAAGACATCCATTGTTTATTATACAAGAAAACAAAGTTTTTAGCTATAGAACTAACTACTGGATATGCTTGGGCATATACTATTTACAGACTCTTCCAGAAAAGCATATTGTAAAATGCTGACATATGTACTTACACTTCCATTATTCTCTGCAACACACTGTGAAGATGACTTTCCATATTGCGGAGCTGAGATAAACCAAGAAATTCAGAGCGTTGAAGAAACCATATTACCATTAGAACACGTGTTCTCTACACATTAAGATTAGACATTTCTTTAGATAGTTACTCACCATCTCCTGCCTCAGGTGGTTGCAAGCTACTCAGCAGATTCACAATTAGATCCTAGTAATAGAAAACAGTAGAAATAAAGAGAGATCTCTGTTCAATAATTAGAAATAAGGAGAATATTAAAATAATGGACAAAGGACTTTTTATTCTTATGCTTTTTTATTAGGAAAGGAAGGCATACTGAGGAAGTAGTCTTATGTTCCTACCATAAACTTGAAACATTACCTGTTGGATTGATGTCTGTTGAAAAAGATTTTGTAGGTGAGGCATCAGAACTGAGGCAGGAATATTATCAAGGCCAAGCTCTTTTGGTATTCGACTGGGAGGCTGAAAATTGATGAGCAATACCCTACCATTAGATCCATTATATTTTTTTCTTCTATTTTGTTTTAACTTGTTTAAGAAAAATGGAGTTACTATATGGGGAAGGGAAGTTTTTAATTTTCTCATATCACTTAGCCGTGAATTTAAAGAAAGGACCAATTCACAAACCATCAGTTTAGATTCCATTATCCAGTCTCCAACACTAGCAGTCTTCCTCAATTGTGACCCCTGGAGATCACATGGATCTTATGTCAAAGATAGTACAGGATGTAGATTGTCTTGTCTTAAAATATATAAGGCAACACTACACAGCTTACATGAGAAAATTGCAGAGGAACTATACATGATGCAATATCCTGCCATACATATTGTTTTAACAGAAATGACATACCTTTACAAGATCTACATTTTCTGATGTCACAGAAAACCTCCCTTTTATTTGAACCAAGTTGGCCGTGGACTTGTCTTCTGATGAATCTTTGAATCCTGGCGAGAAAATAATAAATATTAGCATAAAGCAAAGTCCAGCTTCAGTTGACATGTGACTGGAGAAAGACTATCCCTACAGTACACAATAAAACAATTTTAGCAAAAAAAAATTGTGTGGAATGGCATTAATACCCCCAGATGAGTTAATTGGGGCTGATTTACTATTTGCTGAAGCTCGGTTTGGAAGCATTAGAGGTCCACTAAAGCTGGGCGCCCTTCGTACTTGATGAGCTTTTTCTGCTTGTTGGTTTTCAATCTTACTTCTGTTGCAGAAGCACAAGTTACATGAGGCAAAGTTCTCATTTAGATAACATGTAGCAAAAGTGCAAAAGGATCATCTAAAATTAACAATTTATAATACTTTGCTATGCACAAACTGACAAACCAGTGAGTAAACACAGCCATCATTCTACTGAACTAATCCCTAGTCTCAAGATTAGCCTCGTTAAGAAGTTACCAAAGCACTAAACATAGACTGAGAGAATTCTTTATCTTTTGATATTCTTTTTGTTTCTTCAAAACAAATGGAGTAATAATCTGATAAAAAAATGGGTAACTGACAAGAAAGATGGTAAAAAGACCAATTTTGAGCTTCTGGTTCGGAAAGCTTCAGGCACGAGGTAATTTAGATAAATTTCTTTCGGCATAAAAGCTGATTACATGAACTGATAGAAACGACTCTTTGCTCTGGAATCATCAGACTCCAAATTGTGTTGGTGAAACACATGATACAGTAGATTAAACAAACAGTATCAGACCTTTCGAAGTTGGCAGATCTTTCTGATGCCGAATGACTTAGCTCAACACCTGGCATAAGTGGTCCACTCTGACTTCGACAAGTTTTTGCTGTTTGACATTTACTTTTGGCTTGCACTGCCTCTTTGTCTGAGGTAAGGGGTGGCAGCTCTGTTTTTGATGAATTCTTCTTCAGTCCACCTTCCTCCTGATGGTCCGAATCCAGCTTATTACATTCCAAGTCTTCTCCCTTCTTTCTCTGGCATTCAGCTAATGTCACTTCACCAACACTTCCGTGCTCACTAGAAACAGAAAAAATTCAATAAAAATTTATTGACATGACAATACTTATGATGATACATAAAATAATGGTAGTGTTTCTCATATGATACCCAATCTATCATATTTGATGTTGATGACAAAACCTTTTTTATATTTTCTCCTGGAGACAGACATGCTTATGCTACCTTTGAGAAAATTGATTATTGTCAAAAGTAGAAGATATGAACCCCTAGAACAAACTTTTAGTGAAAACACACATCATTTATGGGTTCTCACTTTATTAAGCTTAAAGAACTCGAGTTCATTAATACTTGACGTTCAAACCATGATCAGATTTCCTCACTGCTAATTAATGCTACAAAAACATCAGCAACTAACTTGGTATTTTTTCTATGACCTAAAACACAAGTGACTGACTCGTAGTTCACTTTGTTAATCTTAAAAAACTCAAGCTCATTAATACTTGACGTTCAAACCATGATCAGATTTCCTCATTTCTAATTAACCCTACAAAAATTTTCAGGATTTAAGGCTGACTCGTAATTCTTTTTCCCTGCCTAACTGGGTAACATGGAATAGATACAAGGGTACTTTCTACAGTCGCTGAAAATAAATAATTTCATATATACCTGGAAATGATATCTTGTTTTAAGGATGATTTACCAGCATTTAGAGCAGAAACTGAATTCTCCTGCAATATACAAACATTCTCATGCCCGGAGATACTAGAAGCAAATTTTTAAAAATTCAAGGATGTATTATTATTTATTGCAGATGAATAACTTGAGGATATAGCTCAAAAGTTTTTTTTGATTACAAGATAAAAAATAATATCTTGATAAACTTGCATAAATACACATTGGCTTAGGGCCCATTGTAGTTTTCTATAAGATTTTAAACATGCTTTCATCAATCTTCTTTCCCCTAATCTCAGGTATTTCGTCATCATCTTGCACCTGCCACAGTGAAAGTGAAGTCGGCCTTTTTTGAGTTCAGGAAAAACACAAAGAACAAGTTGAAATTATCTTTATCACTTTATAGATGCATTTTCACGTACATACCATTGAAGCTTGAAACTTCAAATCCTCCAGATCAAAGTTCCAGGCACTAACACCTCGTTGGTATTCACTCTGACAAGAGCATACAAGATATTAGAACAGAACAAATACTAAATGAATCAACCATCCTGTTTATATTCAATTTTAGGAGCCACTGGTAGAGATAATATAAGCTAAAATTACAAGTAGACAGAAGCAAACCACCCCAAAAGGAAAATTTCTTTGCTAATTATGTCAAGAATTGCCCCAAGCTTAGGCAGAATATGTGTATGCAAACATTTTAGCCAAGAACAATGATACACAAAAGAACATAATTAAGCTTCAGCAACAAAATATTATGCAGGGAAGCTGAAAGAGTGGCCTTTCTCGGAAACCTCTTTTGTGGCTAAACTCATCGTTAAGTATAAACACTAGAACTGAATGATGGTCTAGCTTAAAGGCAGAAAAGTACCGAAAATGCACCACAGGCTCACAACAGATTCTATTCCAAAGAGAGCAGCATAGTAGCAGATCTCCCCTTTTTGGGATGTTGAGAACAACATACAACAACAAAAAAATGCCACACTCACCAATTGCACTGAAACATATTCCAACAGGAAAAACCACAAATGCTTCAGATCCTTGATATTGCTTCTTTTTGCTCGTATTAAGGTCTTTTCCTTCGCGAGACTAGTTGTGCAGCATCTTTAAGCTGTCCCGTCAAGTTTTTCGTCAAGAAAAGTTAACACATGCTAACAGAAAGAACCATAGAACAGACATATTATGAGATACCTGGAGCATTTTTCTCCTCCAGTCTCCGAGCGATGGTAAGTTTCGGTAAAGAAATCTAAACAGTTTTTCTGTACATGACAGCACCCATGGAGGCTTAACTTTTTTGAAAAAAATGTGCTTCAACAATTTTTCAGCAGTTGGCCTTTTAGTTTGATCTTTCACCAAGCACATGGCAACCATTTCCTTGAAAGACTGTTGAAGAATCAAAAAGTTTTGGATTTCATACATGAAAAGAACAAAAGCATTGAACCATACTCTAGAGCAAGATCATCAAAATATATCCAGCATCTAAATCAACCAGTGCAAACTAAAAAGATTACCTTCGAGAATTTCTTATCACGGTCATAGTCAAGTCCAGGAGGAGCACTGTTTATGGTCATCAGCAGAACCTATCACAGGAGACCAAGGCTGTCCTCAAGTTCAGTGTTAATCACATATACAAGCATATATCTGCTAATTATTATTTGTGCAAATTCGATAACAACTTGTATTAACAGTAAAACTCATCTACAAAGGCTGAGTTGTGATCTTTACAAACAAAAGTATAAGGGGGCACCTAACAAAAAACTTACACCTTCCACCCCAAAATAAAGCATACACTTTTCCTATTAGATCTACCAGTTCCCCTATCTTCCCCCACATGTTTCTTTACACCAAAATAGATGAGACTAAGACAATTCATCCTGATTTTCTGAATAGGACTGAGTGTGCTCAAAACAGTTCCTTCCCTTCCATATTATCTACCATATAGCTAAATTATTATTCTTGAACATTCCTGAAAATGACTATATACCTTCATTGGAGGGTACTTCGAAAATGGTGCATGACCATGAGCCAGCTCTAAGGCAGTTATTCCAAACGACCAAATGTCAGCCCTGTAGATGGATGATGAAAAAATCATGCCTCTCAGAAATTAAAGCAGTCCTTCTTTGCCTACTCAAAAACGCTCTTAACACATAAATAATATAGAATATTTTTGGTCAGACATATCCCCAAAATGTTATTTAACTCCTTGGTCGCAACAAAATGTTATTTATTAAAGTTTCAATCTCAATCTTACAGTAATGCAAACACATACTTGTGGTTGCGCGCGTCGGGCGTTTATACTGTGGCGCAAAAAAACTCACTACACAATCATATCCTGCTTCCAGGCTGCTCTAACTTCTGTGTTGCACACTCCTACAAACTCGATTGAACACACAACAATGAGAAAAAACTATCGAATATTTACAAAAGAAACAAAGATGGATGGAGAATCAATCAGTAAGATGCTTATACACTCACCAGCACGGAGTTCCTGTAAATTTATTTCCTAAGAGCGGCGTGTCCTGTCTACCGACCACTGTAACAATGTCATGCAGAGACATACAAAACCAAAGGCAGCGTCTTACTACAACTACCCCATTAGTGTCCAGCAATATATTCCCAGCCTGGAGTGACACCAAATGTCAGAACAAGCACAAACATCACCATTAGAGGAATCAGCATCAGGAGGAAACATTAGTTATAATAAAAACCTTAACATCTCGATGAATGTGCCCATGTGAATGGAGATATTCCAAAGCCTTGAGAGTTTCTTTCAAGATAGAACCAATAACAGCCTCCTCAAATCCATCTGGATATGATATCTTCATGAGGTGCAGACAAGAACCTTCAGCCATGAAGGGCATTACCACCCAAAGGTAGTGATCAACAACGAATGAACAAAATGCTTTTATTAAATTTGGATGGCCAATTAAACTCATTGTTTGGGCTTCCCTACGAATATCATCCTGCGAAAAAGTATAATTTGTTTTCAAGAAACATATAGAAACAAGATTGTACACAAATAAAATTGTAATTTTACGAGATAGCTTTAACATGACACCTTAACTACAAACCATAAGAAGTCTTCCTTTGCTGTGTACTCAAAAAGGCAAAATGGTGTGTTTTCCAAAATTGGTTTTTCAGTCAGTAATGAAAAGAAAAAGGGGTATGCAACAACAAAGAACCAAAAGTCAATGAAAAGTATAATGCCTCAACTTATAGAAATTCTGACAATCTTCTGTGTCTTTTTGGTAGGGGGAGGGGATCAAGAATCGAGAGGCACAAATGTGGCTGTTGTTGTGTCATGGAATGCAAAAGATTAAAATTAGCCTATTTCTTAAGATGGATGGAAAGGAAATCTTCGTATGAAAGTATACATCAAACCAGTCTCATTAGAACTTTTTATCTGCAGTTGTGAGTAGGTGTGTGTGCTATTTGGACAATCTTCTGTTAACAACTTGTTTAATGATAAACTTGTAAAAAGGTTCGTTTAGCCGCAGTTTGGAGTTCCAGATTCTGTCTTTAAGATAGAGGTTTGAAAGCATTGTCTAACTAAGATAACCAACAACTCCAATATTTTTCATAAACACAGAAGTACTCTGTAACACGCACATATCCAACCTCCCCCACCCAAAACAAGAAAAGAATAAGAGAAATCATGGATCAAGTTAATGCATACATATAAACAGTGATACCACCAACAGTTTTTTGCAGGAAACTACTTTCCAAGTGTAACAAGGGCATACCCTTTTTGGCACTTCCATACCAAGCAATAGCTTAAAGTGTCACACGGAGGAGGTCCAACTGTAGTTCCATTATTGAGTATGGATAAGAGTCCAAATGTGAACATCGAAAGTTAGACGTATTAGAATCAAACGAGAATAATAATCATAACGAGGATCGTGCAGTATATTTTATCTCTTTGTCTTGAATTGTATATTACTACACAAACATATAGCACACAATTTTGCCCTGAATAATCCAAGAGAAACAAACGGTAGACCCTGACTATCTATGTAAAGAACCTACAAACTGTAACATGAAAAAAAGAATCAAGTATTCATGTAATGATATTGTGAAGTTGATGAAACTGACATGGATTTTGACAGTATATTTTATCGCCACTTTGAATACCTTAAGTTTAGACACATACTTGTCAACTATGGAAAAATCTTGACATGATCATTTAAATTAATCCAAATGTGCATCTCTCCATTGCAACTCAACTAATAAACAAATCACGAGCAGGTCCTCAATGGTGGTATATTTTATTACAGACAGACTCGATAAAATTTATTGGGAGGGACTCTCTTGTTTGGATTTTTTTTTTATGTGTGCCTAGTGCTAAAATTGGAGGACAAAATGAAGCTGGTGAAGATCTCTATGTGATCGTTTTTAACCTAGTCATGTCAAAACATGGGAATTTCTGCAATTTATAATGACATTTTATAGCACGGGATTCTTTATTGAAGATGTCAATTCTATAGCTAACTTCTATAATGCTTGAAAATTTCAGCCTTGAAGACAAAAGGCTAATTCCAAAGAGCTAATTGTCTAAGGCATCTTTACAAAAGGAAAAAAAAAATTGTATTACACAAGAGGTTTCATTGAAGATTATAGTTTTCTTTCTTTCCGTGTCCCTCGACGATTAACGTTGGGATTAAAATTCGTTACCAGATAGTCATCAGGAACCTAAATTTTCGCAAAGGATTATAAGAGCAAACTAATACATCATTAACAGGCCTCCAACCTTTCGAATATGAGCTACTTAAATAAAATAATCTTTCAAAATATGTCGTATTGCGCGAAAAGTTGTGGTTGTAGTACATTTTGTATAACTTTCGCAAAGCAGATCTATGCCAGCGCATGAGTTAATACGACAACTACACCCACGCAAATTTCATGATTCAACTAACAGTTTGCACTTGGAACTCTTTAGGAAATGAAGCTTGTTACTTAAGCACTTGCAAACTATAAAAATGACACACTCATTTTTTAGCCAAAGCTAAAAAGGAAACTACAATTCCATACTGAAAACTTGTAGCCCTCATTTCCCCCAAAATCAAAGAACAAAGCCTTCATTCAACTCAATGATCTCAATACACCAATTTGCAACCCAATCCACTCCTAAATACTTATCCGTATCTACACAAAATCATATAGCAAAACATCAACTAAATGAAAAACCAATTCAGAGGCAGATCCACTATACAGAGACTCGATTACTTTCTGATTTTTTTCTACTTTAGATGATCCGAGCTTCGAAGAGTGAGATCGATTCTACCTACTGTAATGAATCTCATCCACCTCGAAGTCAAATCAAGTCACATTCAAACTCAATTCAACATACTTAAAACAGCATAATCACAACTAATTTTTTTTGTGTGTGTAATAACCTCAAAATCCACTGTTAAAAGAGATAAGAACAAACCAGATTGCTGTTACATCGATCGAGATCCAAACACTTGACTGCTACAACTTCATTAGAAGGTATATAGATCGTTCTATAAACAGTTGCACTTGCTCCATATCCAACTTCTTCTAGAAGCTTGTAATCGCTCGGATTAACCGAGTAATTTTTCTGACCGCCGGTCATCGGTAAACCAGAAAACTCTGATCGGAAAACCAGTTAAGCGTTCTCTCAGTGTTTTGAAAACGAAATTATTAGCTTTGGTTCGATATTATTCAGAAATAATATTTATTTCAATTTTTACGTATGTTATCGCGTTGACACCTTGACAACGTGAGTAACAGTACGGGTTCAATGGTTAATTGGGTCGGATCTGTACTTTTCCGTGCTACTACAAGTGGAGCACCCGTACGAAGGGTACAGTACGAATACGGGTATGGAGTGCTGGTAATGATGACGTGGTGACCCGTGCTGAGGGTACAAATACGAATACGGATCCGGGTACTTATGCTGACGTGGGGACATGCATTTTAGCGTGTGATGATTGATAATGACTATAGATATTGTTTTGTCCAAGAAAAAAATAGATAAATTTTCTTTTTTTGCTTTTTTGAGTGACCCTCCACCAAAAGTTGTCGATATTTTTTAATAAAATTTCTTCTTGTTATAAATAAATAAAAGAAATTGTTATTCATGTCTTTTAGAAGAAAGATTAAATAATTTAATAAATTAGAATTATATGTTTTATAATTTCAAATGATCAGACATAAATGTGATGTATTGATAGGGATGGCAATGGCGCGGGACATAAACTGTTGACAACGATAGATTCCTTTCGGTCCGAGTCTAGACCCGGTTTCTGTGATCCAGTTTTGCTAACTGTAAAAATTGATTCATTTAACCTGCATCTTGAAAAATGGTAGACATAAGCTATTTCAAACTTGCTCTGTATCAGACGCACTCTTAACACTCATCCATTGCCATTTTTAGGGATGACATTATACTTCTTTAAATTAACACAGGTCAATTTCAGGTATTCAGCTGGATACATATTCGTATAATCTCATAAACGTTAAAACAAGTGCTAACACAGCACCATCCCATAATAATCGATACAATTTTTTGGCTTAACACAAATTTCTCTGTCTTAGAACCCTGAAGTTTTTGAAATGATACATCTGACCCAAGGTATAAACATCGTTGAATATTCTACCTATCTATTAACATCTATATAAATTCACAATGGTATAGTTGTATTACCAAGAGTAGCCAATACGAATGTTATGATAAAGCCCAAATAATAGACATTGAGAGTGATGCAATCCTATCAACGTTTCTCTCTCCGGCGTTCTCGCCCCAGTTACCCATCTTAAATCGTGATACTACTTGGTAAACACTATTCACTGCATCAGGAAAAATACTTTTGGAATAGCATAACAATTAACTGACATTCTGTTATTGATTGAAAATCATTGAATCTTGGACGTTTTGACTTTAAGTCCAGTTAAATTGTAAATTCATCTATGGCCAAATTTCAGATACAAGCCCATTTGGATGTCTAATATGCACACCATTCGGGTGCCTCTTGTTCTCCAGATACCTAATCTAACAACAGCAGCACTTAGTGATTTGCGGCCATGAAAATTTAAACATTTAATAATTGTCAAAAAGGTCCCAAGAATGGTATCCTATTAACAGTTGGATTCTGCTGTTCGTCTGTCCCTATAGATTGGTCAACTGCAACACTACCTGATAAGTGTTGTTAAATTGATATAGCATAAACCTTTGGGATGTGTTTGGTATCTTTTTTCAATATCTTGGTACTTGAGTGGGCTTCATTTTTTTTAAAAAAAAAATTAAACGACATTGACTATAAAATACTAAATTAAACAACTAATACTAAATAAACAACTAATACCCTATTGATACATGAGATCGTTTTCAAAAATTCATATTACATAAAAAACATATGGTACAAACATCTAATTCAGGGTATCAATGCTCGACCTAAACACTATACACACTGTGTCCGATATTATTAAACTTTTGTCTGATACATACTAAACAATTTAAAACACTCGTGATACATAGAAAATCCATTCTGACACGCAAATTAAGTCATCGTATAAATCGAATAAACAACTATAACACACTATATAATGATATGTAATCAACGTATCACTAAGAACTTTTACATTAAAATAATTTAAAACAAAAGTATAAAAAAAGACAATCCCAAGCAATGTCGGCCCTGACATAATGGTTGCTGAATGCTTTTTCTTTTGTATTTTTTGCCAACCTTTGATTTAACAGGATTCCCCGGACTATCTTTTGTTTGGATCCTTCCTAACATTCAAAGGATCAGCAACAAGATCTTTTTAACTATTTTTCTTTCCATTTTTCACGTCTGCATCATAAATCCCTTATTCGTAAAAGGATCATTGAGTATGATTGTAAGATAACGATGAACAAGAAGCAAAAAGAAAAACAAAAGAACAACGAATGATGGAGTAAGAAGAAGAAGAAGAAGAATAAGAAGAAGAACAAGAGAACATGGTAGTTTCAACTTTTCATATATTTGAAATTTTTGAATTCAAAATTGCATATGAAATGTTGTGAAACCGTGTTTGAATTAAACAGTAATACTTCAAAAAGTGAATTCAGAAATATTGTTTCAGTGCAGCCAAATAACACATAGACACATGATATTGGGGAAGCATGTGTCATATGAGAGGAAGGTTACCCTGTCTATTTCCTAAAAGGACCGCTACTGGGGGACTAGTCCATCCTAACCTCCCCTTCTATTAAAAACAGTAAAATAAAACAAAGAAACACATTTAATTTTTTAAAAAGAAGAAAAAAGTAAAACTATAATAAACTTATAGTTGTGTATTTAAGATATTTTTCCCACTATGAGATTTATATATGCCAAATAAAATCAGGCCCAATAGTGACCACTTCAATACAGAAAGCGATAATTAACTATGATTAGATCCTAGTTGTTCTTTTCATCCCCTATAACAACAATGTGTAATATGATAAACTGAGGTTCCTTCTTCTTTGATTGATCTACATAAGTTATGTTATACTTCTTCTTCTTCTCGATCATCATCCTTTAATTGGTCTTATCAAATATATTAAATTAAATTAAATATAATAAAAATATTTGAGTGGTCCATGTATTGATAAAATATTAAAAATAATTTAAATTTTAAATTTGTTATAAGAAATGGCGTCAATTTTGACCCAAAGATGACTGGTCGTTGAGAAGAGTTTGTTTGGCAAGCCAAAAGTTGATGAGAAGGACATTTTAAGACCAAATAGGTAGATGGAAGATAGTTGTTCCTTTCGTTAATTTAATGAGGTTTTACTGTAGTTAGATCTTTTTCAATTGACCCATATTTCAACACGAGAATTAATTTAGAAGAAGAAATTGAAAGTTTTACAACTACACCCAATATATTTTCTTTGCAATTTGCGGGTATAAAATACATCAAATTTTCCTATTACATTACCCATCGCAAATTTCCTAGTGTGGGTTATCACAACTTACTATAGCCAGTATATGACTCATCAATATTATATATATTATGGATACATACTCAATTAACCACCCCACTGGACTACATACCCACAAAATCCCTACCACACCTATCTTTGATGAGGTCCTATTAACACCCCATCCACCCTTGTTTTTTAAAGTCATATATCTACCCCGCCTTGATGACGTGCCTACTGTGCCCACCAATAATCCGTTACACTTTGTCATATTCAACCCATCTAGGGCGCGTGAGTGCGGAGTGAGTGCGATTGAGTGCAGCTTTTGGCTAACAATGGGGCCAATCAAAATGAGTCTCACGTGGCAAAGCAATTTGAAAAAAAATTCAAAATAAATTTTTATTTTCTCTCAAATGCATTTTCTTCACTTCTCTCATTTGTTCTCTTCCTCTTTTCAAAAAATAACCCATGGTTTATGTTCTCCTCTCTCATTTTTGAAGAAGCTCTATTCGCATTGAATCATTCAATCAACAATTCAAGCCCTTGATTTGAAAAGGGTAAAGTAAAATTTAATATATTCTTTACACATCTTTTTAATGTGAGTCGCTTATTAAATTCTTATTTTATTTGTCGATTATTACTTCTGAACTTGATAATTATATTAACCAAATATAAAATCATAAAAATCAATAATTAAAATGTTGAAAACAAAACTCATATCTTTATTCAATATAGAATTTATTAATATGGGGCTAGGGAGTGTTGGGGTGGGACGTGAGAGAGGCAAAGGACAGTCAATACTTCATTAAACACGGTCACTTTTAAATCGAAACTCGACTAAAGTGGGTCCCACCCACCCAATCGCGTGTTCAGTTCAAACCTAAACAAAGGATCCTTCAGATTATTTTTTGCCACGTAGGCACGCAAGGGGTCAATATATTACTTAAAAAAAAATTTGGTACGGGGTTAATATAGGACCTCATCAAAGATAAGGTGTGTTCGTTGATTTTGGGTATTGGACTAGAGGGGTATTGGGTATTAATTCTCCTATATATATGAAGTAATAACTATTGTGAAATTAAATATGAAACTCCAAGATCCTTGATCAAAGCCTCTACGTTACTATCCATAACAACTGACGTGTCAGCGATACACAAATCATAATATAGTAACATACTATAATTCTATGAAATTGTATGAGATATACTTAATTTTATAATTCATTACAAATGTTACGCTAGTTATATATGATTATATAACATAGAAATTAAAAAAACTACTTATAATCGAGGACAAACACAAATCATGAACGTGTTCTATACCATCGTTCTCCAATTCTCCACTCTAAATTTAGCACTTTATTCACTATATTTGGAGAATAAAATAGAGAATGAGTTCTCCTACCATTCTCCATTTCACTCTTTATTCTTCATATATTGGAGAACTACTATTCACGCTCCTTATTTCACTTTTTTATTATTTCTATTATTCTGTAATTAACATATTATTATTCATATAAGGCTATGAATTAAATCTTTAATATTCGTAATTCTTTTCAAGTGTAATATAACATTTTAAAAAATATATATTACTAAATATATACTAATTTCATTCCGAATTAAAAATATTTCATTTTTTTGTCACTTTAATATAATTTTATTTTATTATTAGATTTCACTATAAAGAATGCATAATTTTGAATGGTTTACAATCGTTTAAATTATTTGTAATTTACGTTCTTAAAAGAAGAAATATTTTCGCGATGAAGTAAGATTCATGACGAAAATATGTTGGATTGGAGGTTTGCAACCACGGTTTGTAGGCCGGTCACATTTTTGGAGAAAGTAAGTGTTACATGCACATGATGACTACATGCATTATATTGCACAACATGATAATCAAGGATGAACATGATTTTAATTGTACCAATTCAAAATGTCTTAGGGACTCCAACTACAACGATAAAAATGGTGGTAGATGAAAATCTTCGATTTGATCAATTTTTAGCTAGACATAATAAATTAAGGACAAAAATGCTCATTTTAAGCTGCATAATGGGCTAATAGAGCATTTATGGGAGCAACACAATAATTTTGAAAGTTGGATATCTATGTAATCATAATTTATTGATGATTTCACTTTTATTTGAATTGTTATATTATATAATATTTGCCTCCAATTTATGTTATTTAGAAATTTAGAATAAAAAATAATTTTAAAAGAAATTTGGAAAAACAAAACTTTATATCACATAAATATAGAAAAATGATTATTTGAAGAAAAAAAGAATTTATATTATGAAATAAGAAAATAAGAAAGAAATAGAAATAATAATGTAATGTCATGGAGAGAGAAAAAAGATTTTTTTAAAGAGTAAAATAAAAAATTGAATTGGAGTTGATTGTATGAAAAAACAGAAAATTCTATATTTGGATAATAAAATAGAGTTTTAAGATTAGATCGATCAGTTATATATAACTAATTTTATATAATTGATTCTTTTCTATTTATTTCGAGTTATCATACATTTGACTTATATATAAACCTTGTATTCCTATCACGAATATTACACACCTAGTGAAATTTAACCCGATGATCATGAACAAAGCTCGAAACTCGAGTATGGTTAAATTTTTTGGTTAAATAATATGTTTGTATTAACAATTTTTAAAAATATTTATAAATATTAAATTTAAAACTCAATTATTAATACTTGAAATTGTTTTAAATAATTATGAAATTCATTAGTTAAAATTCTAACTTTGCAGTTATTTCTGGTATAAAAATTTTATCCATGACATGTGCTAAACTAATAGTCCATTTTACTAAGTTTCTTTAAGAAGTTATAAATGCTTAATGTTATTTCAGCAAAATCAAGCAACATCTCACCATATACTTATGGCGGGGTACAGTCAAAAACAAACACGACTCTGTCGTTTCAGTCTACCACAAGCAAATGACCGCAAACGTGGGCTCAAAACTCGCTGGATGCACCACTCAAAATTTGGGAGGATCCCAGCGGCGCGTTTAGCAAATGTCTCCACGATTCGGCGAGCACGGCGGCGTTAACATGTCCATCGAAGCCTCCATCACCTTCACCGTCATGGAGCCAGAGAATTTAAGCCGCATGTTCGCCGGCAAACTCGGACCTGACAGCGATTTCTTCATCTACAGCCGTCACTTCAATCCAACAGTCCTCAATTTGAGCCGCCTTATAGCAGCTCTCGAGGGCACCGAGGCTGCTTACTGCACATCCTCTGGCATGTCAGCGATCTCATCGGTGCTGCTCCAGCTTTGCAGCTCCGGTGATCACGTAGTTGCTTCCCGTTCGTTGTACGGCGGTACATATGCTTTGCTCACGCATTTTTTGCCGAAGGCGTGTAATATAACGACGTCGTTTGTGGATATTAGGGATTTGAATATGGTTGATGAATCAATTGTGGAAGGGAGAACAAAGGTGTTGTACTTTGAATCAATTTCAAATCCGACGTTGATGGTTTCCAATATTCCGGCGTTGTGCATGATAGCGCATGATAAGAGAGTAACTGTAGTGGTGGATAATACATTTGCTCCGATGGTGTTGTCTCCGGCGAGATTGGGCGCTGATGTGGTTGTTCATAGCATTTCCAAATATATTAGTGGTGGAGCCGATTTTTTGCAGTAATTGAGTATTATATAACTTATTGCGCCGTATTTGGATTTAACTTACTTTAAAAAGCAAAATACTTTTCCACATGTTTGAGTAAAATTAAAAAGTGCTTATAAGCATTTATTTTAAAGTCAAAATAACAAAAATAATACTTTTGATTTATAAGTCATAAGTCAAAAGTCAATCCAAACAGGCTCTTAAACTCGTTACGTCTTTGTATTAATATAGAAATTGAACATTATTATGAAAATAGGTGCGGTTTGTGGAACGGCAAGTCTGGTTAACTCGATGATGGATCTTCGTGAAGGGGCACTAATGCTACTAGGCCCAACCATGAATGCTAAGATCGCGTTCGAGCTTTCAGAGAGACTTCCTCATTTGGGTTTAAGAATGAAAGAGCATAGTAATCGAGCTTTAGTTTTCGCAACGAGAATGATCAAGCTTGGGTTCAAAGTCATTTACCCTGGCTTAGAAAATCATCCAGATCATGTCCTTCTCAAGTCACTAGCTAATAAAGATTATGGCTATGGGGGGATTTTGTGTGTTGACATGGAAACTGAAGAAAAGGCTAATTGTTTGATGAATGTTTTGCAAAATTACACTCAATTTGGGCTTATTGCAGTGAGTTTGGGTTATTATGAGACACTCATGTCATGTTCAGGCAATAGCACAAGTAGTGAAATGAATAATGAAGAGAAGGAGTTGGCTGGGATTTCACCTGGATTAGTGAGAATGTCAATTGGCTATAATGGTACATTGGAACAAAAATGGAGCCAACTTGAGAAAGCATTGTCACAAATGCAATAGAAAATAACCTTATCTCTTTTCCTAATAAAATTTTACTCTTACAGTCATTCAATACTACAAAAAAAAAGGAATAATTTATGAGACATCCTCTTAAAGTTTGTTTTTTCAACTTATATTTTTCTATGATTTTATAATATTATGCTTACCTCCTTTTATAATTAATTATAATAATTTAAGTAGTCATCACCTTAATAATTTAAAATTACGCGGTTAAGCAAATTTATACTACTTAATTACTCATCATAGTTATAGTTTGTTATACTTACCACTCACGACTAATATTATACATTAATATGTGGGTTGACTTCGAATTTATATAATTAGCTCAATTTGTAAATAATGTATCATTCGTTAGAATATACAATACATAGGTATAATATACAATTATTTAAATCAAGATAACATATACAATTCAACCTCTCTCTCAACTCTCCTCCCTCCTCTCACTCCCTCTCTCCTCCTTGTCTCATCCTTGTTCGCCTCTCTCCTCTCTCTCCCCAATCGTCGCTGCCATTTGACAAATCCATATGTATACATTTACAAATTATCTAACCAATATAATATACAATTAATCTCTCTCACTTTTTGCCCTCTCTCTCACCTCTATCCTCCCTATAACATGTACCTACAAATTTTAATTATTAAACTATAGTTATGGAGACTAGAGAGTAATTACACTATTATTTAGTGGCTATGTGAAAGTTTCAGTAAATTAAATTAGCTAGGTAATGTTAACGGCCGACTATTTGCCTAAATATAGAAAAAAAATGGCATAGTATGACAACCTATAGAGTTTATTGGTAATAAATAGCCCACTTTAAAAATTTTAGCAAAAAAAGATTTTTTTTATTATTTATTTGGCATTAAATAGTCACATCTTTATTATTTGAAAATAATTTCCCCCCCTCCCCCCTAATTTTCTCACTCTATTTCTTAATAGTTATCATGTCTACTTTTATTATTGGTTCCTATTTTCTCTCCTCTTTGTAATTTATCACACAATTTTTTTTTATTTCGTATTCCTTCATTATTTTTTTCAATTCTCTCTTTCTTTCTTTCCTCCTTTTTTCTCCCTCCTTCTTCAAGTTAAGGATTTCTAATCTTTTTCCTCTAAATATTTTTCACTTAAGATCAATCACAAACATTAAACTCTTTCAATGGTAAGTAATCACTCAAATCATATGAAATTTATTTATATTAATTTGTATGGGTTATTTTTAAAAAAATTGAAATTTCTACATTCTTTATCTTGTAGTTGGATGCAAGATTTTTTCTTTTTACAAATTATCCTTTTGTATCTTTTACACATTTCCCTCCCCCACAAACTTCAATATATCGGATTTTCCTGAATTGAGATTTTCTCACTTTCATAATAAATAATTAATTAATATATTTCTGACAAGTTTGTAAATATTTTAAATTTTATTGATTGAATTTGAATAATGAATATTTATTTTTTCTTCAACAAATGTTCTAAAGTAAGTTGTTAATGAATAAAAAACAAAACAAACACATAATACCTAAAATTTAAATTCTAAATTTTTAGATTAATGATTTCATTATTGCATTCCAAAGTATAATGCAAGCAACTTGTTAATATGTAAAATTATAAATACTAAGGCAAACAACGTATATCACTTATATAAATTAATATGGACGATTTTTATCCAATACAAATTTATCCAAAATGTTAATTGAAAGCTATTATTGCAAATCAATGTATACCAATTTATCATAATACTAACAAATATATACCAACTTATTAATGAAATATGAAACCATGTAAACCAAATTTTATGAATACGAACAAAGTATACAAATACAATGTAAAATAAGAACATTAAAATGCAAACAAATACCAATTTATAAATGAATATGAGAGACCGTATCCAATATAAATGTATACTTATGCAAAATTTGAAAGATATTACTTGTCAAAAAACTGATAAATGTATAACAATTTATTATGAATACGAACCAATGATCCATTCAAATGTCTTTCAATCTATTATATATAATATTGACTAATAGTACTAATGCAAACAAATGTATAAAATTTGTTAAGAAAAATGAATATCAATAGTTCAAAACAAAGGCACAATAATTTGATGAGTAATGAAAATCATAAGACCCTTGAAATAAGAGTAATCCATGATCAATACTATTTGTTAATTTTAATAATAGATATACTTATAAACTAAGTTTGGCTATTTTTAATTAAGTGGAAATTGTTGGAGATGATTAGGGGTGTCATCGGTCGTTTCGGTTCGATTTTACATAATCGGTTTCGTTTATCGATTTCTATTTTAAAAAATATGCTAATAACCCAATAAACAACCATAATAAATTTTTTATCGTTATCGGTTTTTTGATGTTATCGGTTCGGTTTCTTGGTTAACCCAATAAGAAATGGATGTTGATCATATATATAATAGTAATGTATGTTTTATAATTACATGTTACCCAACTCCACTTATCCCCCACCGCCAAAACATAATAGAAAACTTTGAATAGTTGATCAAATTACTAACATGCATTCAAACTGTTCAAAAGCTATCTCCTACCATTACGGAACTAAGAATTAAAACTAAAATAAAATTAATTTCAATGAGACAACTTGAATAGTTTTGTTTTTGCATCACCAGATATCACCAAGTTTCACCAATTTCCTAACCAAAAAATCACATAGCCTGAAAAGCTAATATTGAATCTATTTATGTATTAAATTAGGTATATTTAATATTGAGGAAGGTAAAGTAGTCAATGACTAGTCGTCTTATTGGGTTCGGTGTACTACCCCATAACCCAATACGAAAAAACCAAAACCGACCCAATAACCCAATAATTATTTTTTCTAAGCCCATTACAAATCCAATACCCCATAACCTTTTATCGGTTCATTTATGGTCGGTTCGATTTTTGCACACCCCTACGAATAGAGATGATATGAATTATTTTTTATTTTAAAAAAATATAAAATAATTTAAAAGAAGAGAGTTTTGAATAATCCTAGTTTTTAGGAAGAAATACTTTGGAAGTTTGAAGAGAGAATGAAAACAATTGTTCCTTTATTATTTCAAAAAATACTAAAAATTTGAAAGGTGAGATAATTCCCTAAATATTTTTTTGCTAATTATAAGGAGTAATGGGTGGAAGTTAGAAGAGAGAGATGATATTACATAACTTTTATTATTTAAAAATAAATAAAAAAAAAATGTTTGATAGTTACTTTTAGGCTTATATGGGTGGCCAAATTTTTTGTGTGTTTTTAATGTGGCAACTTTCACATAATAAAAAATAAAAATTCATATTTGTATGCTATAACAAAGTTGCATAATTGCGCTCCATAGCAAAATATAGAAACTGTATAATTCGCTATACATGATACCAGTTGAAGCAAATTGTATAAAATGAAGTGTAATAAAATAACGAAAAGAGAAAGACCTTGAGCAGAGAACTGTATACAAACGAAGTGTATAAAACAAATTGTATTATTATAGTGTGATAGAACGATTATATATACATTTTTAATTGTATCAAAATTAAAAGAGAGAAGGACAAAAAGAGACTTGACAAGGAATATACAATTAAATCGAATTGCTCTAAAAGAGAAAGAAAGAGAAATTAGATATAATTTAAAATTGTATAAACGAGAACGAGAGAAAGACAAAAGAAAACGGGCAGGGGAGTATTTTTAATGCATACATTATAAGTGTATAGAGAAAATCTAATGTAACTTTGCACGTTGTAATATATATTTTTCTCTCACGGCTTTTTATACAAACAGAAACACAATTTATACATTTCGTCTTCTTGTTTGTATAGTGAGAAAGGCGAGGGTGGCGAGCGAGATCTGGAAGAGGGGAGAGAGGGGAACAAAGATATATGTATTTATATAATTTTCTCTTTCTGTGCTTATACATTAGAAACAATTTTTTATACACTTGTGTTGTATATAAAAAGTGAGAGGCGAGCGAGAGAATTGGAGGAGAGTGGCGAGCAGATATTTTGGAGAGGGGGCTTGTCAAATTTTTTAATCAAAAACTTTTGCTATGGAGCAACAATTAAATCAAAAAACCCTAACTACTCTAATTTTATTTTAATTTTTAATTTGCTATTATATATAATTTTTTCTTTATTAATTGCTAATTAATATTGAACTATATGTTGCCAATTATATGTAACATTTGTCTAAATAAAACACTATCTTTTGTCCTATGGACTATCTTGGGCCCTCATATTCCTTTAGGCCCAAAAGCCTAAGCCATTTCGGAACTAAACCCTACATATAAATTTTTGTGTGATACGTTGAGTAGAAGGTGAAAGAAGAAGGCGAAAATGCAGATATTCGTGAAAACTCTGACCGGTAAAACGATAACGCTGGAAGTTGAATCCAGCGATACCATCGATAATGTTAAAGCTAAGATACAGGACAAGGAAGGTACGGAAAATCATGTTTTTGAATGTATAAGCTTCTCTATTTGCGTAATTCTATGATTGTTTTGTATTTAGATTTGTGCTTCTATGTTTTTCGGTGCTTCAGGAATTCCACCGGATCAGCAAAGACTGATTTTTGCTGGTAAGCAGCTTGAGGATGGCCGCACTTTGGCTGATTACAACATCCAGAAAGGTGAGTCAGTTGTTGGCTGAGCAACAGTTAACATTCAATTAATAGATTGAAGATTCTAATAATTGTATTCTATTAGCACCAAATACGAGCATTTCTATTTAACTGCTTCAATGAAATATGAAGAATTAGACACATTAAGTAGCCAAAGTTGGTTCAACATATATTATTATTACATATATTATTATTACATATACATGAAGGATAATCACGTATAAACAGTTTAATTTTTTGCCTCCCCATGAATATGAGTATGAGCTGGTTGAGTCGAATAAGATGACAGAATTTTACTAGTCAAAGGTCGATATTCTCTTGGGTTATTATGTAATTTTTGAATTTAATAGTTACTCCCAAATTGAAGTGGAAGTTAATGATTTTTTTTAAAAAATGTTTTGTATTTGATAAATGCAGAATCAACTTTACATCTGGTGCTGAGGCTTCGTGGTGGAATCATTGAGCCATCTTTGATGGCTTTGGCTAGGAAATACAATCAGGAGAAGATGATATGCCGCAAGTAGGTTCCATGATAAAATTATAACTAGCCTTCTTTTGGGCCATCTCTTTCATTATGCTTATGAAGATACTAGTGGTAATGTTTTGCACTTGTGGTAGATGGGAAATCTCACGTGCAGTTTTAACATCCTAAACTATCATTAGGAACGAATCGGATTCCCCTGTGTGATATTCTAATTAGTAGCAGTGTAACTATTTAGTATTGAGAGGACAAATTGTGGATTAAAAGCACATAGTCTTTGAGTAAAATGATTGTTGCTATTCAAGTATTATCCTGGGTACCTTGCCTTTTTAGTAAAAGAGGGGAGAGAAGAACTTGCTGTCAAAGTATTTCCTAGAAACATATGTTGGTTGGACATTAAATATAAGAACATTCTCTTGATAGTGTTGCACCCTTCATCACAAAAATGTTGAGCTCCATTATGTGGTTGGATATGCCTTTAGGTAGTACCTTGGGTATTAAATATATGAATATTCTCAATTTTCTAGCTGTTGAATTTAAATACTCAATCAGACTCGAGAACAAGAGGTAAAACACTTGCCTAATAATTGGATGAGAAGAGACGAGTGATTTCAATCAAATACTTGAGACTTAGTTTGAAGTTAGTTATCTTATTATGTTTACCATGAGCACAGACTCAGTCTGTCAGAGCATGAAAAGTAGTTGATGTTAAGAGGACCTTGAGAGGAGGAGGATCATTGTTGAAATCTCATTAACTTGTTCACTGGTGATCCATTTATAAGTTATAACTTTTGAGTTTATAGTTGTGAATACAAGCTGTATTAATACATGAGATTTTGGAATTATATAGAACGAGATTCGTATGATTTTGGATGTTGCATACTAGTAGATTTGCACTTGACGAAAGGCTATAAGCAGATTTATACCGTTAAGCTCACGTAACATGCTTCTGGCATGATCTACTTCCCTGTATGATTGATTTCAGGGATCAGATGTGAATATGTTTCTCATATAAGATGAGCACTCCCATTATGGTGTCAGTGGTAAATATATAACCCCGGTTTATTCTCTCTATATATGAGTAAACCTACATTGTACGACAAAGAGATATATGAGAGAATTCTCACCCTATAATTACCTTATTTCATTGCTTATCCATCGTAAGTCAATAGTTTTGTTACCAATGAAAGAATCATTAACACATTAATCTATACAAAGTAGGAGTAAGGAGAACTTTCAGGTTATTTGTGTAGTGGACACAAATGATTTAGGATGAACTACGGATGCAATTACCTGTCTGTGTTGGCTGTCACGGTGAATTGGAGTAGCCCCTTGTGTCACAATCTAAACTCAATTTGATTGTGAGAGAAGTGAACATGGAAAATTTGAGAGTTCTATGTCTTGTATATCTCTTAGTCGTGCATTGTAGGTATACTGCAGAATAAATTAGGGTCAATAGTAATTACTACAATTACTATATTTACCCCACTAGCCTTTAGAGCATCCCATATGGGTGGACTCTAATTTCCAACATTTGAGTCCCATTCTTTTACAATCCTTTTGTACTTCCACCTACCCTTGACCTAGCGTTTGGCTCTTTCTTTCCTTTTCTGTTTTTCTTCCACCTCCTCCTGACACTATCTTCTTCTTGCCACACCACCGTCCCATAATATATATGCTCATCAGCATTAAGCCACCCCCCTTATTTTTAGAAGTTATGTTCTTTTAAAATTTTCCAAGTTAGTTTTCATCATCGGATCTCTGTGCTTGCTCTACAGTCGCGTCATTGTAGGCCAGATTTTCACCTCTAAAGTTAGTCATGTTCAAATGATTTCATAAACATTGAACTTATCTAGCAATTGTAGATATACTATGTTTAGTTGGTGTTATTGTTTTTCTGGATGCTTTGTAGTATTTCATTTCGCAAAGGTTGTTTTTACTTTGTTCTGCTCATCTTCTACTCTGTTCATTTCAAATTTGTTTGTCTTACACCTTTATGTTGTTCCAAAGATGTTTAACTCCCAAGATTCTAGCCATCTGCCTGGGTTTAGATAGTTGTCATTTTTTAATCCAATTTACTTAACTACACTCAGAGTTGGATGAATTGCTGAATACTAATGATTGTGGGATTAAAGTTTTCAGTCTTGTGTTTGGAAGGTTCCCAAAATTTTTGTATCGTACTCCTTCCGGTTGCTCCTCAAATTAGTCAAAGTTATAGCAGGTTGTCATAGAGGTAGTTTGGTTGTGCATTGTTCAGAGCGGGTAAAATTCAATGGACCCAAATGTAGTGACTTAGCATGTTTATGGCCACTAGCAAAAGAAATTCTGCTAATTTTATGCTAGTAATTTTAAGCTAATAATATGTATTGTCATCATTCTTTCCTTGTTCTTTCTTTCTCCTCCAGTAGTTGTTCTAATGTGTACCTTCTAAAAAATTCTGAAGGTGCTATGCGCGGTTGCATCCTCGTGCTGTCAACTGCCGCAAGAAGAAGTGTGGACACAGCAACCAGGTTAATATCATCAAATACATTTATTTTATTCTGTTTGCACACTTCATTTAGCTAACAACAAATGGCTTGTTTTTTGTCATTACAGTTGAGGCCTAAGAAGAAGATTAAGTAGATACTGAATTATATTTGCTGCCGGCTTGTAGTTGCTTGGATATTCTTATCGAAAAATATCGTACTCTGATTTATTTTTGGCTTACCTGGTCTTTTTACCCTTTGAGAGATTTTCATTGACTTGTATTTGAGAGGTATATGAAGATTTTTTGCTACTTCGATAGTTCTTGCAGATGTCCATTTCTTTATCAGTATTTAGCTTTATGTCATAGTATTTACTAATTTGCTGTGTTTTATTGTCTATCACCATCTTATCTTTGTTGCTGAAGTTTTAGGTAGCATTGTTTTAGGTGATTATAACTTAAAAGTTACACTTCCAATTCTATACATATTTTCGATTTAATGGCTGACCATCCTCCACTTTTATATCATTTAGTCTTTGAACATGAAAAATATCCTATTTAATATACAATTATCTAATTAATATACATGTACAATTTACCTTTCTTTGTCCTCTCTCGCTTGCCTCTGTCCTTCTTCTCTATCTCGCTCGCCTCTCTTCTCTCTCCCAATCTCGCTTGTCATATATACAAATATATATGCATAATATACAATTATCTAATCAATATACATATGAAATTCACCTCACTTTATGCCCTTTCACTCTCTCCTCTCTCTCTCCCAGTATCTCTTGCATCTCTTTCCCCTATAACATATACATATAGCTATGAATTGTAATTATCAAATCTCCCTATAACATGTAGCTAAGAATTGTAATTATCAAATTATAGCTATGAAAAGTAATTGAATTATTTTTTAGTGGCTATATGTGAAAGTTCTCCTACAATAAACTATCAACAAAATGTAGTGGTGTATATACATATATGTACGGAAGTCGAAACTTGAGAGAAGAAAATTTTTATCTTATAGATGTAGTGTAATTTTTTTTTATCGAACTCCCTTACCCTAACCCTAGCTCCTCTTGTGCGTCACTGCCCTTGCTCTTTTTTGAAGAATGAGAAAATATTAAGGAGAGGCACATGTTCAGGTAGCAGCTCATAATCAATATCGAGAATTGTGATGGTATGGTGAATAATATTTTTTTTTATCTTTAATTATAAGTTTCGATTTTAAATCATAAAGTTTGACTTCCCAGTCTTGCACGGAGCGAATTTGAAATAAATAAAACCAGCTTCCGTAAATGAAAATTGAGATTATTCCTTGCATTCTCTGCGTACAACAATATGAAATGCAATAGAACGTTAGGTTTTGTTTTGTTTATAAAATTTTCTCTATTTGTTTCATAATGCAAAAGAGAATCTACTCTATCTTATGACTCAATTATAAATTGAAATTTGTGCATAAAAAGGAGTAGCACTAAGTATATTATAATTTCAACTTTTCAACTACTCCCAGAGTCCCAATGCACCCTTTTTCTAACTAACGATTTAATTATAGGCACATTATTCCCAGAATGATTAGAAGAGTCCAAACTAATCAAATATTGATTCTTGTGCTTTCTCAATTCATTAATGTTTCTCATTCTGTCATTCATTATCTTAGTTTTAAAATAAAGTGCTGATAGTGATAGTAGGCCTGACTACAATTTATTTAGTATAACAAACAAAGTATATTTACCTGTTCAATTTTATATATATATATACGCGTATTCACGGAGGGAGTATGAAAGAAATAACTTTAGAAACATGATGAGAATGATCCCATGTTGGATCGGAACGAGATTCCTGAATTCCTTATAAGATCTGAATAATCTTCCTTCCTTTGAACTAGTTTTCAGGGTGTAAATTAGGTCTAACAAGACTTAATTTGCCACGATATCAGAATCATGCCCATTGAGGTGCACTCGATCCGTGTGAATACTCACGTTCCATGATTGCGCACATACTAGACTAGAAAAATAGAAACCCTCGTTTAAAAAATGGAATATGGTGTAGGGTGATGATATGATCCTCCATCTGTTATAGAAGTGGACAATTCGCTTTTTTTTTTTTCTTTCTTTGAGCTTGCGTTTGGAGCGTGAATTAAATACCAAGACGTCTAAAGGAAGAATCACTATTTTATTTACTAGGAAAAGGAAAGAAGAAAAGTAAAGGAAATCTGGTAAACCGGCAATATCTAGTTACAGCTTGGGAGTGTGAAAGTGTGCAAGGGTAAACGCAAAAATTTCGCATAGTTGTTTGTATATAAGATGGGGGGTAGAAAACAATGTGAAAATGTATAGAAATAAGAGAAATGAAGTCAAAAAAGTAACTTTGGGAATTTCATGTTTTCTAAGTCACAATACCATATGTCATAACTAATCAATTAATAGTAGTAGAAGTATTAAATCACTGGCAAACATCTTCACCTCGAGTCAATGGTAAATTAAACAAAAAGAAAATTCTACTATTCATACTAAGAAATTCATCCAAAATATACAAATCAAAGTCGTATCACATGTACTATAGATCACATATGGAGTGATATTATAGTTTTTCAATTTTCACATAACTCCAAAATATATGTGGTGTTTCAATTTCAAATATACACATCATTTGTTGGTGAAATATAATCCAACCATTATATCATTGATTAACTAGTAAAACTAGCTTTTAGCGGCAATAAATTTTATATGAATATTAAAAAAGTGCACTAAAACTTTTTTATGTATTAATTAATTATTGTTGAATTCAATTCAGTTTGTCACTTGAAAAATATATTTTAGCGATAATTAAGCTATTGTCGTTAATAATTGTTGTTAAAGATCATTATCGACGTAGTAGTTAAGCTGTGAGATCTAGAGAAAATAATAATTCAAGTGTGTTTTTTTTTAATCATGAACTCTTAGATATACTAGAAAAATTGGGATGTTCCTAATTATTTGTCCACTTTATATTAACACATCTATTAAGAAATCAATAATTGATGTAGTGAATTTACGTTTTACCCATTTTAATTATGAAGTTGATGAATTTAAACTTAAGATTTTCAAGAAGTTGTACATTTTTCAAAGTAAAAAATTGAGGATATAATAGGGTTTTTTGATTTGTCAAAAATGAATAAGTAATTAGAAACAACTAAAAAGAAAAAATAGATAAATAATTAGAAATATCAGGAGTTTGTGATAAATTCAAATAAATATGAAATTCCTAATCAATACTCTCATGAATAAAATAGGCAAAGCAATCAAGTGGGCAAGGATGTTTCAATAATGAGTCTATTTAGCCATTGTGCATACACAAAACTTTAAAGCAACAAATGCCAAAAATAAAAATTAAGAAAGAGAAGTCTTTTCCAATAGCAAAAGGAAAAGTGACAAGAGTTAAAAAGTAAAAAACATGAGAAAGGCTAGCTACTCTAAAGACTATACTATAAATTTGAATGGATTGAGTCTATCTTTCACTTTTCAAGTTGACTCCTTAAAAGTTACATATCTTCTATTGTCTAAAAAGATGGAGTATCTACTCTCTTATAACTTCTAAATTTATATCGATACTGGTATATTCGTGAGATATATTTTATTTTTAATTAGAGATTTTAAATTTGAGTTTAGATACAGATAAAATTTTATTGAGAGCAATGAATTTTATAGTATGCGATTCAAATTTAATCAGGTCTCTAATATAAACCTTCAATCTACATTTAAACAAAAGTAATTTTAATATCATGAGTATATTCTATCAATAGCTTGCATAAAGAATTCAATACTAATTTTGTATAATAGACTTTTTGAATACAATATTCTTTTCCCCCCTCAAAAATAACTTGATCACATTTGATAATTATTACTAAAGATCAACAAAATAATCTATAACCTAGTTCTTTTCTCTTAAGATCTCTCTTTTTCTTAATATTTTGAAATGATCAAACCTATATATTTTCAAAATAAAACTTCATTCTTTTATATATATATATATATAATTTGTGTTCAGTCAAATACTATCATATAAATTGTAAACTTTAATATATGAACTCTCTTAAATCTCCATACTGGAGGATTAAAACAAGAAAAAGGAAATATTATAATTAATAATTTTTCAAAATCTAAGATTATACGATAATTTTTTAAGGAGGTAAAAAATTTAAAATGAACAAATAATAATAAACGGAGCAAAAGTATAGTACTACCACTAGTAAATAAACAGTTGTAAAATGTGTCAATCTTCGAAATTTTCCCCCGCAAGCTTAGAAAAATAAAGTTACACACTGCACGAGGCTCTTTTATTTTCTCATTCTTATATTACTCTTTTTTTTTTTTTGCTATTTTTATATTTACAAAAATATAAATTTTATGCTTCTAATTTTACCTAAAACATGTAAATTTTTGCACATTTCATTTGTCATATTACTACGTAAAAGATTCTTTTATTTTGGTTACAAGTTTAGTTTTTACCTAATTTTGTTGCTGAAATTAGTACATGTCATTTCATTATCAAGTTTACGTATTTATGTCATGAACTATTAATTCTTTGAGATATACCCCTACTTCATTTTTTCTAATTACAGAAATATTAAAATGCCTAAATGTTCTCTTTGCATATCCTTTTTTCGAAAAAAAAAATTCATTTTCAATTTATATGACATATTATATATAAATACGTTCATTTTTACATAACTTTTCATATTTTTTAAAAATAATTTGAGAGTATTGATTATTATGAATATCTTTCTCACTCTTATTCAACGGTCAGTTGAGTATCTTTAATCTAAAGACGATGTTATCTATTAAGAAAATATTCAAGAACATAAATTAAATAATGTTTTTTATTATTGTCCTTTATGAAATCATAAATATATTTTTATAAGTAATGCAATTTATCTCTAGAAAATATTAAATTTAGCTAAAGGAAATAACAAATATGAAAATAAAATTAAACATACATTTTGAACTTTGAATAATTCAATTATTTTAAACAATAAAAAAGATCTCAAAAATTTAATCAATATAATATAAAATATTAAAAATTCTAACTTCACCGCTAATAATATGGTGCGTGATCAATATCATGTTGGGGGTAAACAACATTGACACGTAAAGAAAGCGAAAGTTACAATTATTTTTGGAAATTGGTTGTAGGTCATTTCTGGAGCCAAATTTAACTTGTTAGGTCTCGTGGCATTTTTTGTGATCCGTTTATTTTTACGTGTTCATTTTAAACTTTTCATATCTCCTAAAATAATATAACTTTTACCACAATGATTTGAAAAAGAAGTTAATAAGTTTGGAAATAAAACAAGAAAACACTTTTCTTATTCATATATAATATATATATATTGATAAATCTTTTGGGTCCATAATTTTGCGAAATCAATTTTTTCTATGTGACTTTTTATTTTTAGAAATATTTTACTCTTTTTATTTTTAATACCTTTTACTAAATAAAAAAATTGATTTATTTTAAAATAAAAAAATATTATAATTTTTAAAATTTACTGACAATTTAACACTTCTCTCTCTCTATATATATATATATTAAAAGTGATGAATAAAATTATTTTTAAAATATTAGATAAATAAAAGTAAACAAAATGAGTATATTTATTAACCTCTTTCTTTTGTCCTTTCTCTCTTTCCTCATTCTATATTTATTAACCCCTTCCTTTCTTTAATTCACTCAATTCATTCTCACACAACATACTCACTATATCTTCTTTCATCTACCAAAATAATTCTATATTCTTTTCTCCACATATTTGCATATACTAATACAATTCACAAACACAATATGAAGAAAATCAAGAAAAGTGATGCTAGAAGGGAAGGAAGAATAAACATTTTTTGTTTAATTTTGAGGGGAATGTTGTTTGGCTCGAGGCCACCAACTTCATCTAATGTGACCGAACTCTTTGTTAGTGTCGTCGGACCAGGCTTCATTCCCCTCAAAATCTCGCTTCCTCTTACGAGCACATAAAGGCAAATTCACGATTTAAACTTCACCGCGTAATTCATCTTTGAACTTCTTCTCAAAGTATTCATTATACTTTTGAAATTATAGGTCAAACTCTAGTATTAATTTGCTAACATTTTAGTAAATTTTCTCAAGTATGTGAAAAAAAGATGTGAGTGCGCAGGGTGGGGTAGGTTCATTAGATAAAATACATTTTTATCTAATATTAATTATATTCTTAACGCGTCTTCTCACGTATTTGCCTATCTTTTTGTTATAGGCAAAACAAATGATTACATATATAATATATGTATATATTTTCAATAAGATGATATTACTTTTCTATAATAGGATTATATATTTTGTTTATGCTCTTAAAGTTCTTTTTTCATCTTGTTCTCGTTTTACTAAGTGTGTTCAAGATTTAACGTAACGTTTTACTCATATAGTATAGTATTTCTTTTTGTTTATACAATATACACTGATTAATTACCCATATTCCATCTACGTAGTTATGTCACTATTATTGTTATATATTGATTGACTTTTAAAGTACTAATATATATAATTAAACTCATGATGATCATTATTCTTGTTAGGGTTCTTCTTTTCTAGTTGCCACACGTGAATTATTTTTCTTGGGGGAAGTTTATGAGTTTTATATAACACAATAATAGAAGCATTCTATATATAGTCATGACAACATAATAGTATATTTTATCCTCCTCAGACTCCACGTATGAAATCATGATAAATTTTATATCACACAATAATAAAAACATTCTATAATCTATATATATAGTCATGAAAACATATTATATCACAATCTTATGTCATTTTTTGTTTTTTTTCGTGAAGATAAAAAGAATCTACGTATAGACCGTATCCTCTCATTCATACTCCCTCCCGAAATAAACTGAATAGAAATTTTGTGTGGTTTCCATACAAGATTTAGGGAACATCATGATCACATAATGATAGATGACCGTAAAAGTTTCTTGAAATGAAGAAAAGGTTAAATTAAGGGAGGTGAAAAGAATATATCCATTTTAAGCTTTTGCAAAGGCTATAGCTTATGTTTTGAGAATAGTCAGAGAATAATCTTGCAAAATTGTATTTGAGAAGTTACACACATAAAAAGGGGAAATAATGAAAATAAATTTTAATAAGATCATGATTTATAACATTACAAATAAGTATTTGTCTCGATTAAATTTAGACTAAAGTTTCAAGAGTCCTTATTATTCTCCTCAACTTTACATTCAGTAAAATAATATCATATAAGTTAGAACGAAAAGATAATATTTAAAAAGTTTGATTGATAGAAAATACCTTTGTGAACATTCAAAATAAATGCTTTATGATATTATTGTATAAAAGTGAGAGTAGTTTGAGGAAGAACTTATAGTGGAAAAATTAATGACTTTTTTTTTTCTTGTCTAATTAACGCACCCAAAATAAGGGCGGAACTATCTTAGGCGAAGGGTGGACAGATATACAAAAAAATTATATGGTGTATATCGTATTTATTTCCGCACGTTCTTAATATATTTGAGAGAAAATTGCATACTCTCGTTAAATTCCTAGTTCCACCATTGCCCTAAAACCCTACCCCGCACCCTTGACCATTCCAAACTCCGCCGTTCCCCATCTTATCCCATTTAAAAATTACATATAAATAATATTGCGATATTTACCTATTTTCTTAAAAAATATTTTCTAGGAAAATATAATACAATACATACACCGATGCGAATCGATTACATAGAATTTATAATATAATTTTTTTAGACTTTTTTCGTTATGTTACTTTAACACTTGTTCACTTTATATATTCTCAATAAAACTTCAATTAAAAAATTATTTTTATTAAATTAACATTGTTAGTAATACTTTGAAACTCTAAATATATGACGGCTACTATTAGTACAATTACTATTATTTTATATATTAAGATATGAGAAAATAATAATTAAGGATTCTTCATTCGTTATGATGGACCAATAAAATAAAATATTTATTTTTAATATAAATATCGAATAGTAAAAAAAAAAAAAGGAGGGAGTATATATCTGTTAAATAGTTTCAGAAAAGTAATTCACACACACATTGTCAGCTTGAATACTGCATGCAGCTGTGTTTTTCACCTTTTCCCATGGAGAAGCCCCTTAATTTTTGCTGGAAATTTTATTGGGGACAAAAAGGTATTACATTTTTTGCTTAATCCTTTCCCATATCCCACCTGCAATTTTAATATATATAAAAACTTTAACTTAAAAATATTATTGGCGGCAGATATAGATGTAAAGATATGATACCTGAGTCTAATTCAACTCCAAAAGTTAGTTCATGTCCATATTAAGAGACCACCAGTTTATTATCCAATCAATGTGAAACTTTTATTCACTCTAATACCCCTCTTCACGTCCAGGCCCAACTCGAGTGTGGGTCGTGAATCCAAACGGGGAAGAATCTGGCTCTGATACCATGTAAAAATATAATACCTGGTCTAACTCAACCTTTAAGCTAGCTCATTAAAGAAGGTTTGTCCATATAAGGAGATCAAATTCTGATTCCTTTTCCGACGTGGGAATTCTTTAACACTCTCTTGCATGCCAAGACCTCATTAAGTAGAGTGTTGTCATGACCCGGACCTTCGTGAGTAGCACCACACTAGCCCTCAAGTGGGAATACCATAACTACAGGACAATTAAATAATTTAAAGCTACGGAAGTAGGTTAAAGTTGAAGTTCCCATAAATTTTCCAAACAAAAATCTAACAACAAAACTAAACAATGTGGAAGAAATATCCTAGAACCTAAAAGTCAATGTACAAAATCTAACAATGAACCATAAGTCTAAACAAGAGGAGTCACAACCCCAATCTAATGAACTAATAACTAACCAAAAAAGTCTAAGTCTGAATTAATGTTGACATAGATGAAAGGAGAACTTATGGTAGCCCGGAAGAACTAGCTCACCTATGAATTTGAACGATCACTGATCTTCTAAGCGAGGTCTGTCAATAGCCGTCTGAAGATGCCCTGTACTCAACAAAAATTAGAGCAAGTGCAGTATCAGTACATAACCACAATGTACTAGTAAGATCACACTGCTATCCCATTAAATGCAACATACATAAGTCAATACCTCAATATAATCACATGCATTTATAGAATATCAGTATGTACGAACAAGGTAAAGTTTCACATTTATCAAATATCTCTATTATATCAAGTAGTTGGTCCTCTCATGGAACCCAAATCAAATCGTCAACATACCGTATCGTGGTACCAGATCCAATGATTATATCTAAACGTGGCAATCGATCCCAATTAGTTATGTCGAAACATGACAACCAATCCCAATTAGTTATGCCAGAACGTGGCAATCAATCTACTCAACACAACACAATCACAATCACAAGTTTATTGTCAACATCATATCATCAAGAAAGTTAATTCAATGATAAATATTTGGTTCCCATCATGTCACGTTCATTTTACATTTAGTTGGATCATATGCAATTTCGCAACATCAATGTTTCATAATTAAAAGAACAACTACATGTACACTATCATAGAATCACAACCATCACCTACCTCGAAACAAGCTTGAAACGCTAAGAAACTTGATCCTTCCCTTTCTAAATTCATTCCACTTATTCTTAGTCTACTAATAATCAATATAATATGAGAATGAATAAACAATCACCAATTACAAATTATTAATAATTCTATGAACCCTAGATCAAACCCATGATCCCTAGTATTCATACTAGGATTTTTTCCACCATAGTTACTAAATCAAAATCCTCCCCCATCGATAATTATCGATTATAGTACATTCTACCAATCGAAAAATGAATTCGGGGAGTGAAAATCTTACCTTTAGCCTCAAGAACGGGAAAAAATCGTTCAGAATCGCTTAAAATTCGTCCCTCACAATTGAGAAGTGCAGAATAAAGACGTTTTGGGATTTATTTACGATTTTAAATCGCATCGGGCCCACCACATCGGCACCCACCCCGCTATAGCGGCCCACCAGAGTGACCAAAAGCACCGCCAAAGCGGCTTGCACGAAACAGTGAGCTATTTTAATTATTCCAAGACCCTTATTTCACAACACACATTTAACCAAGGAAGCTCAAAAAATTCCGCTCACGCTAAGATCGATTTCGGGAGTTCTACTCACTCAGTTCAATTTTAGAAAATCGTGCGGGTCCTTAACAACTTATTTATCTACTCATGTAATCAAATTTATAATTAGATCACCTAATTGCTACCAGATTTCCCTAGACTTTAATGACTCTGATTTCGTCCAAATCTGGACTAGGTTGAGAAATTTCTAGTTACTACAAAAAAGTCTTCCGACCCAAAAAAAAATTTCGTTGATTATTCTATAACGTTGGAACCCAATTGTTACAAGGGTGGATACTATGTTAATATTGGGACCCAATATCGATGAACAAAGAATTGGAATGACCTGACTCTGATACAATGTAAAGATGGATCAGACATTAGCAATTATTGATGTTGTTACCAACAACGGTTGTGGTGGAGGGATAAACACTCCTTCATCCTTAACCAAGAGGTCTCGGGTTTGAGTCTCCTTGGTTACAGAGTCACGTTTATTAGAGAATGTTTTACCACATATGTAGAATTTTTTGTCACAAATTCAAATTTAATCAAATTCTAATATGAATAGCGTACACCGAATGGAAAACCAAGAGAATAGAAAAAAACCTTGATTTTGTCATGATCACGTGGCTTCACCTAACTTTACTTACTGTATCATGTCCTTTTGGTTTGTTATGTATTTAAGAATTACGTAAAAAATAACATAAATTAAAATAAAAGAAGTAATATTTATTATTCAAAAATTACATAAAAAGTATTCCAAATTACGATAATTAATAATTTAAATTTTTTAAAAATCCTCATAGAAAATTTGATTAGCTCTAATTATATTCGTACCACATATACTGAGATAGAGTAATATACATCCAAAATTAATTATAAAATTTTTGAATAAGTCTCAACATTTCATATGTACTTTATAAATTAGGACAAAAGAAGTAACATGTATGATATGAAAATTGTGTAAAAAATAAAATAAAATCATACTAATAATTAACAACTTAAAATATTTAAAAAAAAACAAAAATTGAGTAAAAGTACTAGAAATTACAGTAATTAACAACAAAAAAATATTCTTAAAAATTATGCAAAGAATTTGATTGACACTCCAAAATTTTATTTGTGCTACATAATTTGACACCAAAAAAGTAAAATATATTAAGTTCGTGCACATAAATTGAGATATGAAAAATAACATATTATATTATTAATAAATTATAGTAGAGACACTATAAATCACAATAACTAATAACTTTAAAATTTTAACCTCTAAATATCATCTGGAGTCATATAATTTTTTTTATAAAAAAGTGATTAAACCCAAGCTGGCACGGATTGCACATCTTGTTATACGATAGGCCCATTTCAAAATTTTAATGAGGCTCTTTTAGGGAACTCATTTAGGATCTCTATTTAAATTTTTGTTATACTTAATAAAATCCGAAAATTATTTGAATGAAGTCTTTTTTAAAAATAATTACTTATTTTAGTTATATTTTTTAATTGTATTAGTTATATCACTATAATTAAATATTATATATATTATTATAAGATTTTTTCTCGGCTCGCCTCTTTTCTTTTTTCTCTGACGAGCGCGCCACGCCGACGAGATGTGACGAGGAACAAGAGTCCACCTTTTTCTTTTTTTGCCTCTTTCTCATCTTTATTTTTTTTATTATTTTTTCTCTTTTTTCTCTGCCAATTGTTTTCTTTTTGTTGCTCTTTCTTCTTACTTTTCTTTTTATTGTTTTTTTTGTGCTGGTGCACTCTTGTCCTCCCTCTTTTCTTTTTTTCTTTAGTTTTTCACTTACTTTCCTTTCGTAAAGTAGTCAATAATTCGTAAACTAAAAATTTTATAATCAATAATTATTAATTACTATAATTTAAAGTCGTAACAATGAAGACAAGATAATAATTGAAAAATGCAATTCAGCCGTGAATTTAAAATGTCTCACATACACATATTAACGTTAATTAAAAATGTATTACACACAATGTCTAGAGTAAATCACAACTTGTAGTAATATGAATTAACAATTATCTAATAGTAAATAAATAAATCAAAAAATTACAAAATCATTAAATTGGCTTTAGTTAAAATTGCATGCACAATATTAAGGTTAGTTAGAAGAGATTTACAAAAAAAGAATGAAAAAGTAATTCACAAAGAAATTCATATTATCATGAGTACTTTATATCATATGTAAAGCTTATAGATTATCTTTGTTTATACGGCACTAGATAAATCACTCTAAATTTGACAGTAATCTAATTGTACAATGAAGAAACATAATAAAGTGTCAAATGATAAACTTGAATAAGAAAAATGTTTTACACATATAAAGTTGAATGAGAAGCAAATTAAAACATGATTGCCAAAATGTAGTCATGAAAGAAGCATTATGTGATTTGTTTGAATAAACCCTTGTATAGTAATGAATTAAGACGTAATTTCAATCACAACAATCAACCAATAAAATGCAATGTATTACTTGTTATTAAAGTCCATACACAAATATTAAAGTGAAAGGTTACGTTCAGCATAGAATAAAATTGTAATCAATGAAACACCAGCATGATCTATAGAGTTAATTAACTTATATCAATAATGAATTAACAATCAATCTAATATAAAAAAAATAATAAACTATCAAATGGAATTAAATTTGCATTCAAAAGTTGTATTACATAAACCACATATTAAAGTTGATTAGAAGAGAAAAATAATATAAATGAAAAACGTAACTAACTAAAGACCACGATATCATCAGATTGCCTAAACTTGTATTGTTCATGAATAAATTATAAACTTAATTAAAATCAACTTATAAACTGTCCCCCAATCAGCTTAAAAATTGGGATATAACTCCAACAACATTTCAATTATTGTAGGAACAACCTATCCAAATGAATCACAAAGTCATAAAATTGAATCTTTTATAATGACAATCGATGATTAACTCCTTGGTTTCTATAATTTTGAAATTCCTATTTGCAGACGTACAGCATATTGTACAAAATTTTCTACTTTTTCTACTCCTATTCTTGTCGTGTTTTTGAATAAAGATAGTGAAAGATGGGAAAAAGTAATTTAAAATAATTATTTAAATGAAAATTAAAAAAATAAAAAAAAAAAGAGAGGAGGAAGAGAGATTTGACACAGAAAGAAAAAAAAAGAGGAAGAGAAAAAGCGGCGAAAAAAAACGATTAACAGTACTAATTCTTAAAAATTGTTATATTTAGTTAGAAAAATTATATTGACATAAATGATAAATATTTTTTTTAATATAATACATTTATGTGATTTACCCTAATAAAATTTGTGCAAATATAATCTAACGGTTCATAATTTTTACAAGCCTTTATCACAAAGTTATGATGGGACATATTGTACAAATTGATTATGAGTTGAGAAAAGGAGATTAACTAATATACACCATTATTGTAACACTTAATAGTGAGGTTACAAGAACACTATATTTATTTTATCATAATTTTTATTTTGGAAACATGACTTTGTTTACCAAAATTTCCAAGAACTCAATTGTCTCTTTTTTGTTTTATTTAAATATTAATTTTCAATTCTACAATTTTATCATCGCTTAACCAAGAAATATTGAAGCGAGAAATCATTTTTGAATCACAATTTATTGTTAGTAGGTCTTATAAGTATTTTAAAGAATTTTGATTAAATATATATCTATTATCTTTTTTTATATATGTGTATAACTTTACAAACTAAAAAGAAGGATACATAAATTTCAATCTAAAAAATGGTCACAGAAAGGAATTATAGACAAATGTATACATACACTAAATATATGCATGATCAATACTTAATAATCATGTGATGGTGACATGAATTTTTATAGGCAATTTTTTACTAGCAATTAGCATGATTGAAATTTAATTAGTTAGGTTCTATGTTATAATCATAAGTTTTAAAAAAAATCCAATATAATATGAAAATTAATTTCTAAGTTTCATATTTTAAGATTCCTTTTATTAATAGAGAATAATTGATCGTACGTTCACCTTAAATCATGGGTCTTTGACACTAAAATTATCAACTAATTAAGAAAAATTTTTTCAATGAAATGATATCTAGAAATAGAAGACAATCCATCAATAAATTAAATCATCCACAATTTAATTTCAACCTCTTTATCTCATGTTTGAAAAATTTGTCCATAATTTTCGAACAAAGTAAACATGTTTAAAAATATAATTAATTAGCAGCCAAAGGAATCAAATATCTAATCAAGATATGATTAAAAGAGACAAACAAAGTTTAATTATTTGTTGGCAAAATATGGGGCATTCTTAGAAAGAAAAACACAAACATATCTTATATGATTTTACAAATAAATTAATATAATTCACCAATCATATGAAAAATCCTCATTTCTTGAAATTTGCAAATCAATTAAAGAAGTATATTCACTTTCGTTTTGTCACACGTCGTTAAATTTAAATAAAATAATTAATTTTGTCAGATATTAAATTTTTCGTCTAATAATATTTTCATCGTTTCAAATGTCTTTTTTTTTTGTTTCCCTTTGACCCTAGCAAAGCTCAAATTTAAGGATTGTTTCATAATTGTAAAACATTGTGCGATAAATAAGATATTTTTCTTGATGAATTTAGATACTATTTCAAATTACTCAATTTTTAATGATATTTTTAGCCTATTCATTATTGTTAAAAAGTTACTTTATATTTATTCATTTAAAATTATATTGAATATGTTTGAAATCAGTAGGGTTGAACATAAACACCGGAAAATCGAAATACCGTACCAAATCAATTTTTTTTGGTATTTCAATTTCAGTTTTTTGGTTTTCGATTCGGTATTCGGTATATATTTTTGTATTTTTCGATATGTGATTTTGTGTAATTCGGTATTTCGGTTTACCGAAATATATTATATTATAATATATATTTTATTATATAATTATGAATATTAAATAATAAATATTATAATTTAAAATAACAAAAGTAACAAAGTAAAAGACTTTTTCATTATAACTATTTTAGCCATAAGTTGCAAATTCAAACAAAAAAAAAATTTGTAAATTTAAAGACCAAACTAAGCAGGCTCATTAAAAAAAACAACCAAAATAACAAAACCGAATCGAAATAATAAAAACTGAACCGAACCAAAATTTAATTCGATATTCGATACATAATTTACAAAAAACCAAAAAAATTAGAAAAAGAAAATCGAAACCAAACTGAAATATCGAATACTCACCCATAGAAATCAGCGTTATATTATAGGTAGTGACCCACCTAACACCTCTACTGCATGCGTAATGAACGTTTTCAGAAATAGTTATATAGTATAACGAATATTAGAAAATAATCAAAGTTCAATGAATGATTTTGACGTATGTACTATGATAAAAGAAAATAATAATAAAATTAAAACAAAGCAGCCCATATGAAACATATTATTTTAAACAATTGAATCCAATTCTTTAATGTGTTCCCTTACATGATACATCCGTCTACTTTTATTTGTTGTATTATATTTTTTAAAATTCAATTTAATTAATTTTTAAAGTTTAATAAAGTTATATTAATTTAATATGGTAAAAAAGAAATTAAATATTTAAAAATTATATGAAAAGTACTATTAATTATAATATTTTGCATATCCATATGATAAAAATCAATCTTAAAAATGGATCTCTAAAAATTATTAACTTACACCATAGTGAACGGAAAGAAGTAGGATATAAATTTGCTTATTACGTCGTATTAAATATGATTAATTAAACATATTTGAGTTTAGCAAACCCCAAAACACATCTTAATTGTTTTTGGTCCATTTTACGTAAAGGGTCTGTCATAAACAATTTAGTATCTTATAAATATTTAGTACAATCTATGTATATTTTATCCGCAAACAAACCTTATATATATAATATACTATATATATATATATATATATATCTAGATATATATATATATATATCTATATATATATATATATATCTATATATTATAATATATAAAATATCAGTTATCATCAACCTTATTTAGTTGTTTTGTTTATTTTGAGCCTGTTTGTTTGGCTACAGCTAAAAAAGTTGGTCAAACCTGACTTAAAAGCTGATTTTTGATTATTTTGCCTGTTTGACAATTACTCAAAATAATTATTTTAAGTTAAAAAAAAACTTATTTTAAAGCCCAAAAGTTTAAAAAGCTGGGGTCTGCGGGGGTAGGAGTATTTTTTTAGCTATGAAGCTGTTTTAAGTTGACCACATTTTTATCTTTTTGCCTTTAATATTTTATACAATCTTCAAATTACCCACATAATCCTAACATCTCTTTCTTCTATTTTCCCTTTTCACGATCGGCATAGCAACTTCAGCACTTTTATCCAAACACATAACTGCTTATCTTAAACATAAATTTCAATACTTTTAAAAGTACCTTTTTAAAGATGTTTTTATTAAGTTCATCCAAACGGACCCTTAATCAACCAGACTTCACTTTTTCTTTTTAAATGGAAGCATTGGTGTCACTTTCTAGATTTTCAGATAGACTTCAAATTTAATAAAATATATAACTTCTCTTCCTTCTCTTTTTTTTTTTTTTTTGAAAAAAATAAATTTTAAAGTAATTTATACACTAATTCAGACACATGCATATTATATTTCCACAGTGTGGATACTCTCTAACATGAATAATTCAAGGAATTATATTTACACATAGAATAAGTGTAAAATTCAACAAATTATACATACATATAAAATGGGCAAGCCAAGAAAATGATTTTGCAACTAATAACATGGTATTGTTAGAAAAAACAATCTACTACAATATTGTTCAACGCGGTTTGAACATATATAATTTCTTTTAATAAGCTAAACACGTGAAAATTCTATTCGGATTAATAATTTTAACATGGTTGAAGTCAATATTCAAAACATTATGATAGTCCTAAAGGAATTGGGGGCTAGATAAATGTTGTGATTCACATACCCAATTGTCCTCCTGTTGATTAATTAAAACAACATATTGCTTAGTCAAAGAAAATAGAAGTTGTCCCCAATTGTAACTTAATTAAACATAAATCATCATTCCTTTTGATGTGATTGGGGTTTGATATTTTTTTTTTCCTTCCAGAAGCACTAGTTATAGGCTATTTATTAATTTTAAAGTTTTTGGTATTTATAAAATTTTATATTTATCAATTTATATCATACTTTTTTTTTTAATTTTAAGATTAGAATAAATTGTATTTTTTATAGTAATTTTAAAAAATATTATTTAGATATTTTGAATTGATAATTATTGTGACCTATAATACTTTATACAAAATTTATAAATATATAACTTTTATTTCAAAAAATTTGAAGAATTCATGCACGAATTTTCAGTCAAACACAAATTGTTTGATTATAGAAAAATAAAAAGTACTGGCATATAAATTGAGATAAAAGGAGTACTGGTTATGAAAAAACAGTGAGAGAATTAATTAGTTGATCGAAACACATACAAAATCAACAAGAATCCAACTGCTCCCTCCGTTCTTATTTATATGTCACCATTTTAGATTTCACGTTCTTTAAGAAATTAGAAAAATTTAACATTATACCCTTACTTAGTGTTTTCTTGAATCATTTAGTATTACTTTGTTGATCAAATTCATATTTTTAAGGCTAATAATTTTTAAAGGTAAAATTAAAAAAAAACTGTCATTTACACATTAATTTTATTAAATGAAAAATATTAAAAATTAGATATTTTTAATAAGGACGACATATAAATAAGAACGGTGAACATATATAGATAGAGTGAACTAATAAGGAATAATTCAATCATGCCCTACTTAATTAATTATCATCAAGTTGCTAAATTTTACAAATTGGAGAATTAATATTTGAGACAGTGAAAAAAACATGTATATTAAGAGAAGACTATAGTGATCAGTTGAAAAAACACTGGATTTAGACAGAACAATTCATTGAAAGTAACATAATGAATTTAATTATTAAAATAATCGTGGACGGAGCAAAGTGAAAATACATGCACTAACATGAAGAATTTTGATTATTATTAAAGTAATCATGACGATCCCATAAGGATAAAAAAAAATTATCACTCCAATCAATATGCATGCACACAAACAATATCGTAATTACACTAAATATTCTTTAATTCTCAAGACATTAATGACAAGGAAGTTCTTGATTATGACTCTCATTTTTTTTTAAATTCAGTTTATATCTAATTTGATTAAATTTAAATTAGCGTTTGAATAAATAGTATCATCCTAACAAAGCGAGTTTGTAAAGGGAAAAATAGACATAACATGATATATATGCGATGTTCAATTATGACATAAAATCATGAGTATTTACGAAAAAGATCAAAACATTAAATATTGTTTTAGCTAAAGTAAAGTGTTGCTTAATAGTCACATACTTTAAGAAATAATAAATAATAAAGATAATATTACTCGTTGAATATATTAAATTTAATGTTGTGGAAAATATATGAAATAGTAAATATATTTAATACCAAGAGTAAAATAAACACAACATGATAAATTATCTCTTGATTTTTCAATCTTGACAAGTATTATTAAACAACTATTTTTAATAACAAATAACTAAAAATGGACAAAGTGAGTATAACATAAATGTTATGACGAAAACGTATAAACTTGAAAATAAAAAACTTTTCGTGAAAAACTCCTTCAAACCAAAGATAACAACTATGAAATCGTCGACATATGAATCACTACACTATAACAATTTAAGAGGAGATTTTCCTAAATAACTACACAACAATTACTAAATATAAAGAATCACATAGCTACATCAAAAAAATAAAAATATAAAATTATATTCACAAATATTTATCAATAAAATATTTGTCTCATGCCCAAAATCTAAGTCCTCCAAAAGACTTATTCTTTTGTGAATTAATAATTCAGCTAGTTTTGGTTCCAATCCAAATTAAAATCAGTTGGAGGTCGTGACAGAGTCACTTTTGTTCAACACGTATGAGTTGACAATTAAAAATTTATTATGTCTACATAGTAATTTTATATATATATATATATATTTAATATTAATAATCTTAGGTATTATACACCTAAAAAACCAGAAGCACTACGAAAAGCAAACACAAGACACAAATAAACAATTAAGTCAAGGCACTTGCATAATTTTATTTTATTTTTTACGTATGAAATCAATTATTAACTAAAAGATTCCTCTTTTTGCACTGTTATGAGTTAATAGTACAATTGTCAGTTTCATTTTATATAATTATAAAAACGTTTTTTTTTTATGTATCAAAAGTACTTATTTTTAGGACTATTGAGATATATTATTAAAGACTCTTAAACAGCAATTTTTTTTTTAAAAAACATTTAAAAATGAAATTTAAAAAGGAAAAATTACATAAATTAATATATTTTTAAAAAATAATTACTAATTTTAGCGATACTTTTAGTTATTACCATTTATAGCTATGCTTTGTAGATTCTGTAATATGTATAAAAGTGAAGTATGTATGCAATATATAGAATTATAATTGTTTATTGAATATATCATGTTTGTTTGTGCTAAAAAATTGTCAATTGTATTATAAGTGTATTAAAATGTGTGATAAAGTATTATTTATCATTAAAATTTGTATTATATGTGAATAATAAATCGTTGTAATATATATTAAACTTGTATTATAAATGAATTAAAAGTGATCAAGCGAAAAAAATATTATTGCTATAAATGGTTAATATTTTTTATTATAGTATATTATGTAAATTTCCCATTTAAAAAGTGTCGTTCTTTAGTTAATCCTGCAATTAAAACAAATTAATATACTTCCGAACTATCGTAAATGGTATGCATATATACCTTTTGTCATATTTTTGGGACATTGCAGCTCTTGTCATCCAAAAACTAGAACATATATGTTCTTCACTCTAATAGAAGACTAAATAAGAACACGCATATGGAATCTTATCCATCGATCCAATATTTAATAAATGTCAGTTGGTGAATAATATTATAATACGTGTATGTTCGTCAGTATAAATTGTATATATGCTCTAATTTTTTAATGACAAAGCACCAATATCCCAAAAATATAACGAAAAATATCTATATATCATTTATAATAGTTTGAGATATATTTGTCCATTAACACAATGACAGCAAATCAGTAATATTTCCTTATTTTGTTAGTTTGAAAAATGAATGAGACATACCTTTTGAAATTTGAAATCACTACAAATTCTTATGGAGAAAAAAAACAATGACAAATATTTTCTTATTTTGTTAGTTTGAAAATGAATGACACATACCTTTCTAAATTTGAAAATCAATACAAATTCTTATTTCACTCTTGAGGACGATCTTTTACATATATGTGCAAATGACATGTACAAGACCAATTTTTTGGTATAATACATAAAGTACTTTTTAATTTAGCCTTAGTTGATATCTGCGTCTCCTCAACATTGGATATACACAAATAGATATTTAGATTCAAATGAAATTGAATAAATAAATTCACATTCTCCAGGTGACATAATATACATTCGAGATGCCATATAATCCCTACAGAAGTTGTTATGTAGGACAACACAATTTCTACACATTCAATTTATACATGTTTTACACCCTACTTGTACACACTCAAAGTTGAAAGACATATATGCGAGTTTCATTTTTTTCAAAAGTTTTTGTCCAATCAAATTATATCATATAATTTTTTTTTAAAAAGAATGTACAAAAATGGAATAAAGGTGCATATTTAAAGGGAAAAATAAATAAATAATAATCTTTAAGACCACGTGAAAATGGTGTCATTCCTTCGATTGTCACTTATATTTAAGTCTTTACTAATTTTCCCAAAAGAAATTGTACTAGTTGAAAATGGAAAATTTAATTTCTACTTCATCAACTCCTTCACAACCAAACTCACTTCAAAAAATCCTTCAATATATAATCCACAATCGTCAAGAATGGTGGGTTTATGCCATTTTTTGGCAAGCATCCAAGGACGTTAATAACCGTCTCATTTTATCGTGGGGCGATGGCCATTTTCGAGGAACTAAAGATACAACAGGTCAGAAGAAATTTGATTTCAATGGTGTTAGTGATACAAATAATAACGTTACGGATACAGAGTGGTTCTATATGGTATCTATGCCACAATGTTTCGTGGCCGATGATGAACTCGTTATACGAGCTTACACCTCGGCCTCACACGTGTGGCTAGCTAGTTATTATGAATTGCAACTTTATAACTGTGAGAGAGCTAAAGAAGCTAATTTACATGGAATGCGTACGATTGTGTGTATTTCTACGACTAGTGGTGTTGTTGAATTGGGTTCCTCTGATGTTATTCAAGAAAATTGGGAATTTGTTCAATTCATTAGGTCTCTATTTGGATCAAATAATAACATGAATATGACTTCTCATCTACCTGTCAATCAAGGTACATATTTTAAGTTTTAGTTTTGATTTGAACTGTGTAATCGTTTTATCTAATTATTTTTTAAAAATTTATATGAGATATTTAAATTACATAGAGACAAATATTAGAAAAAAAAGACTTTTAAAATTTACGATGATAAATATAGTATAATGTCATAGTTAATTTTTATTTTACTTTTTGCTTAAAAAGAAAGGATTTTATTTAAGAAAAAAAAGTTAAGAATACCCTTTAATATTAAAAATGTCTCAATCCATTCCACCTTTATTTTTGGTTAAAAAAATATTCCCCTCCTTCCACTTTCTGATCTAAAAATAATCTTTAATCGAACATTAATTTAATTGGAATTTAATGGATTCTTTTAGTGATAATGATAATTTTTATTTGTTCTATAGATAATTCTATATTTGAACAAATTTTTAAATTTAGGCTCGTTTGGAAATGGTTAAAATATTAACTATAAAAAATTAAACACAAATTTATTGTATAAACTAAAAAGTAAAAAATTCTTATTTTTATTATATTTGTTCTAAAAGGTATTTTTCATGTTTTATCAAATTTTTATTGGCTCAATTCCAGAAAGTTTCTAAAATATGTAAAATATAAAAAATCAATAAAATATTTATTGTTTAAAAATAAATAATAAAAATCTATTCTTTTCGACTTATTTTTTTATTTTTTTCTCTATTGACTTTTGTTACCTTATTAACTAAATCATTCTGATCCAATAAAGCAGACATGATATATTACCATCAATAATGAGGAGACATTATTTTTTATGTCTTTTGGAATAAAATAGAAGAAATTAGTGTAGTGTTAGCAATTTCATAGATGGATTTTGAGCCCATGAATAGTAGTGGTTCCTAGAAAGAAGAATAAAATTAAATGATTTATTATTCATTAAAAATTAACTTAAAGAGAAACATCAAATATCAATATATAAGATTTTAATAAGATGATTGAATATAACTTAAAAATTAAATCAAAAAATAAATAAAAAACCATTTCCACAAATTAAAAACATAAAATAAATTGTGTAAGAAACGTAAAATTAAAGTGGAATAAATATTATGTAAAAATGAAGAGTAAAATTTGTGTTCTGTTGTTATTAGTAAGAAGCATTAATCCTTCATTCTACACAATTAATTATTTATTTTATTTTTTAGGACTTAAATATTTTAAGTTAACTATATTAAGACTTAATAATTAGAAATTTAATATTTTAGAACAATAGGACGAATTAACTAATTAATATATAAAAGAACTAATTAAATTAAATTCGAATCGAGAGTATTTGGACCAAAAAATGTGGAGGGATATCAGCGAATGTGCTTTGAGATGAGATACAAAAAAAAAAAAAAAAACTAGTGAGCTCCAATAATTAGTCTCTTCGATATTTCGGATCATACAACAACAATGAGGATGATTTCTCATTCAACCACATTAATTAATTGGGTATTTTTGAGCGAGCTTGATTTTGTTTCAATTTATATGCGATTCACTCATTGAAAGTTATTAGAAATAGTACAATTTTAAGTATTATGAGATGATGTCTGAACATTCTCTTTATCGAGTTGATTCTTTTTCAGAGTCTCATTTATTAATTATATTATGTCTCAACAGTAACATTGGGCGGAGATCATCATAAGGTTGCAAAATGTGAATCACCCCAACAAGAAGAAGATATAATAGTAAAGCAAGAAATGACTATCGAAAATTTATTATCTGAATCGGGTATTTCTGATTTCGAAAATGAGGACTCTTCAACCATCAACAATGTATGAATCGGTCAATAAAACGAGCAAAGAAGGGTGATTCGAGCAATATAAGACGAGAAATGGCTATGGATGTTCACGTAGAGGCAGAGAGAAAAAGAAGGGAAAAGTTAAACCATAGATTTTACGCTCTACGGAGCGTAGTCACAGACGGGTCCAATGGACAAAGCTTCATTGCTAGGTGGACGCAGTTACTTAATATCAAGGAATTTAAAGCTAAATTAAAAAGTTAGGTGAATCAAAAATTAATCGAGCCCCAGAAAAAACATATACTATGGAACAACACGATTCTATAGTGCGTCATCCCACTATTGTAATGATCATGGGGCAAACAATAAGTCATATTTTTCGAGCAACGGGGCACGGAAAACGGGATGGACAATTGAAGTGAAATTATTGGATCTGAAGGTGTGATTCGGAGTTCAATCTCTGGTATATGAAACGATCATTGACACTAGATTGATGAAAGACGATGAAAGAAAGAAATGAAATTTCAGAGTACCATGCAAGTATTTCCAGTGTTAAAGATTTGATGCTTCAAGATATCGTGATTAGGGTTCCTGAGGAGTTTTCAAATGAGGAAACATTGAAATCTGCTATCATCTCAAAATTAAGTGTTATGGAGAATTAATTGATATTAAGCATATAGTATTATTCTATGTAATTCATATATATGTGTGTTTGTATTTGTTAGTTCGTTTAATTAGCTTGTATGTAACGTGTGTGACCATCAAGAGCGACTTTTGTCTGCTCTGATACCATGTCATGTAGTGTGTAACTATCTTATCTAAAAGTTTAAGTTATTAGATAAAACCTATTTTTATTAGTTGATGATATTTTCAACAGAACGCAATTGAGAATTTCAACCAATTGAATATTACTACCATTATCAAGAAGAAAGACCTTCAATCTTCATTAACAATAAGAAATGTGTTGTGTTTTGTCCTTTAAAATGCTCAAAACTCTCATAGGAATTCAAATATAAATTTATGTTAGATCATATAGGAAGAAAATAGACAAAACTCTTCCAAGGCTTTGACTTACCACGATGTGTGATGTATAAGGTTAGACACATGTCACACGTTTGAATTTTATCGTGTATAAAATCGCAATATGTATTTGAATTTTATCTTATATAAAATTGTGATATGTTTAAATAGACGAGGATATAAGGTCAAATTCAATGTCTAAGCAAATTCGAATCGTGCATCGTTGACAAAATTTTTTATTATAAATGAGATACAACATATAATTATTGTATGAAGGAATATTTTATTATTATTATATTTAAATTCGTGAGAATCTATAATGAAATTCATAGTCTATATATTGATATTAACAAAAGTACATAGTTGGTCTGTGTTGAATAATTTATTATTACACAAAAAATATATTTGGGCCTGAGAATTTGGTATTTTTTTTAAAATTATATTAATTATGAAGATTATAAAGATGCCAAAACCAAATGTTATTATTAGATTACTATATTCTTAGCTAATTAATAATGAAAGAGCTATTAATAGCAGTGCCAACTATATGTCTTTTTAGCCACAATATATACAATAGAGCTTTCATCTATTTCTTCACTATATTATATTTCATGCATGGGTATTATTGGTTAATGATCATATACTCCCTTCATTATAAATTATTTATCTTATTTTTTTAAGAACACAAAATTTAAAAACAATTTGGCACATTCAATATATCATTAATTTAAAATTTCAGAATTCAACTTCGTATCAAATTAAACACGTAAAACAAGTGAATTGAAATAGAAGAAGTATGTGTTTTAATATAGATTTTTTTAAAAATCCATTGCTTTATTATAAGAACGAAGTGATCGATTGAGTAGGCAAATGAATCGAATTAAGGTCGATTTATCTAAGAAAATGATCACACACTTCAATAATAACAATATTAATATAAGATATTTCGTGGCCTGATATTCAACAACAACAACAACAAAAAAAGGACATGAAAATTAACTAGTCCAATAAAGCTTTTCATATATGACCAAACTTTAATTTTTATTCTTGGATATCGGTTTAACTTATGATTAAAAAAAATAAATGATATATGACACGTACGTAACGAGTATAACATTTCTTAGGATCTTGAAAAATAATCAAACACTTGTAGACAATGTTCAAATTTAATACTTGTGGAATTAATTATTATTCCAAATTCTTCAAGTTTCTGCAAAAGATTGTTGTAGTCTACAAAACAATGGTGATAGATCTTTATGTTCTTGACACGTAACGACGAGCAAGAGGGACTTCTGGACTGTACATCTGTAGCTGCATTCGGGACAGGGATATAAGTTCATCATTCTTCACATGAATCACCGTCTGACTTACGCCTTTTAACGATTTTCACCATGTCTAAGTATCCTTCAATTTTTCAAGCAGTACCACAAAGTGATGTTGTGTAGTGTATGCAGCTGCATTGTGTGTGTGCAGGCAAAATCAACTACTAGGTATGTTCTTATCTGCTATTCTATTATAGTTAATATCGAATATCGATCATCTAAGGGAATACGATATTAAAAAATAGGGGGGGGGAAGGTTTTTTTTTTTTTTGATGTATTAAAACATTAGTATTTAATAGGGGTCTCCGGGTATGGATGTTATAAGAGGACAAGTCTACTCCTTGGTGGATGTGAATAATATTGTCATTATGATAAATGAATGGGATGAGCCACAATAGTGAAAGGAAGTTTAATACAAGCATTTATATATTATATAATATATATATATATATATCAAATTTTACATCTGATTTAGATTTACGTTCAAAAAACTAATGCTATTGAAAGACAAAAAGGAGATTGGTTAAGGTAATTTGTTTGTTAAATTAGATTTAACAAAAAAAAAAATTATTGGAGAATGGAGATGATATAGTAAGAAGTATAAGTTCTACTTCCTCCGTTTCACAAATAATAATCTAATTTGATTTGGTACGAAGTTTAAGAAAATAACGAAGATTTTTGAATTTTGTGGTCTTAAATTAAAATTATGTCAAATGTACTTAATTGTTCTTTAATCTTGTTGCCTTAAACATGTCACGTGGAAAACTAAAATTAAAATGTAACTAAAAAAAGAAAGAGATCATTCTTTTTTAAACAGAAAGAGTATGTACTTATAATATGCAAAAGATATTTATTCGATCGCTTTTTTTTTAATCCAATTTTAGAGCCTATATTGAAACCCTAATTAAGACTAAATCTAAATCGCTCTTTCTCTACGACCAAAGGATAAACGTGAAATTTCTTATTAAGGATAAAACAATTTCACCATTACTCTCGACCCATGTGGGTATTTATGCAATCACTTACTCTTAAGCATTAGTATTGTGGGGAGGTTATGCAACCCCTTGCTCTCAAGTCTTTACACATTAGTAGGTTGGTGAGTTTGTAAAAATAAGTAAACTATCCTACTACTTATACCTATTATATATTATTCTTATTATTATATTATTATTATTATTTATTAGTGAATTGGAATGATACGACAATGTAATTTTTTCTACAAAGAAAATATGATCAACAGAATCATTACTTAGCAAACAATTTCCAGGTTGTCATTATAATTCACTTCCTACGTTACTATTTGGGTCAATGGTGAAGAACCGACTTGGCTGACAATTTATACGGATTAATTAATTATAAAGAATTAATGCAACAACAAAACCTATCAAAAATCAAACATTAATTTAAGAGAAAAGACAATTTTGCCCCTGAAACTAATCTCTTACGATCACTAAAAAAATATTTTTTTTTTTCAAAATTTCTTAGTATAAAAATAAAAATCTCTAACAAAAAAACAATATAAATAATTAAAAATGTGGTGACATGAATGACTGACATACGATCAATAACAAAATATTCTTTTTCATAGAAAAATAAAAAAATCTCTAAGAAAAAATGATATAAAATAATCAAAAACATCTGGACATGAATAACTGACGTAATAAAATGTTGAGCAAAACCAGGAAAAAGGGGGGTTGGAGCAGTTAGATGCAGTTGGTGGGTGTGTGTGTGATTTGATTTAAGTTTAACACCATTTTATATCATATTCATTTTTTTTGGCATGGACTTTATTAAAAACAGCGATGTTCTAGGATTTTGTTATTGAGAAGGTTGTTGTGCCACTGCTCCTAATTAATGCAAATAAAATTTCTCACATTGGTAGGAAAAAAAAAAAAAGTTATGGTAGACTTATGATCACTGGTAGAAAAGTGAAAATATTGTATATGTTTTAAAAGATTGTTTTTAAATTACGTGATACAGTAAAAGAGAAAGAAGTGTGTACGTAAGGTTTGTGAGAATAAAAACTAGAACAATGTAAAGTTTGTTAATGAAAGAGGAATATTACTGAATGTGTTAAAATAGGATTAAATTTAATTTCTGTTCTCCCATTAAATTTAAAACCATACTAATCTTAATACATAATGTGATAAAGTACCCGTTTCAGTATCTCTCATATTTTTCTCAATAACAATTTCTACTCAAAAAAAAATTAACACTCTCAAGTATTTTCCTATCCATCCCGTCCCATTTTATTTGATTTTAGGCAACTTGTGGTCTAAAATAATGATCAGATGTTTGTGTGACTATAAATCATTTCATTGAGGGTAAATGTAGTCATTTTAAAGTTTAAACTTACTTAACCTGGAAATCTATATTCTTTTTTAGAGTGATTAAAACAGGAAAGTGAGTCATATAAGTGAGGCGAGGGAATAAGGGGGGGAGTAGAAGTAGACACATGATATTGGTGAGGTAGTTTGGACAATAAAACCTAATTCATTAGAGATTTTTGGACAAAATATATACTATAGTTAGTGTTGGTAGAAAATTTTGCACAAACCACAAACAACACCTGTTTCTGGTGTGAGTTTGGTGAGAAATTTCCACAAAACGATGGGTTTTTTGCAGGATGCGTAAGCCAATTGTTCTACTAACATGCTCATACCAACAAGCTAATAACGGATGCCCCAAAGCATCCACAGGCCATACCGTGCGGCGCGGATTCGTCTCATCATTATACTGCGTTGCCTTCTCTCCCGTTGGTGTTTGGAAAATATGGCTAAGTATATAGAATCACAAAAAAAAATGATATCAATTGATTAAGTTGTAATGAATCTTCTCGTACATTCTAGAAAACAACATCAACGTAGTAATGAGTTCTAATAAATTTGATTTATCAATATCGAGGGTTAGTAAAATTGCTCATGTACAGTCGAATATCACAAAATTGAGAACTAATACTTGGGATAACGACATCAGATGTTAGTAACAGTTCTTAATTTATTTTTGAATATTCTCAATAATAATACAAGGAATATGAACATGTCCGTTAAACATGACTTCTAGCTCCCTCCCGGCCACACTCTAAAAGAAAAGTCTCCCAATTTTGCACTTGAGTTAATTTAAACATAGTTTGACTTTTTTTTGGTGGAAAATTTGGATACCGTAAGATCCATTAACTAAAACTAAAATAGAGTTCTTTTCACCTTCTCACAGAAGCTCTTGTTAATAATCAAAATGATAAATATATAGATAAAATGAAAGATTACATTTAATATCTACCGGCAAGTACAGTGAGGGATTTAATTAAAGCAGGAGCTTTACAGCAAGGGCCAGTGCAAATATGCATCCAAGAATGTGGGACAATGTGAAAAGATTGAAATTGTATTGCTCTGTACTGATTTTTCAATCATCTCTAGATGTTCTCTTCAGGTGTTAAAGTGACCTTTAGGCCTTCGACTTATTCCAAATCCAGTAGATTTCCACGCGAATAATCCCGATATTCGATTTTGTATCCTTGGTAAAGTTTGGAAACGAGTTTCTGCCAAAACTTTGATGATAAATGAAATCCCTGAATGGAAAATCACATTTCTTGGTACGTTTCTCTGTATTTATAACAACCACAAATAAACCATGTTAACTTATAAAAAAAAAAGTACTACTTTTATCTAAAATAAGTATAGTTTAGCAACAATTTAGCATCTTTTTATATTGAAAAAAAAAAATAAAAAGTTTAATTCAACTAAATGAACTAGCGAATTTCCTTATAAGGGAACAGTAGTTATATTTGCCTTTAAATTAACTTCTCTTGACAAAGGTAGATTTGAAGAAATATAGTGAAAAAGACGGACCTTACTGATTTTCTAAAATGACACCATTTGGACCAGAAAGATAAGAGAGAGAGTAGTACCTTTGGCTCCGTCAAATTACAAAAAGTGAATCATTTGGACGAGGAAGGAAAGTCCAAGAATTTACAAGTTTTCAATCACAATCCGACCATCTCGGACCAATATTGGACTTTAAGCCACTAAATTTTGCTTGGTGCAGCATCTCGACAATAGTTGAGTTAACCAGAAAAGTCGAGCGATAGAAGCTTTCCTCTTTTCACAATTGGCGCAGCATTCGCCAAATTTAGCATTTAAGATCATTATAGTAGATTTCGATACTTCAGATACAACGGGGCCGGGGGAAAGATCGGCGTGTACAATGTGTCTCGATATGTTCTTCTAGCTGCAATTATTGGGCTAGAAGAAGTTCAGAAACACAATCTGGACTCAGAGACAAGATTGTGGTCACTGCTCGGTCATGTTTGTTTAACTGACGAGCAGTTAACAGGGCTTCCACTCTGCTTCCACTATGAAATCAATTACTATGTAATATAACATAACAAAAAATCAAGAACATCAAGAATTGTGACAACAAAGAAACTAAGATGGACTTCAGTCAATATTATCCCTGCCATTGTGAATGTTAATTTCACCCTTTCGATAATCGACATATTAATTTGTTGAAAAAGAGTGAAAATTTTAGGGAATCAAAGATTCACAAAGATTGTGTTTTTGAACTTGCTTTGGTATGTCACAAAGTTATGTTAAGTTTCTAGTTGTCATTAGATGTTGTAAAAAAACAACCAATGACACTAAGAATTACAAATACAAGAAAGAAAAAAATGTCACAATACCATACAAAGAAAAAGGTTATTGTGTTTGAGAGAATATAAGTAAAATGTAAACATATATAAAATGAAACACAATGTGTTAGTTTGATTTTAATTGAAAGGATAACGTGTGGGTTGTGATGTTCTTTGGGTTTCAAAATTTGGGGGGACGAGAGAAAGGGGATGTAGATAAATAAATATAGACACGTAAACAAATGGCGTAACTTTTAAGTTAACATTGAAAAAAAAAGTGATAGGAGACTAAGAACACAGTTTGGTGGGGTTGACCTCTCACAATATAAAAATTAAGATCTTATTGTCGATATGAGAATGAACTAAACAATTTTTCTTTTTTTAGTATAGTATTATGATTGTTACTGCTTGAGGTTCGATTAATTAGAGGAGGGTAACACGATTCTACCTATGACGATTCCAGTTTTTTAGGTGTGCAAAAAACAAGATAAAAACAGTACGTATTACTCCATCATAACCTTTGTTGGGATTTTTTTTGAATTTTCTTATCATGATGATTTCATTTTACTAAATTGACGCCACAAATTTTACCATATTGGCTTAGTCATTTCCTCGTAGGAAAGATTTGATGATCTAACAAAATAGATGGTTATTTCTTTTACTGGTAGCATCCACATATTGTCACAGGGATTTGAGAGGTGGTAAAAAAAAAAAAAAAATTATGTGGGGTTATTTCTCTCGTATTGTGAGTCTCTCTTCTATATAGTGAATGTTCATCTCCTCTTGTGGAAGGGTTTGTCGATTGATCAACCATTTAAATATTTTTCGTCTCTATATATATTTTCATTTGTCTTCTTACCTGATGATCTTTCAAAATTCACTTGAATTTGCTACTTCCGGATAAACACCTAAATATTTTGATCCTAACACTTTAACTATACAACATGTATTCTTCCCATAGAAATGTTCAAATTGAGTCGTCTCTACATGTTATTCTATATTGTATATGTATAACTTTAAAATGCTACCTTAGATTAGAAATAGAAATTTTGTTAGATAGAATGATGTAAGTGTTTCTAGAAAAAATAATAGATTCCAATAGCTGTAAGAAAAGTTAATTAGGAGCTTCGGTTATCTATGTAAACACACTCATATTATTTAAGGGAAGAACTGAATTGCTATGACTATAACAGTAAACTTGAGACAAGTTGGAGGAATATAAACATAAAGTTGTTACAAAAAACATATATATTTAGGGTCAAACTTATTCAAAGTTTTCTTTATTTTAGGTAACATAATAATAGAGCAGTTATCGGTCGATAAAAGACAGTTAAAATAATAATCTATGTTAAAATATTTTATCTTAAAACATAGTAGGCTCGTTTGACGAAAGTGTAGGAAATAAGTAAGCATAATATCAACTCGAATTAATGCGGAAGAAGTATTAAAAGGGCTTGCAAGAGTAAAAGGATGTAATGCAAGTGTTTTGGCGATACAAGTGTAAGCATTGTTAGAAATTTAAATGCTAACTACACTTAAAATAATAAAGGGATTTGCTAAAAATTTTATATAAATTATATAATTTTTAGATAAATGGAGGTGATCAATATATCTATTTCTTAATTAGAGTTCGAATTTTGTTAAGTAGAGAATCGTCTTTATTGCATCCAAATTTAATTGCCAAACCTGTTGTATTTAATTGGATAAGTATCCCCAGCCACATGCGTTTGGCAGTGCCATCACCACAAACGTAAAGCCACCCCTGTGTGTTGACATTAAATGTTTCATTTGTAGTTTATGGGTTTCCGAAACAAAGTAAAGTAGTACAAATTATATTTCAAGGAATCGAGTCATAGATTAGATCAAACTATGCTGATTATGTTATTGGAGACTGCCTTACAACCTAAACGTTGAATAACCTTGGCAAAGAGATAATATTTTAATTACTTTTTCGTTTCCATAATATTTATTTACTATAATTTAAGATATTCAATTAATATTTTGGGTTACTTTGTGAAATTAACAGAATTTTATATTTAGTTTTTAATTTACCTTATAATTAATTGTAATCATTCTCTCTATTCGTTAAAAAAAATGAAAATTTGATTTGGAATGGAGTTTAAGAAAAAAAGAATTTTTTTTAATTTTGTGATTTAAATTATTAAAGTTATGGTCAAAAGTATAAAATGTTCTTTAATCTTTGGTCTTAGATAATACTACATGGAGAGTTATAGTTAAAGTGTAGCCAACAAAGGTAAAAAAGGGGTCCAATCTTTTTTAAAACAAGTTAAAAAGGAAATAAGTCATTCTTTTTTAAACGGAGTAGTATCTATTAATTTTTCAAGATATTCATATTTATATTCTTTCGGTACACTTTTACTTGTTACATTTTGATTAGCACAAGTCATTACAGAGAATAATTATTAATATGCGTATTTTATCATACTATCCTCTGTCTTGAAAATAAGTATTTAATGATGAGGGTAAAAACATGGAAAAAATATATTCCTCCGTTTAAAAAAAAGATGACATAGTTTGCCTTGGAACGGAGTTAAGAAAAAGAAAGAAGACATTAATCTTGTGGTTCTAAATTAAAGTTATTATCAAATGTACCAAAAATGTCCTTTAATCTGTGGTCTTAACCATGCTACGTGGAAAGATAAAAATGTTTACAAAAAAGAAAAGAGCCATTATTTTTAAAACCAACTAAAAAGGAAATTGAGTCATTCTTTTTTAAACGAAGAAAAGAAAGTATTGTCTTTTCTTGATAGGCCAAAAGTGACAAAGTTAAAATGAAAATGTATTATCGAAATAAGTGCAGAGGTTAACCCAAACTGAAGACTTCGGGTCAACAAATATTACACTTACTCAACTGATCTCTGACGATTAAACTTAAAAAATAAAATAATACCAATAATTATTTTTTTATTATATCTTAATTTATATCAGTTTCTTAAGAAAATATACACCTTACATACTTACAATGATTTTTTTCGAAGGGCCACCCCATCTATAGGATGATTATCGCCATTGAAAAGTGAAAGTAGAAGTGAACGAAGAGTATATTCAAAGCGTGATTATAGTAATACTATTCCTTCTATTTATGATTCTTACGAAGCGTAACAAAAATCAATTTCTTTCTTAGATATTACTTTCTCAAATTTATTATGTAATTTTATTTAACTTAAACATAATTTAAAAAAGATAAACTTTGAAAATCGCGACGATAAAACACTTATGCTACATGTGTATGAAAGTAAATATTGGAGGAAGAGGGGCAGTCTTGCTCTTTAATTAATTATTCACAAAATCAAAATTTTCTAACTTATTTCTTGTGGGTGAAGCAAGGCAGTGAATGGAGGGGTTCCTGTTTAGTTTTATTGGTTTTTGCCTTTGGGTGTTAGGAAGAGCGTTTTAGGCAACTAATGGATATCACCAAATTCTACCTTTATTAATGGCAGGTAGCTACTAGACAATTTGTTTGGCTACTGAAAACAACTCCTTTTTTTTTTTCAATTCTAATTCTGATTAAATTTGAATGCGCGTTAAATAATTTCACATAGAGAAAAAGTATTTTTAAAAGATTCGAATTTGAGACTCTGATTAAAGATGAATAAATATATACAACGCATTCCTTTGCTTGTACTTATTCGTATTTAAATTTTTTTTTTGTTAGATTTATTATATAAAAAGCCACTAAAACCATTGTCTGTGGTTAGTATTTCTTTTTTTTTTAAAAAATAAAATAAAATTACTTATACAAAACGATTGGAAAAAAAATAAAATACAAAGTATTTGGAAAGTTGGTTCAAAGAGTGTTTTTCCATTCCAACATTTAAATAATAGTTATTAATTGTGAACATAAAATAAATACAATGATTTGGTATTAAGTAACAAAGAAGGTGTGGTTAACGTAATATTTAATGTTATACTATGTCGGATTAGTATCTCCATACGAATGCAACATGTGGGAGTTGATGCACCTTTTTTCTCCACTCGTATTTGATATCGACGTTGAAGTTCAATTAAATATAAATTCGCATAAATGCATCTTTGAAGATTGTCCTTCAGATATAAAATTTGATGTGAGATAAAATAGATTAGACGTTTTCGACTCTTTAATGAAAGCGTCTCAAATTAAGATGTACAAAAATTATGAGACCTCAATAAGAAAAGTTCATTAAAAATGGGACCATTCAAATACTCTTCAAATGATGCTATGGGACGTTAGGATTAAATATATTTTGAACGCATAGTATCCCAATTTCAAAAGATTATTATAATGACATTTCAAAGGTACCTAGTACATTTTAATAATTTTAACAACTCATGCAAGTGCCTGACATTTTACCAGTTCATATCCCATCAATACTATTATTGATACTAGACATATATATAGTGTTGATGATGTAACTATTACCATAGGGTTCTTGTTATAATGTAATAATAAATATATCGAAACAAGTATGTCATCATAATCTGCAAATTTCCACTATGACAATACTAATAATATTTATTTTCCAAATGTTTTATGTATTGCCCTTTTGTTCATCTACTTCAATTGCTACATTTGTGTTTGGAGATTCTTTGGTTGATTCTGGCAATAACAACTTCTTGTTTACCCTCTCTAAAGCTGACTCTCCTCCATATGGCATAGATTTTAAACCTTCTCATGGCCACCCTACTGGAAGATTCACCAATGGTCGCACCATTTCCGATATCGTCGGTAATTTTACTGACTTAATTCATGTTGCTGAGTTTAAGTTCTATGTACTGATGATAGCATAAGGTAATTACATGTAAAACCTATTTCCCTAGTCTCAATTTATCTGACACGAGGGATTTATCTAAGTAACGATAAAATAAAAATTGTAAAATTAAATTGTTTTTATTAAAAAATAGAACAAACTAAAAAGGAAATTAACTAAAAGGGTGTGACAATTAGCTAGGTACCTTGTTGGTCACTAAACAATCTTTTTTTTTTTTTTTTGTCTTGTAGGTGAAGCTCTTGGAGATAATTCATTTCCTCCACCATATTTAGCACCAAATGTGGAGTCAAATGCAACAAATATTGGAATTAATTATGCTTCAGGTTCTTCAGGAATTTTGGATGCAACCGGAACTCTTTTTGTTAGTACCATCTTCTTTTTTTTCGTGTAAGATTTAACTTATATACACTGACAATTTGAGTTCGTAATCTGCATTTTTACTTAAAGGAAACTTACATAAATTTTATTAGTTGAGAGTAATACTTAAAGAATTCTAGCTTTGTAATATACGAAAAAAACTTATCAGATTTTGGTTGCGTCCAGATATATAAGCTCGGAATATTATATATATAATATATATATTATATATATATATATATGAAGTCAAAAAATAGGTGTATTTTATTATAATACACTATCTTTCAAGTGAAATCCTTCTCATGTCGCTCGCCACTGGTATCCAAATACATGCGATTCACATCGTATATAAATATATACATGTATCGTCTATCTAGTGTGATTCACATGTATCTCTGATACATGACATCTCTTTTCCTATCTCGTTCGTCTCTCTCCAATTTTGGTGTATTAGTAAAACATACAAGTAGGTGTATATTACTCAATATATGATAGAAAACTCTTAATAATTAGTGACAAAATACATAATGGGTATGAATATATGTGTAATAAAATTGTTTTTCTTTAATTTAACATGTTATAACAGATGAAATATTTTAAAATTCTGATAGATTTGACATATGTTGCAGATAGGGAGAGTGCCATTAAGGGAACAAATCAGCAATTTTGAGGAAAGCAGAAAATACATTATGAATTCAATGGGAGAGGAAAATGCAAAGAGATTCATAAAGAAAGCAATGTTTTCTATAACAATTGGATCTAATGATATTATAAACTATTTCCAACCATCTATCCCTTTTATAAGTGATGAAAAAAAGGTTTCTCCAACAACATTCCAAGATTTCCTAATTTCTAACTTGACTATCAACCTTCAGGTACTACTATATTGTTCCTATTTTTTTTTCGTAACTACGTTTATTTTAATTTATTTATCTGATTTTAATTTAACATAAAAATTTTGAAATAAAAAAAGGCTTCAGAATGATATGTCAAATCAATATGATTGTATGACAAACACTACAAAAGCATCCTAAGGAGAGCAAAACTTGAAAAATATTTCTCTTTGTAAAATGTAAGTTTTTCTTCCACTTTATAAAGTGTAAGAAAAAGTTTTACTTTACAAAGTGTAAGAAAAACTTACATTTTCTAAAGTATAAGAAATAGTTCCGTTATATATTAAAATGTACCTGTAATGGACTAAAATATATCTGTAATGGACTAACGAAAAATATTTAGAATATTGAATAAAATGGATTTTTTTTTCTTTCACTAAGTCTATTTTAGTTATTTCTTAAAATAGTGATTTATTTCGATCACTTTTATTTTTTTATGGCTTAGTTAAGTTCCGAACTCTTATATATGTCACGTGAAAAGTTATAATATATGAATTGTCAAAAAAAAAGGATATAGGAGGAATTTTATTTCCTCTTTCCAATTTATGTGTAATATTTTCTTTTTTCAAGTCCATTGTAAAAACAATACTATCCATCAGAGTATGAGATAAAATAAACATGATTATTCGATGAAATTCGAGTTATAAATTCTTCATATTTTGTATAATAAAATTTATATATAGATATATATATATATATATATATATATATATATATAGATATATATATTATATATATATTATCTATTTCTTTTTAAAAAATTGATAAATTTGACTTCCCAAATACTTTATCCTTTAAGGTAAAATGAGACAGGAAACAATTTAACTTAAACTTGTCATCTCTCAAGCTTCACTTTTTACTTTCTAATATACAAATATTATAAATCTCATCATTGAAATAAGTGTTTCAGCTAATTTTTTAACCTCTTTATTTTATTTTTAATTATAGAGATTGCATAAATTAGGGCTCGGAAAATTTTGTAGTAGTTGGGGTTGGACCTTTGGGTGCATTCCATTATCGTGCATGTTGGATTAATATCAAAGGTAATGCTATGTGGAGGTAACACACAATTATCAGAAATAAATAAGAAAAATCAAGTTGGAGCTACATCGATTGAACAAATATATCAAACCTAAAGCCATATTCATATATGCCAATTCCTATGATGTTTTCAGAGAGATCATACTAAATCATAAACAATACGGTACGTCTTTCCTTCGTTGAACTGTATGACCATATCATTTGTAATGTTATAATGTTAGATAATACATATATACTCTTTATTTTAAAAAAAGAATATATGTTTTTAATGACGTGTGGTACGTGCAAATTTATGATAACTCGTAACTTGTTACCTGCCTTGTTGATATGTTGAAGTATGAGTGTCTCATCTAAAAGTTTGTTAGACACTTCAACATCATTAACTAGTTGTAGTACTGATGGTTGGCAAAGTCAAACCTAGCTTTAAAGTACTGATTTCATCATGTGAATCTAACTAACTTTTGCCCAAATTATATATTTGAACTGGGATCCAATGAACGGATGATAGAAGGAACCAAGAAAAAAATATTAGCAATAACTGGTTTTATTATGGGACAACTCATGATGTTCATATCGATCTGTTATGTAATGAGATTTGTACTCATAACATGTTACGTGCTCTATTAACATTTTTGAAGTATGATGGACTCATCTAAGAGTTTGGTCAGTACTTTAACATCATTAACTAATTGTAGTAATGGGGGACCAAAGTCAAAATCTTAGCCTTAAAAAAGATGATTCACTGTGAAATGAAACTGATAACTGTTATTCAATAGAAAAATTTAATTTTTTATCACATACTTCAAATTCTGAATCCGACTTTATGATCATTTAATTTGTTAACAATGTTTTGTTTTGTAAAATTTATAGGATTTGAGAATGCTGATGCACCATGTTGTGGAGGATACTTTCCACCATTTGTTTGCTACAAAGGAAAAGATGCTAACACAAGCTCTGTGATGTGTGATGATAGAGGAAAATATGTGTTTTGGGATGCTTATCATCCAACAGAAGCAGCTAATGTTATAATTGCTAAAAAGTTCTTGTATGGTGATGCTAGTATAATATCTCCTATTAACATTCTTCACCTTCATAATATGGTTCCTAGTATTGGAAAATAATATATCAATGACCTGTTATTACCTACATTATTAGTATGTTTTTTAAAACGGTTTAAGCTTTTAGATAAGATCGTCACACGCTTAGTGTAAAATCAGAGTAGATAATAGGTTATGCACTCAAATCTTACCGACACCCAAGAAGCAAAATTATATTTTACATATTGATTCATGAAAAAGAATTAAGTCCTCGTATTTGAAGAAACACCGTCAAGACATAATATAATTAATTAGTTAAGTATTTTTTTATTATTATTTAAGCTTTTAGATGACAATAAAGAATTGAATTGAAAGAACTAATAAAAGACAGTATATTAAATGCACAAGAATATTAGGGAATGGGAGGTGCTCTAGATCCACTAGATTGTTTAGCTGTTGGAAGTTGCAATAATGCATAGGGTATAAATGACTACTTCAAACAACAATTAATAGCTTATTAACAAAAGAATATAATTTTTTTTTTAAAAAAATCCTATGTGTTATATAGGAATCAAAGTTCATTTTGCTGTCACTACTAATTATGTATTGCATGGTTTCTGGAGTTTTTTTCCCAATATCGTTGCAATTTTCCCACATGCACATGGTGTTAAGGGCACGACTTAATAGTCGAATGTATCATTATCTAAATTTTTATGATTTGGAGGTATTATTGTGGACACACCATATGTTGAGTAGGGATATCAAATGAGGTTAAATATAGGTAATTTGTTTAAAATTTTATCGATTAGATTCATGATAATTTGAATGTAAAATTTATAGAAATATGTTGTATTAAAAAAATATTTACATATATAATAATAATAATTTTTTTCACTTGAACATTTATAACACAGTTTTAATGCATCTCGCATAGAATAATTTATAAACAGATATAATGCAAGTTTTATTAATTAATAATATATTTATCACATATTTTAATACACTTGTAATAATTGTACAATTCTTGCACAAAAAAAGTATAAATATATAGTAAAATACTTAAATACATAAATGCATGACATTAATCACTTTTAATACATAATGAAAATTTATAGAATATTCTAATTGATATGAATAAGTAATAATAATAAATCATCTGTAAAATCAGTAATTATATATATACTAAATATCAAGTGTCTGCGCCAGCGCTGGCCCAACGTATGTTAGTTTTTTCTTTCAATTTATGTGACACAAATGAAATTCGTAAAAGCGAACTAAATTCTTATATGTGTTTTTTTTTAAAAATATTTTTAATTGTTAATTTATATACCTTTTATGTTATTTTCGAATAATATATGTTACTCTATTTGTTTCATTCTATGTGATACAAGAGATCTTAGAAAAATCGACGAAATCTCTTATATGGTTCTCACTTATTTTTAATTGTTATTTTACAGTGATTCATGGTACTTTTTAGTTCTTACGTAATTTTCAAATAATATATTCAACTTTTTTTGTTTCGATAAAAATAAGGGAGTCAACCAAATTTCATTATATTTTTTAAATACGTTTTTCTAAAAATATCTAAATGTTATAATTTGGGTTTTAAGCCTTCTTGTTATGTAATTTTCAAATATGTAACAAATTAGAAATTAAAACAAAAGAATTAAAGTTTTCATAATTATATTCATTTTTAAAACAGACTTCCCACGCTTTTGATTATATGAACTTATTTTTATTTCATCAAAAAAAAAATAACCTTATTGAATTTTAATTTTTTATATAGTATATTTAAGAGCACATAATAAAAAAACATCTTAATACACAAAATTAAATATACATATAAATTTATTTAATTTTGATGATTTAACCTAATATTACTTGAGATTATAATTATTAACAGTAAGCGTAATCATAATTATTTTATTTTATTTTTTTTTTTTATATAATAAATATATATCACAATAACTCATAAAAATGAAAAAAATAACAAAAATGAGGTAATACTAATAAAACTAATTAGAGTTTCTAGAAAACTATTTATTTTCTTGTTATCATTCTGGGAGATTTTTGTTGTATGTGAAGTTTCCATGTTTTTTTTTTATCTTTACTCATCATTCACTTTCATATATAGAAAAAAATGTTTCTAAATTATGTATCTTGATAGACTTTTGTTAGAAGAACTTATATTTTAATTCTCGGTTGTCTTTAATACATATATATCATCCTAGCATTTTATTTGTAAAGTTACTTTTAAAATCTTTTTCTGAGGCAAATAATAATGTGCCATTGAACTGGCTTCAAAATCTTAGTTTAGGACATTCAACTTTGAGATGTGGACAAATAAACACGTAAACTTGTATAAAGTTGACCAATAGACACACTGTCCTAGTGTCATTTTTTTTATCCTACGTGGGTCCTACGTGTATTGTGTTCATGTAGGACTCAGTTTTTAATTTATTTAAAGTTGGATAGTTAAAAGTGTTTGTTTTGTGGGAGGTCCATCCCATTTACCAACACTTTGAAATCTTTGTGCCAATTCAAAGTTTGTAGAGTTGGTAATCTACAAAGAAGAAAAACTTGTTTTGTGCCAATTTCAAAGTTTGGTAGAGAGGTAAGCTATGACGAAGAACACATGTTTTCTTCTATAGCACATTTGAGGGGTTAGTGTATTTGTTCTCTATAAAAGGTGGGGAGAATGTCTTCATTATAAGACACCAAAAGATTACAAAAAGGAGAGAAGAAGAGTGAGGCATCACAGAAGAAAAAAGCATCTGTGAGAAAAAATAGAGAGTGCGAGCGATATTTGTAGTATGAGGTGGAAAAACAAAAGAGTGTAGTTCTTTGATGGTGTTAGTGGTCTTTGGGTTTTACTCAGACATAACAAGTGTAAAAGTCCTTACTATAGTGAGATCGTGCTCCCTAGGGTCGTGGTTTTTTCCCTTATTTAGGACGGGTGTCCAGTAAAATCTTGGTGTCATATTTCTCTTTTTTCTCGTTGATTAACCGTATTGTTGTGTCCGCATTTGTTGCCTTATTTACGCAAATATTATTTCTGTTTACGGATTTATTCCCAACCCAATTGTATCAGAGCACAGGTTCTGGTAATTTACAGAATATTTTTTGCAGCTATGTACAATAATCAGTAAAAAATGTACTGAGTAAGTATGAGGTAGCAAAATTCAATGGGATAGTGGTTTCTCAACGTGGCAGAGAAGGATGAAAGGCCTTTGCTCATCCAAACAGGGTTGCACAAGGCACTAGGCGGCAAATCCAAAAAAAGCCCGAATCCATGAAACTTGAGGATTGGCGAAGAAATGGATGAAAAGGCTGCTAGTGCAATCAGATTGCACTTACGCTGATGTAGTAGTTAATAACATCAATCGATGAAGAGAGTGAATTGTAGCATTGGACAAAGTTAGAAAATCTATACAGGTCCAAAACGCTGACAAATAAATGGTACCTAAAGAAAGCAGTTATATGCGCTGCATATGAGTGAAGGTACAAATTTTTTGTCTCATTTAAATGTTACGTAATGGACTAATCACGCAGCTAGCAAACTCGGAGTAAAGATCGAGGATGAAGATGATAAAAGCCATAGGCTCCTTAACTCGTTGCCATCTTCCTACGATACTTTAATCAAAAAACATTTTACATGGTAAGACCTCTATTGAGTTGATTGAAGGATGTCAGATCAGCCATTTTGGCTTAATGAGAGATGAAAATGGTGAAAATCACGGACAGGATCTCATCACGGAAAGTAGAGCAGAAGTTACCAAAGGGCTCCAAAAAACAAGGGTAGAGATTTCCGGAGCTCGTGGAAGTTCCAAGGTCGATCAAATCAAAGGCCAGAAATTGCTACACTTGCATCAACCAGGACATCAAAAAGAGATGTCCAAATCTAAAAGGGGTAAGGGGAAAGCAGCGGCCGAAGAATGATGACAACACAGCTGCCATGGTTGCAAAATAATGACGCGATGTTGTTCTCCTCAAAATGAGGACGAAGAATGCATTGCACTTGGAGTATAGAGCGGGAAGGGGTGGTCGGAACAACAGCAGCATTTATATGCACACCGGTATAAGAGATCCTTTTTGCAGATATGAGCGTGATTATGGGCATGTGAAAATGGCTTGGTAACACAAGTGACCAAAGGATTGCGGGGATCGGAGACATTTGCTTAACAACAAATGTTGGTGCACATTAGTGTTGAAAGATGTGCGCCACGTACCTGATTGCGGATGACTGATCATCGGGGAATTGCTTTGGACCAAATGGTATGAGAAACTACTTGCAAATAAAAATGGAGAACTCACACAAAGGGGCTTGGTGATTGCAAAAGGAGTTGCTCGTGGCACGTTATACAGGGGAACAAGATGCAGGAAATATGACAAGGTGAATTAAATGCGGCTCACGAAGAAAAAAGAAAAATTCTGCGATTTATGGCACTAAAAGAAGGCGTATATGAGCGCGAGAAAGGATTGCAAAATTCTGGCCAAACAAGTCATCATTCTCTTTTGCAAAGGGACAACGATAAAACCCTGTACCTACGCTTATGGTAAACAACATAGAGTCCATTTAAACATCATCTGAAGAAAAAGAAAGTTCAAATATACTGATTGGTATATTCTGATGTTGTGTCCAATGGAAGATAGAATCGATAGGAGGGAATAAATACTTGTTACCTTTATTGTGAAACGCCTTACTCGAAAATGTGGGTTTATATAATGAGAACCAAAGATCAGGTGTTTACAAGTATTTCAAAAGTTCATGCTCTGATAGAAAGAGAGACACAGGTCGAAAGCTTAAAACGGTCCTCGAAACGACAAATGGATGGTTGAGTTTTTTTACCACTTCCAAGGAGGAATTATGAAGAGTACTGTTCAAAACATGGAATCAGACATGGAAAAAGACAGTTCTGGAACCCCACAACACAATGGTTGTAGTGAAGGAGAATGAAATCGACCCAATTGTTGTTGAGAACGGTGAGACGCATGCTCGGGAAAATGCTAAATTACCCAAGACATTCTGGGTGTGAGGTGAAGCAGTTCGGAAGCGTGTTAGATCAATCGTAAGTCCATCAGTCCGTTGGAGTTGACATTCCGGGAAAGAGTTTGGACCAACAAAGAGTTGTCTCTACTCGCACAGCTAACGGTGTTCGGTTTTTGCAAAGCTTTCACATGTACCGAAGGAGGCAAGAACCAAGCTAGATGATAAATCAGTTCCTTGCATATTCATCGGATATGGAGCATGAAGAGTTAGGGGTACAGACTATGGGATCTTGTAAAAAAGAAGTCATCAGAAGTAGAGATGTTAATCTTCGAGAAAGTGAAAGTTGGAAATTGCGATGATCTTTTTATCCGAGAATGCCAAGACAAAAGAATGGTATAGTTCCTAAATATGTTACCCCCATTCCTGCCTTCTTCTAACATCCCAAAGTGCAGAAAGTATGATTGATTGAAGTGTGAGCATGAAGAGCCAAACTGATGAGATTGTTGGCAGGGGGAGCAACTTGGTGATAATACCGAGCAAATGGAGTACCCAGAAGAAGAACAATCTCAACCTCCTCGAGGAGATCAGAAAGACAAAGGGTAGGAAGAATCAACCAATACCTCCTCGGAGTATGTCCTTATCAATGATGAGGTGAGCCGAAAGGTCTTAGGAGGTGGTTTGTCTCATCCAGAAAAAGAGCCAATGGATGGAAAGCATGCAAGAAGAGATGGGATCTCTACAGAAAAATGGCACATACAGCTAGTTTGAACTTCCAAAAGGAAAAAGACCACTTAAGTGCAAGTGGGCTTTAAACTTCAAGAAAGATGGAAATGGCACAAGTTGGTGAGGGTACCAAAGTCGATTGGTTGTGTAAAAGGCTTCGAACAAAAGAAAGGTTATTGAATTTTGATGAAATTTTTTCAACCCTGTTGTCAAAAGACTCTATTCGAAACTATTTGAGCATAGCAGCCGTCTAGATCGTGAAGTGGAGCAATTGGACGTGAAACAGCATTTCTTCACGGAGATTGAAGAACAGAGATTATATGGACGCAACCAGGGGATTGAATGTATCTGGAAAGAAAACGACACATGGTGTGCAAATTGAATAAGAGTTTTATGGGTTGAAACAGGCCCCAAGGCAATGGTTACAAAAAGTTTGACTCTTTTCATGAAAAGTCCCAAACTACACAAAGAACTATTTCTGATCCAATGTTAACTTCAAAGATTTTCTACAACAATTTTATTATTTGGTTGTTATTATGTGATGACATGATTGTAGGACAAGGACCAAAGAGCTGATGCAAAGTGAAGAAAGATTTGTCCAAGTCATTTGCATGAAAGACTTGGGGCCAGCACAACAAAATTCTAGGGATGAAGATTGTTCGAGGAACGAACAAAAAGAAAGTTGTGGCTATTTCAAGAGAAGTACATTGAAGGTACTAGAACGCTTCAACATGAGAGGGTAAAATGTTAGCACGCCTCTGCGAGTCAATCTGAAGTTGAGCAAGCAGAGGTCCCTACACACAAAGAGGCGAAAGAAAGAGGAAATGCCTAATAAAGTCCTTATTCTGCAGCAGTGCAGTGGGGAGTTGAGGTATGCGATGCGTGTGTACAAGAACCTGATATGCTCATGCAGTTGGGTTGTTTAGCAGATTCCTGAAAAATCCTGGGAAAAGAAACACTGGGAGGCGTTAAGTGGATAACTTAGGTATCTAAGAGGTACACAAGAGATGCTTGTGTTTTAAGGTTCTGATCCAATCTTGAAGGGCTATACTGATGCTGATATGGCAGGTGACCTCGATAATAGAAAATCCACTACTGGATATTTGTTTACCTTTTTCAGGGGAGCTATAATTATGGCAGTCAAAGTTGCAGAAAGTGTGTCGCACTCTCTAAACTGAGGCAGAATATATTGCTGCTACTGAGCTGGCAAAGAGATGGTATGGCTTGAAACGATTTCTTCAAGAACTTGGATTGCATCAGAAGGAGTAGTATTGTCGTCTATTGTGACAGTGCAGAGTGCAATAGACTTGAGCAAGAACACCATGTACCATGCAAGGACGAACGAAGCATTATTGACGTGAGATATCACTGGATTCGTGAAAAGTAGAGGGACGGGATTATGCAGGTCTTGAAAATCCCTACTAGTAATGAAAACATCGATATTGATGACCAAGGTGGTGGTATCAAGAGACAAGTTTGACTATCAAAGAAATTGGTCGGGCAGGACTCAAGCTAGAAACCTGGAGCTACATCCTTCAGGGTGAATGGGTCTGGAGGGGGAGATTGTGAGGTCCATCCCCATTTACAAAACTTTGAATTCTTGTGCCAATTTCACAGTTTGGTGTAGAGTTGGTAATATACAAAGAAGAAAAAATTGTTTTGGGCCCAATTTCAAAGTTTGGTAAGAGTAGGTAAGCATGAAGAAGAAAAAAAAATGGTTTCCTTCTATAGCACCTTTGCGGGGTAGTGTATTTGTTCTCTATCAAAGGGAGGAGAAGTCTTCATTATAAGTACACCAAAAAGAATTACAAAAGGAGAGAAAGAAGAGTGAGGCATCACAGAAGAAAATAATCTGTGAGGGAAAAAAGAGAGAGTGCTGAGCGATATTGTTAGTGAGGTGAAAAATCAAAAGAGTGTTATTTCTTTTTGATTGTGTAGTGGTCTTGGAGTTTTACTCAGACATACAAGGAAAAATCCTAATATAGTGATATTCGTTGCTCTTAGGGTCGTGGTTTTTTCCCTTATTTAGGAGGTTTCCACGTAAAATCTGGTGTTCATTATTTCTCTTTTATTTTCTCGTTGATTAACCGATTGTTGGGTTCCGCATTTTTGACTTATTACCGAAATATTATTTCGTTACGGATTTATTCCCAAAACAGTTGGTACCTTATGAAAGTTGGAGGTCAAAGTTTAAAATTTGAAGTTTTTTAGGGTCTAATATATGTATTAGCCTTTCTTTATTTAAATCTAATATTAATTTATTTATCACATTCTTTATTTTCAAGTATATTAATTAGAACCAAAACTAAAGATGTAAATAATTAATTCTGAAATTTTTTTAATAAAAAAAGTTTTTTAAACAAAACCGTTGTTGAAAAATTAGAATTAAATTAAAGTAATTTTCTATGTATAGAAGAGTGAGTGGGAGGCGACGGCCAAGGGCCAAAATGTATTTCAAGCTAATATAAATCTAATAAGAAAAATAATAATTAATTCTAGAAAAATCTTTTTTATATGAAGTGATAATGATCAAGGGCAAAAATGAACTTACACTAACAAAAAATCTACAAGAATGATAACAAGCAAAATTAATGTTCTAGAAAACATCTAAAATTATTGTTATTACCATTAACTTATTTTGTATTACTTCACTTTCTTTCTTGTGTGGTTTTAATTATCTATTTTACAATTACTTTAATTTATTCTAGTAAAAAGAGTAGTAATATAACTCACAAAAGAAAAGAAAAAATGACCAAGTAATAACAAAATAAGTTAATGGTTATAACAATACTTAAGATGATTCTAGAACTATGTAATTTTTCTTTTATAATTCTGATAGATTTTGGTTAGTGTACAAGTTACATTTGTCCTTGATATTATTTCACTTCATATATAAAAAGATGTTCTAGAATTATTTATTATTTTTCTTAATAGATCTTTGTTAGCGTGTAATTAAATTTTTGCCCTTGACCGTCCTCCCACTTTACTCTTCTATATAATAGAAATAAAGAAAGTATTCACCCAAATAGTTTTTCCTAACTTGAATTGGATCAATATCATCTCATTCAAGCCTTAACCCATTTAAAAAGAATTCTCAAATCAACCCAATTTAATCTGAGATTTCAATCTATTTTAAGACTGTTTATTGTATTGATGTAATATAAGTTTCAATACGAAGAAATTAATTGCTACATATTTTATATCTTGTAGGATTTTATCTATCAATTTGTACCTTTTTATTTTTATTTTCTTGAGTTGAAATTTGTTACAAAAAGAATTTTAGTAATTCAGTTGGTTATCTACCGAAACTTTAAAATAGCATTTTCTTTGTAAGGATTCGATTCTCTATATTGTAATCCCCTTCCCATTTCTCTTACCCCCATTTTTTAAATAATAATTATAAAAGATAAATAATAATATGTTAAAATTATTGATATTAATCTAGTTAAATTAAGCGGGTCATGATCGAATCCAATTTTTAGTACGTTACGCTTAAAGTAAATTTAAGCGTATCAAACCCAAAATCATTTAAACACCACTGCAGAGCGGACCCCACCTTCTGATAGGGGTTGAAAACCCTTTTAGCTTTCGAAAAAAAATCATGTGTATAAGTATATATCTTTTTTGAGAAACTGACATAAATTAGGATATACTCCCTCTGTCCGGTATTTTTTGTCATGATTTTTGTTTTTAGAGTCAAACTTTGACTAACAAAATAAGATGTATTTTTTCATCATATTAATATGCAAAAAATTGCAATTTATAGTACTTTTCATATAGTTTTAGAATATCTAACTTTTTTGTTTAAAATATTGAATTAATGTGATCTAATTTAACTTTAAAAATTAGCTAAATTGACATTCGAAAATCACAAAGTGACAAATAAAAATGGACAGAGAGGGTAATTAATTGTGAATCTATGAAAGTATAGATTTGTCATTTGTGCTACTGGTACAAGTTAGAGGAATCACACTTGGAGACCTTGATTCAAATCTAGCTACAACACTATTTTATTGTTTTTATTACGCCTGAAGTCTTCAACTTCAAATCTTGGATCCACCCCTAGCATCCTTTTTTTTTAATCCACACACTACAATAAGAATGATCGTTAGCGGTAGTTAATTTTTAATTGCCGCTAAATGTGTATTTTTAGCGGTAATTGACACTCTTTCTATATGTTCCTAAAATCTTTAGCGACATTGGTTTTAATGACACTTAACTAATGCCGATAAAAACTTTATCACTCTTTAGTAATGTCAATATTTAATAGCGCTAAAATTTGTTTTTGTTGTAGTAACACCTAGCATTCTATTTGAGGGATGTAATTATTTTTGTAATATCTAAAAAACTGAACAATGAGATAGTGGAGATGAAGGGGATCGAACTCTGTACCTATGTGTATTTCTTTAATTTCTTGTGAAAAAATGAGAGGCTGCTAAACACTTAGGTGGATCACATTTGTGTGGTCACTAGTCTTTGTGTGCAAAACAGAAAATGCAACAATGAAATCTTGGTCCATTGCCTGGACTGTTGAAGTCACAAGATATGCATCAGCTTTAACACATACCTAATTAGCATGGTGCTGCTTAGCATCCCTTATTCATTTCCATCTTTCAACAATTATATCTCGCAACGACAAAGCCAAAGCCAAAGCCAAAGGCCAGAGACGATATGTTAAAATTGGTATCCAATGTGGGATAGCAGAACCATCAGGGGAACCAGCACCATTAGGACAGAAAACAAAGTACAATGATGGATTGTTTGAGAAGGCATTCATGACTCTATTCGCACGCAAGATGGAGAATTTTGGAGCTAATAAAAAAGAGTCTGATCAAAAGAAGAAAGGCTTTTTCGATTATGATTACGATAGTTTTGTGGATGTTTCGCGCAAAGTGATGCAGGGGAGGTCACGGTTGCAGCAGCAGCAAGTTGTTCGTCAAGTCCTCATGTCTATGCTTCCTCCTGGAGCTCCTGCTCAGGTAAAAATAATCAAATGTTAAACGTTATCGTTTATAATTGTAAAAAATACTAATACTTTTGTTCTTGGATGCTTACAGTTTAGGAAATTGTTTCCACCAACTCAGTGGGCAGCAGAATTCAACGCCTCAATTACTGTGCCTTTCTTCTTCTGGTTAGTTGGTCCTTCTGAGGTACATTAATAAAACTATATGCCCTTTTAACTTAGTCTCAGCTGATATAATTGAACAAATAGATATACATATCTGACGTGAATTAATACACGTAGGATATCACATAGGATGTAAAATTGTCATGTATGACACCACATATGACCAATGTGTCTGTTTGTGCACACTTAAAGTTGGAGAACGTACATGTCAGTTAAAGGACATATTTATGTATTATGCCTAAAAAGAACGGCCTACTGTGTTTTGAATTTCTGTAATTGTTTATGAATAAGGTTGTAGAAGTGGAGGTAGATGGGGTGAAGCAGAAAAGTGGAGTTCACATAAAAAAGTGCAGGTACGAATCGATACATCCATTGTGACTAAAATAGTTGTGTGACTTTACGTGTTATAATCGCGGAAAATATCAAATTGTTTTATGTGGTTGAAGGTATTTAGAGAACAGTGGGTGTGTAGGAATGTGTGTGAATATGTGCAAAATACCAACACAAGATTTCTTCACAAACGAATTCGGGACTTCCCTTGACAATGAATCCAAGCAAGTGTTCTTCAGCTTTGTTGTTAATTAGTACATGGAGAGTAGTATATGTCTATTATTCATCATTCGATTCGGATATAATGCAGATTTTGAGGACATGAGTTGTGAAATGATATACGGACAAGTACCACCGCCATTTGAAGAAGATCCTGTCTCCAAACAACCTTGTTATGCGAATATATGTAAGTTTCTATGAGAAGAATCCTTAGCTGAGCGACTTTCTGTGAAAAGAATTATTACAGAGTGAATATATGAGATATTCTTTATCTACGCAGGCACCATTGCAAATCCCAGCTCAAATGTCTGTCCAAAACTCAGCGCGAATTAGGTGGAGATCAGTTTGGTTGATTATGTAACCACTTCAATATACACATCCATACGATCGAGAATGTATATATGTTATACATTATGTAACTTTTGTAATCATACATTTGTGTATAAAGTACAATATCAAAAGATTGAAAAATACATGACACTAATTTACTTTCTTTTTTTTTTTATAAAAAAAAGAGAGAAGAGAATATTATACTTAATTAACGGGTGATACTATTGAAAAATAGTTTTAGCCTCATATATCCAACGAACTGATCTAAACATAACTGCATTTCTCCATTGGTATTTTCGTTAGACAATACTAATTCCATTTCTTAGAACAGAAGGAGAAGTACATTGTGTCTCTTCTCTTTCTTAAACTCCGTATACTGCAAACAAACATTAAAACAATATGTAAATATCACGAAAAAAGGATCATTTTTGCTTATCTAATCGATCCAACAATGTCGATCCCAAAATTTTCCCATCTGTTATTCTTTTTCTTTGTCATATCACTTTTTTATTCACCTTCTCTCGCTGAAATCAGATCCTCTGAGGTTCGTTCTGATGATCGTCCTATTATACCATTCGATGAATTTGGTTTCACTCATCGTGGTAGATTGGAACTCAATGTTTCAAAAATCTCTCTTGGTGTCCCTAGCAATCCGTCAAGCCTTGATCTATCGAAAGTTGGATTCTTTCTATGTACTCGTGATACGTGGATGCATGTTCTCGAACAAATTGAGGATGCTGAGATCACCTGTGCAATCCAATCTGATATTGTCAAGCTGGTCTACACATTTGATAAACTTCATGACAATTCCTCTTTCGATACCCTTTTTGTCGAAACAGATTCTGATCAGTATTCTCTTGTGTTTGCTAATTGTTGTCCACAATTAAAAGTTACAATGACCGTTCGATCAGCAATGTATAATCTTGATGCTAAATCAGGAAATAGAGACTATCTGTCTACTGGCAAGGCCATTTTGCCTAGGATTTATTTCGCGTTTTCTCTTGTTTATTTCTGTTTATGCATTTTTTGGATATTCTTGCTGTTCAAGAAGCAATTAACCATTCACGCGATTCATTTCTTCATGTTGGCTGTAATCATATTGAAAGCCTTGAATTTGTTGTGTGAAGCAGAGGATAAATCTTACATAAAACGAACCGGTAGTGCTCATGGATGGGATGTTCTGTTTTATATTTTCAGTTTCTTGAAAGGAATAATGTTGTTTACGTTGATCGTGTTGATTGGGACGGGCTGGTCATTTCTCAAACCTTATTTGCAAGATAAGGAGAAGAAAGTTTTGATGATTGTGATACCATTACAAGTTATAGCAAACATAGCTCAAGTTGTGATTGATGAAGATGGACCTTATGGAGATGAATGGGTAACATGGAAACAAGTGTTTTTGCTCGTTGATGTGATTGTTGTTGCGCGGTTCTTTTCCCTATTGTTTGGTCAATCAAGAATTTACGCGAGGCAGCTAAGTCTGATGGTAAAGCTGCTGTGAATTTAATGAAATTGACACACTCTTCGACAGTAATACGTCAGGGGGTGGGCCCCCCCAACGGTGACTGGGTATATTACTTTACAAGGTTGTGGTTTATGCATTGGAGACGATTACATCGTATAGATATCTTTGGACTAGTGTAGTGGCAGGGGAAGTTGCAACTCTGGCTTTTTATTTCTTTACTGGATTTAAATTCAGGCCCGAGGTACATAACCCCTACTTTATGATTGATGACGAAGAGGAAGAAGCTGCCTCTGAGGCGTTAAAGTTTGGTGACGAATTTGAGTTGTGAAAAAAATTACACGATCTCATGATCAATTTGAAATATATTATAGTGCACATCTACTTTGAAGTTTTCGTTTAATTTCTATCTTGTCAATTTTGCCTCTCTGTATTTGTATAATTAAAGTAGAATATGAACCTTAATCTTGACTTATGTAGCATTTGATATCGTGTTTAAAATATTGTGTTTCAACGAGTTTAAGTGTTCAGTTGGTAAAGTCATGAGTTTATGGTTTCAAAACTGACAAACGGAGCCAAGTACAAAGAGGTCTGGGTCCCAGGTCATTCCGCCTTTTTTAAAGTATTTCATATTCTCATAAGAGTACTAACTAACTGCAGTTGGTAATTTCAAATGTACTGAAGATGATCAATTAATTCTATACCATTAAAATTAGTTTAGCTACCAATTATTTTCACTAATGTGACTTTACAGTGATTTTTTAGCTACAAACTAAAGATTAAATTTATTCAATATGTCATGTCATAGATTCATAAAATTATTTTTTTTTTAAAAAAAAAAAAAACAAGAGAAAAAGATTAAAACGTTTTAGAGGGTAATATAAAAATAAAGTTATGTATGGGATCAATTTTCAACAATGTAATAATGAAGAAAAGGACAGCAGAATCAGATGAACTATAATACATATATATGCAGTGGATTCAGTGTGTCACTTTACTATGTAATCATCATAGCAAACTTTAGTTTATCAAAAAAAAGAATTTTCACGTGTTTAGCCTATGAAAAAGAACGTACAGTATGCACAAATGTAGTGTATGAATCAAGAAATATGATATCATGCTCAGAAAAGACCATGTTGGAGAGTATTCTCTGTCGTATATAATTAAACAATACAATGATCACGGGGTACAACGTTAAATATTTGAAAAAAGTAGCATATACTATATCCTATACAGTAGGAGTTTATCTAAGTATGATTCATACAGTGAACTGACTTAGTGGATCAAAGGTTGATGATTGTGCATAGCTCCAAAATTCAACATCATCATCGTTGGATCGAGTAGTATTATTGTTTGTTGGTGGTTCGAGATGGTGTCCGTTAAGTTGAGAAGCCACCATGGCTAACCAGTCACAAGTAGGTCCATTTTTTTTATGATCTGCAGCCTCATTGTTCTCTTGGTAATTATTAATCATGCAAGAATAATGTTGATCATCGGTTCCTGTTGACATGATGATCATCTCATCGTTAAAGTTGCAATCTTGATGATGATTTACCAGCTCAGGAAGTTGTAGGAAACCATCTTCAGTATTATCAAATTGAATGTTTTCATTGTCGTTGTTGTTGACCTGTTGGACGATATTGTTGCTTTTGATTTCATGTTGTTGTTGTTTGGATGATCTTCCCATGTACATGAGTATCTGATCAAGAACACCGTCATGATGAGTGTTTGTATTCTCATGAATAAGTGTTTTAGACACTGTAGAGGAGCTTTGAAGTGTACTCTTCTTCTTGAAAACACGGCAGACCACCCAACCCTCTTCCAGAGCAGCTGATTCCGAGGCCTGAATGTTTTAAAATAAAATGAGTTTAACTTACTTACATCGACAATATATTATGGGAATTCATCATAAAATCGATAAGTCTTACACAAAAGTTGAGAGAGGGCTGATGTTGAGGCGTGGAGATGTCGTCTAGGCGGTATTCATGCATGATCCAATCTAATTTCAGGCCATGAGGTGCACGTCCTTTATAGAAGACTAACGTTTTTCGCATTCCTATTCTCTTACAGTTACCATATATCACTTTGTCACGACCTGTAGCCTTCCAGAATCCAGCTGCAGTAGCACGGTTGGTACGACTCCCAGATGGATACTTCTTGTCCTTGTGGCTGAACAAGTACCAATCGTTTTGTGGCGTTGATCCTATTTTGCACTTCTCTGGTACATAATTAATCGGTTAAGACTAGAAATCACTTCATTAAGAGTAAAATAGATATCATAAAGTTAAACTTTTTACTAAATATAGAAATGTGTCATTCTTTTTTAGACTGATGAGTAAAATAGAGACTTAAGTCATATAAAGTAAGACAGAGGAAATAGTTGTGTAGTGATTGATACATATGGTTTGTTTGACATAATGATGAATAATGCACATGTTGATGAAAGAGCTAGGTAGGTCTCACCTTGAATGTCCCATGGTTCGAGCTTGTTGAGGTCTACTTCACGAATCACATCGAGATCAATCTTTTCGTTAGCTATCTTTTTTCTCAAGTAATAGTGTAGGAGTTCTTCCTCAGTTGGATGGAAACGAAAGCCCGGAGGTACTTGTGATTGACCATTTACGGAGAGATTCATGTCTTATATGTCGCGAGTACACGTTAACAAGCCTAGCTAGTTGGCTAGACTATGAGAAAGAGGAAGAAGGGGAAATTATCCTTAGCTTGTTGTCTCAACTTACTTTGATTTACTTAAAATGGTGTAGAAAAGAGAGTAAGAAGATGATTGAAGAAGAGTGGTAAAAAGGGAAGAGAGGAAACACCATCATTTATATGCAACAAATTTGGGTCCAAAAATGCATGAAAAGGTTTGGTATAATGGGGAATAGTATGATTTGCTTTCTACTTTCTCCGTTTTAAAAAAAATTAAGATCTTTTTGATCTTATGATCGTAAATTCATTTAATTTTATAATCCTAAATATATCACGTAAAATCTAATATATTGCAAAAAATGAAAAAAACCATTCTTTTACAACAGACTACAAAATAATTTTTTTTTTTTTTTAAATATCTATCAAAATGCTTACCATTTGAATAACTCTAAATTTTAAATATATATATAATTTTATCTAAAAAGTTACACCGTCAAAATTGAAAAAGAAAAATGTAATAAAATAGAATGATAGCCCAGACCAAAAGGGTAAGGTTGTGGGCCCTACTTAGGTAGATTACTGGGTCCCACAATGGTGGGGTAAACCCTAATTCAACAAACTATGACCCTCGACCTTATAATCTCTACAAAAGCTCCCTTCAAACCACCAATATCTTTCTATCTTTCATGTTTTATTTATTTTTATGATATGATATTCGATATTTATTATTTTGATTAAATAAAATCTATATTAACGAACATTTTATTATAAAGGATGAAACATTTCTTCCTACTAGAAATTCCTTACTTTCATTCGTATAATAGTAGTGACAGAATATCAAATTTAAAAAAAAATTAATTTTTTTTTATAAAATACAAGATATATAAATTAAATTTCTAATTAAGTGCAAAGAAATAATATCGATCATGTCACACCTATTGTTGGTGATTGTAATGACTTTTGTTCTACAGTCATCTCTCACTTTACTCGTGCAACTAACATAACACCAAAGACAAGGAGAGATAGAGATGGGGTTGAAGCATTGCCCTTTCTAAATTCATTATAGTCTATCACATTATTATTATTATTATTATCATTTATAATAATAATAATAATAATAATAATAATAATAAGAGGTAATAATTATAATAAATATAACAAATATCTATTCATGGCTATTTCCACCTTCGTACCAATTCAGTCACTGCAATCATCATTTGCTCTGACATAATGTTCTTTTATTTTTGGATTGAGTTATTCTGATTTTTTAAAGTTATTTGCATAATTTATTTAGATATTTTAATTTTTAATTAGAATTTTTACATATTGAACATATATATTTTTTAATTTAAATCACTTAGACACTTGTGCTGTTATGCAAGTTGCACAAAAAGTATAATATACACTGTTGAGCGCGTGAAATTAAAATATTTTCTTCGTTTCATAATAAATGACATTCTTTCTTTTTTAGTATGTTTCAAAAAAATTAATTTTTTTTGGTAATAACTTTTCACATGGCATGCTTAATGCCACAAGATTAAAGAGTAATTTTGTATATTTAACATAACGTTAATTTAGAACCACATGATCAAAAAAAAAATTATTTTCTTAAATTTCGTGTCAAATTAAATTATATCATTCTTCGAGAAACGGAGAAAATATTAATGTTTTCTCTTTTTCTTTTTCAATTTCTTCATTATTTTTTTCTTCCTTTCTGTTTGTTTTAATTTTCTTATTATTGTACTTGATTTTTCAGATGTAGAATTTACCCTTTATTTTTTGTTGGAAAATAATGGACATCACCATCAGAGTTTCTTTTCTTTTTTTTGGGCAAGAAAATGGAGATCATTATCTACATTTTTTTGCCCAAAAAAATAGAGACCATCATCTATATTTTTTTATCAAAAAATTAAAAATTATTATTCAAATATTTTTCTATATTGAGAGATAACAAGGATGAGCAAGGGTAACTGTTAGGGAAAAAGAAGGGGGGGGGGGGGGGGGGGGGGGGTTTGAGGCTGTTTTAATGTTTTTTTTAAATAGGAAATTCTAATTTTTTTTAAGATTTAGATTTGTTTTATAGATAAAATTTATTTTTATAATTATTTTCAATTAAAATGTATTTGTCCTTATCTGATTTGTTATATTCCACAGGGTCGACGTATGAGAATTAACACAGTTACGGTTTTTTGATTAGTGATCAAATAAAAATATGTAATAGGCATTTATTTTTTAATATTGAAGTGTCTAATAGAAAAAAGGATTTATAAAATGTTTAAGAAAATATGCGAAACACTTAAGAGGTCGTTGATGACTTAAGCTTTTATTTATAATTTTTAGAATTTTAGTTATCAAAAGGTCTCTAATTTGCTGCCCAACAAAAAATCTTTTTTTTTTTTTTTGATTAATTTGGTTTGAGTCTATTATTTAACCTATAATTCTCAATACTATTTTTTTTTTTCAAATTAATCACCCTTTTTTCATAATCTTGTAGACGATTTTAACAGATATTAATGACTTGTATGAGTCCACGATAAGTCAAGAGACTAGGTCCTTTGATAATATTAAGAACATTGAAGAACAAACAATTTATAGTAATGAAAAAAATATGTCTACGCAAGAAACTTCCTTTCTAAAGGGAGGAAAAAAAAACTACATGTCATACGGAATTTCTCATCAACTTTCACAGACTTCAAGCAATTCGTATATACAAACTGATCAAATTCTTACGAAGAATTAAACTCTTAATTCAAGCAATCTTGTAACAACTCTATTACATTCCACACAATTCAACACGAATAACTCTAGCTATAAACTCAATGCTACTCACAATATTACTAGAATGATTTATAATCCTTTATAGTATATGAATAAATCTTACAATGTTAGAACATGAAACACAACTTACAACAAACAACAAACAACATGAGAGTTTTACCAATAACTCCATCATATCCATTAATATTCGTATGATCTTGTTCTTGCTAAAGATAAGTTTTTGCTTTTTTAAAATCGTGATATTTAAACATTAGGTTATTTCTTGTTAACTGTCTCGAATATGAGATGGACCAAAATAAACTAGTAGTTTCCCATTGACTAAGAGCTTCTGCGCTTAAGCTGTCGTGTCCATCTATCAAAGCTAGCATAGTAGATTTACAACTATTGTCCATTGACTTGTCTTAGACAATAGCCATCAAAGGATCAGGTCCCTTCGATCCCTTGATTTATTAGACCATCAAAACATTAGAATATAATATATATTTCTGCATGAAAAGTTGAAGTAGATATATTACTCATCTATCTCAATTTGTACAACTTCTTTTTTAGTCAATTCAAAAAAATATGTTTGTCCTATAACTATGACAATTCAACTTAAATAACATTATTACTAATACGAACCTTGAAACCCAACAAAAATCTATTATTTAATTTTAATCATAACTTTTTTTAAAAAAATATCTTTATTTTTTAAACTCAATACAAAATCAAAATACGACATGAGAGTAAGATATTCAACTATATATAAAAGTGGAAAAGGACAAAAGAGTATCATTCTATATATCGCTCCGACATAGTTTGGCTAATGGCACATTGACAAATTAAGTAGGAGAGAGTTGATCATCATTATGTGTATGTTTATTTTCAACTTTAATATTTATCACAACCACAATGTATTATAATAATTAGTGGATTTAATTAATAAAAACAACTTAACACACCACTAAAAATAAGTCTTATATTTAGCAAGAGCACTGAGAATTAATTCTGTTATGAGGTCATTCATCCTTAATGATGTTTTCTCTCTTTTTCCTAAAATTCAATTTTCTAAATCATTATCCTTTGGAACAATTAAATTGACGACCCAACCACTTCCATTTTTTTTTTAAATCTAGCTACTTTATTTTTTAAATTTAAACCTGAAATGTCATGATTTTTAATTTATCAAATTATATTTTTTGATGATGATTTTACTGTACGTGACACATATATCTGGTTAATATATTTAAAAAGAGTTATATATTTTTTTTAATATTTAAAAATAATTTAAGGTGAAACTAATAGTCTAGAAGACTAATTGATTCTACTAGTTGTTGTAGTTGGTTAGTTGTTGACTTCTTGTTTATTGATTTTACTATGTACCATCCCTAATTAGAATAAAGTAACTTAATAAGCCTTTGTAAAATTCATACACATACATAACATAATGGTGACGTTTTATTATTTCAGATTAATTTCATTTTTTGTGATATGACGTATAATATGACGAGACAATCCAAAGAAGAAGAAAAATAACATGAGGAAATTAATTAACATATTTTGGAGTAATTAATTAATTATATTTATCATTCTCAATACGAGGTTTGCATAACAAGCAATGAATTATCATCACAAATGCAACAAACTTGTGGTGTTCATCAACAACAACAACAACAACCAACTATTAGACAACTAATTTTACATTTTCTAATTAATTAAGATATTGATATTAGGAGTAGCAACTTAAACCAAAAAATTAAAAATAGCAATACTATTTAGGGTTCAGGGTTCAGAACTCCGAACATATAGAGAATTGAATTAAAAATAACAATATTATTTAGAGTTTAGGATTTAGTACTCAGAACTCGAGACATAGAAAGGATTGAATTAAAAATAGTAATACTATTTAAGGTTCAGGATTCAGAATTCGAGACATATAGACTATTGGAAAATCATTCCCTAAGATTACACCCTTTACATGAAGTTAAGCTTCTGTTCACTATATAAATATCTTCTGTTGTATGCAAATATCTTCACATAAAAATGATATTATCATGTAGTGACTAAAGTCTATGCAAAGAAAAAGAGTCGCTACTAAGGGTGCGTTTGGTATGGAAAAAATGTTTCCAAATCCAATTGAAGTTATTGTTACTTGTGAAATAGAGCTATCCTCTTTGGAGTCTAAGAACATGTAAGCAGATATTGTTGTGAATAGACCATCCAAAGATCATCAATGGAGCTCGAGCTAGGGACATACGTATTTTGTATAGAAAAAAAATTAAGGATTGTGGGTAAGTAGAAGGATAATCTATTAAAATTTCAAACCCTATTGATGAAAAGGTCTTTGATCTTAATATTTTCCTCGTCGCGATTTAGAGGATCTTGAATACAATTTCTAATGTATTGCAACTGAATTTCTAGGGGATCTGTTTAATTATCCCAACTGAGATTCACTTGAAGCTTTCTTAGCTCAAAGAGACCAATATTGATCAACCTATTTGGATTTCAAGAAAAAGTAGTACAATCATTATAATTTTGATAAGAAAATTCAATACAAGAATTATTGCAATGATTCATTTCTGTTGTGCATAGAATACAAGCATACAATTGTGTGTTGAAAAATTCTGTTTGTGCATAGAATACAAGCATACAATTGGTGTTGAAAAACTGCAACTCAAGCTTAAGAACTTTCCCATTAATCCTTGCCAGGAATAGAAACAGAACACTTGTTCAAAGTCTCCTCAGGGCTAGTACCTGTAAAAAGAAACGAAACAAATACAGGTAACGTGATTCTCAAGTAACTATTGCAAGCTAATAAAACTATTCAAACCTTAAAATAATGAGTTTTAGCCGTACCCTGGTGTGGACGCAACAGTTCTCCCTCAGACTCGTAGATCTCATGTCCTTTCCCTCCCTTTCATTTTTCCCTTTTTATTATTTCTTTATTTTCCGTAATCATTGTTCCTTTTATTTTATTTCCGATTTCATTTTATATGCGAGTCTGGTTCCATTTGGTATTTATTCTTTGTCTTAGTAATTTTTCCTTTGTGGCTTTCCGTTAGATCTCACTTTTTTCTCGGGAAGACCCTGACACGTGTTTATAGTCCTCTTATTTGTTTGTCCGTGTGATCGTATTTTGAGTTAGGTGTTAAGTTTTATGGGTTCTGTGGCTTCTCTTACGTCTGTTGGAGAGTGGTGATGGGGACATGTTTGTTTTGCTTGGCTGGGTTATGCTATAGGAGTGCTTTACTTTTCTTCCTACTGTTATTGGTATTTGGTGATGTGTATTGTCTAGTCTGCTTTCTGTCTGGTGCTTGTTAGATACTCGGAGCGCTCGGAATGTAAGGCTTTTTTTCCGGTGAAGATCCTCGTTATCCTCCAAGGCTAGCGTGGTTTCCTTCTTGAGGTAGGGCGTACGTTGTATTCCATTTACTATATTTGGTACTATACTGCTGAGAGTATCTTTCCGGTCTTTCTTTTGCCCTCCTCTCTTAACCTGTATGTCTGGTTGTGGAGCGTGAGTTGATGTTATTCAGGCTTTATGATGGGGTGTCGTGCGGCGTTTCTGTATAAAGGGATGTGGATAGTACACGTTAATTTGTTTTGGGGGATGTGTGAGGTCGCGGTAAGTTTTGGGGATGGTGTTGACTTATTAGCTTTATATTCTTTCCTTTTTTTCCGCCCCGTGTTGGTTTGCTTATGGCCTTGTTAGCTGGGGCTAATCTCGCGGTTGTTTCTATGGGGTGTAATTGCTTGAAGTTGTTTTGGTCCGTATGTTGTTTAGTTGGGTTGGTTGTTTGTTTGTCATTGTGTTTGTTCGTGAGGTGATGTTGGTTGTCCAAAATTGGAGGTTTTTTGTTGGGTGTGTCGGTTTTTCTGCGTGCCGTGATGGTGTGGGATTGGTGGGTGGAGTGATGGGTTTGTGGTCCTATCACTTTACATTGGGTCTTTTTTGGGTGTGGTTGGTGTGTATCGTTGACGTTTTGTAGTGTTGGGTATGGGGTTTTAGGGTCGAGATAGGCTTTGAGTATGTTGGTGTTGGTGTCTTTGTGTGTTCTTCATAGTGGGGTGTCGCTGGTTTTTTATTCGGGTCGTTCTGACTTGAGTAGATTTTATGGGGGGGTGTTGGTGTTGTTGAGGGGTGGCGTGTTACGTTGATGGCGATGTATTAGTCTATAGTGGACCGTTGTGGGAGGGTGATTGAGGTTGTGTTTTTCTCTTTTTTGGTAGTGGTTGGCGTGGAGCTGTTGACGGCTTCTGTCTTTCCTCCGCGATTTGTACTTGTTGTCGGGAGAGGGGAGGTGGCTAGGGGGAGGGTTTTGGGGTTTCTTTGCTTGTCCTTGAGTTTTGGAGGGATTTTGTTCCGCTTGTTGTTCCTTTCCCGTTTCTGGGGATGTGTGGGGGATGAGTGCTTGGGTTGTGTTCTGTGTTTTGGGTCTTGAACTGACTGTTGTGGGGGGTAGGGGGGGGGGCTTTTGTAGTATTTGTATTTCCGGGTTTGTGTTCGACCTCTCGCTTTTCCTGGTATATAAAGCGGACTCTTATATCAGCAGCCCAGCCCGGACATGAAAGAAAGCTTCAAGCATGTCAGTTACTAAAAAGATTTACCTTGTATTTTTTGTCTCCAAAAAAGTGTAATTTTCATTACATTCTTCCAAGGGTCTCAACAATAATCTTTGTCCCAGCCTAGCGAAAACCATCCTGACCAAGATCCCCAAAACATCTGTCATATACTTAAACGTTCAGCGGTCAATGACACAAGAAAAGGCTTAAAGATGCGCACACACTCGAAACTAATTTGGCCTCCACTGGGAAGGTGAGATTAAAATGTGCAAACTTTTCTCTGCATCATCTGATACCATTGTTTCGCGGAACTTTTGTACCTGATTATAGGTTTTCATGGTCTTTAAATCAACAGAGAAAAATAATCTATTGGAGGTACATTACTGCAAAACATATATGCAATACTAGAGCAGTTATCTATACCATTATCATACTCTCATCATCCCTTTCTTCCTGACTACAGTTTCTTTCTCCCATATGCCACACCTGTGCAGCCACTTCTGAACGCATAAATGTTCCTCTGAAAAGAAGAATGATTAAAAAGTTTGCCACAACAAAGCAGATGATTCAACCTTTGATCTATGTTTGCTTGGATCCTTCAAAAATGTTGTCGGGTGTCTATAAGGTCCTCCAAAAAACAATTTTTGGAGGATCTGGCAGACTGGCATGGGTGCGCAATATTTTTAGAGGATCCAAGCAACACAGACTTCGATATGCTCACCTCTTTATTGGAATATCCAAGTCAGCAATGTAATGGAGGGTAAAGTTAATAAATTCCTGCATATCATTTGCATCCCATCATGATATTTCTTGACCATCTATAAACATGAATTATCACCCAATTGTACTCAACAAACATACACAATTAACTCTTAATGGGATGTGTAAAAACTTGATTTTCAGTTTTTTGTTAACTATTATAAACATTGCTTCGAAAACTTATGAAATACAACGTCAAAACAGTTTTCAACAAAGTACAAATTACATAGTAATCTCTCTCTTTTGCTCTTAAGCAAATTTTTCTTCATCTTATAGATAAAGGTATACACACAAAGACTAATTTATCACTTAAACAAAATTATTTTTCTTTAAGCAAACAACACATAATTAGAAGGATCCTACCTTTAATCAGTGCAGTGGTTGGGTATGCCGCCCCTTGTCATTTACAACAAAATAAAACATTTTCTCGTAAATAAGAAAAGTATGACTAACCTGATCTTCTCGTCTCCAATATGTGACTTCAAGTATCTGCACCCCACCGGAGTCATGTCATTTCAAACAAAGCACCCCTGCTAACTAACAACTAAGGAAACAAAGAGTGATTCGCACAGTGGAGGGTGAGAAGAAAATTGCGTCCAGTTGTTTGGTGTTCAGTTTTCATGAGACTATTCCTAGTTTTTAACCTTGGTACAAAGTGGCCTTACGAAGTGGCAACACTGAGGTTTGTTTTGAGTTGATCAAGATAGTAATCCGAATTTTGTTTTGGTCACAGAAAAGAATTGCTTCACAAGTAATATTATACGGATACGAAATCAAATTCTAAATTCTATGTCATTAAAATTACCTGTTTCCCATAAGCTTGCCCCGTCTTTTATGTGCTACAAGCATTTTCAGAGAACAAAATCATAGGCATTTGTAACTGCATCACGATATTAGAAAGATCAAAATGTCATCATTCTCAGAATTTGTTTTAGATTAGGTCAGTAATAGCCCCATAATTGGGTTGGGAACTTGGACTGCGTGCCACAAAGATTGTTTAGAACCTTAGTTGCGTGGACTCTTCACTTTTGACTCCGCACTCATCTCTGATTCTTCAAAAATACACTACTTTTGGCGAATCCGACACGCACCCGTTGGCATTTTTTAAGAGTCCGAGCAACATAGTTTAGCACTAAAGTTGGGCAGAAAAATGTACATTTCAACAGCTAACATGGAGCTATAACCATAAGACTATGTATGCTTTTGTAGTGGAAAGGTCCTTTTATATTTCAAATCAAAACACAGTTCAGTACTCTTGGCTAGTGAACTCGTAGCACTTCTACTCTTGCCTAATACGTGCGAGGAATTTCAGATACTGAGATAATAAGTTGATGTAGCACCTTTCATTATCCCAACTCCAAATTTAGTATATATGCTACTTAAGCTAACCTGTATTGCCAAGTTGCTCTGATATCTTTACAAGGTCAGAACCTCCAACAACTCCAACAGTAACAACCTGCAAGTCGACAAAATTGTTAAACCAAAGAATCCTTGAGAGGAAAAGTAATGTATGTGGAAAAAAGAAATAAAGAAAAAATGAGTACGGCAAAAATATCATCTACCTTTCTAAGTTCCTGCATGAATTTCAACATTTGTGGAGTAGATTCCTGAAATTTTTACGCAAATTTTCCAAAGAACAAAGAAATCAATATCGTTATGGGGGTGATGAAATGTCACTACTGGTAAATTTACTCTACAATTAAAGGAAGAAATAAGAATCAGAACAATAAAAAATCATGACAATATCATTCGACGTGGCCTCAATCTCAAACAGGTTGGATTCAGCTACTAAATAACAAAATCATCTATATCATTCTACTCTATTCAACCCCATCAAAGATGCAATTGTTCATAAAGTCAAATTAATCTACAATAGAGGTGTTTTCAATATGGATCTGATTTTCTCATGTTCCATAGCTAAAAAAAATTGAAAAATATTTTCTTTAGGTAAAACAAGTTATAGAATTAGCATTCCACATTGCTTCGATTATATATAAATACTTTTACAATAATATTTCGTTACTTGAATATACCCAACACAGCCCTAGTAACAGAAACAAGGGAAAAATAATCAAACTAAAGCAACAAATACAAGCATGAGCAATCATATTATACCTTTCTGGGTGCTGTAAGAGTTCCATCAACATCAAACAGAGCAATTAAACCAGCTTTTCTTGCAGCCATTTCTGTTTTATCTTTCTATACTTCTCACCAACTCTTCACTGGATTTAACAGCTAAACATTCAAACAAAAAATAAAATTCAATAAAGAAGTTCACCAAAGATGAAATGAAACAAATCACATTACAGATTCGCAATATATAACTGTAGTAATTTCTACAACACAATGGGCGGTGGCACTTTGCGTACTGACAAAGTAGTATTCAATCAGGCGATAAAATGAAGTAAAATCAGTTATGCAAAATTTACACCGATTGAAGAAGAAGAGACGTGCAAGTGAGCAATTTTCCACCGCTTTATTGTGCATTCATAGGCTTACCGTAGCCAAAATTGGCTCAGAGAATCGGACGCAGATCTGAGATCAAATTGCTTTTGAGTAAATTTTAGTGTGGATATTGGGATTACCGAGTTGAGGTGTTTTTGCTCAAAGACTGCCACTAGTTTTTTTTCTTTCTTAGATCTATACATGTCCTAATATTCAACGATAATACATAAATGTACTATTTAACGTAGCTTCAAATTACATTTATATTCATCTTTTAATTTTGGATGTGTAAAATAGACACTTAAAACTTATCTAAAGGTTAAACAATAAACCATATATCCTAGCCCTATCTCATTGTTTTATGTCCGGTAGTGATTCATATTTTATTTATTTAAAATTGGATATCTAAGTGTTCTTTGGGTGCATGATTAAATTGGAGGTCAACATTAAAATTTAAAAAAAAGCCAAGTTTAGGGTCCATAACGTAATTATGCCTGATACTCTATTATGTGGTTTCCTTCGACAGTACCCAATATATTGTTCCTCATGTTTTTTAGGCGTACACCTATATTGAGCCTTACTTGACTTCAAATTTTAACTTTGACCTCCAATTTTTAATAATGCACAAACAGCACTTTCACGATTCAACTTGTTAATAATAACCAACGATGTCTTACATGACAACTACAAGTAGGACACCCACCAGGACAAAAGACATGTAGAACATGTGTGTCTATTTGTTCAACTATAACAAGTTTAAGTGTCCTCCTTGGTGGGCACCCCACCAAAATGAAGGGCATAACTGTGATTCGGAAGCTACTTTAAAAGGCCATTTTATGTATTTGTTTTTTTTTTAAGCTTAATGATGCTAAAATCTTAGAATTTGTGGGTATGTAAAGTTTTGTTTATATTCTTAATTGACATAATACATAAAATATGTCCTTTAACTTGATTGCGAATCACATAATGTCCTTTCAACTTTGGTTTGTAACAATAGTAGCTTAAACTTATATAAAGTTGACCAAATACCACCACATCCTACATGTGTATCCCACATTTCATTTTTGTCTATGTGGGTTTCCTACGTGTATTTTTTTTTGTTTTTTTTTTTCATGTACACTCATGTGTTTATTTATTTAAAGTTTGATAATTAAAATGTCTGTTTGTGGCAAAATTATGAAAGTTGGAGCAGAGTTAAAATTTGAAACCAAATTTAGGGTCCAATATATGTATTATTAACTAAATTTAATATAATTGAGTGTAATTATATTGTCTGATCTATTTCATTGACCATATAGTTACTTGATCAGAGTGTAATTGACAAAGGTAATAACGCACTCTAATTTTTAGATGTTTAAATTGCTGATAATTACACTGATTTCATTTACTAGATGGCTTTCCTAAAGAGCCCTAAATCTTTTTGGGTATGAAATTGTCTTTATTAGATGTACTTTACTCGTAATGTGGATTTTCATTTCCAATAGAGTACGAATTGAGATTGATTTTTAAAATCTTGTTTTTTTAATTAAAAAAATGGAGTAAAAGAGAAAACCATGGAATGTGGATGTGTTGTAAGCTTTTGAAGGAAATTTGAAAGAAAAACATCCCTTTAATTGGCTGAATGGAAAGAGTGAATTTTTTAACAAAAAGATGTGTTGTGAAAGACTGCTGAACAAGAGATTAATGGAAGCTTCTTCTGCCTTCTTTGCAAATTGCAAGAGAGAAAGTGAAACATTTATGTGGCACAAGACACATAAGACATCATTCAGACGTAAATTGTCACATAGGATATGCGTGTCTATTTATTCAATGTTATACAAGTTTAAGTGTTTACTATTACACATTTAAAAATAAAAAACATAATTATAAAATAAGATAAAGTTAAAAGACATATTTATATATCATACTTTTTTCATAAACTGTCTTTGATCGGCCTAGACTTGGCATTACCTATATATATAGACAGATAGATTTTTCTAACTCGTGGCTTTCTTGAACCATTTGCCCTTTAAAATGAACATATTTACAATATTGATAGTTGTCATCCTCACCTTTGCTTTTCTATCATCGTCATCATATAATATTATTATGAAAAAATATGATATTTAAAATTGTTCCAAATTTTTAAAAAGACATCTAATTAAAATAATTTTGAACTGATATTATTACATTATTTTTTGTCCCATGGCATGGAAATGTATGTACTCTCTTAAGAGCGTGTACAAATAACAAAAATGAATATTACAAAAATGTTACTATAATATATATATTTATTTTTTCTCTTTATTTTTTTTCTTTTTCTTCCTTCTTCTCTTCAAAAATCCTCGTCATCTTCAGTACTTTATCACTTTCAAGTCACTTTTTACCACTATTTCTCTCTCTTTTATTCTAACTATTATTTTAACACTCTTCAAGTTTTCAAATTATATCTCATACTTTATACATTTCGAAACAATGTGATATACCCATTAATTTCAGATATTAGTAGACTTATTTAGTTTTTTTTATCTAATTCTAATTAAATTTTTCAATTTTCGGAGAAGTTCTTATGCTTTCCAATTAATCATTTCTAGTTTTGAATTTATATGGAAATGAGATAAATTAAATGATGATCCTCAAAATTTTGATCTTTCTTAAAAAATGATTAGTTTGTTATCAATAACTTAACAAAGTCTCGAAAAAGTAAATCTTTGAAAAGTAAAAAATTTGACCACATAAGAAGAATAAAGAGAAAGACAATGGAGGGCTCAACTTGATATGGTATGGGTTAGGTGAGGATGAGGTGAAGCAGAAGAAATAAAGAAAAGAAAATGGAGACAGCTTTGAAAGTTGGGGCGGAATATGAATTAAAAATTGAAATGAAATTAAAATAAAAGATAATAAACTAGATAAGTCAAAAAGAAAAGAAAAAAGAAAAACTTAAAATAAAAAAAAGTATTTAAATTAATTAATACGTGGCCACACAATGATTGGGTTGATTACACTTGTCATTTAAAATCTGAAATTGATCCAAAAATAATGTAATAATATATGTTTAGAATATATTAACTTATTTTTATATTTCTCTCATGATACTATATGTACGTAGTCTTTTTTCCGCTAAATAAATATTTTTTAAAAAATTGAGTCCTTTTTATTGTGGCTACGATGCCTAGACGACAATTGCACTTTTCTAATGAGGCTTTATCCAAGAAAATATATAGTTGTTGAATGGTGTATTGGTGGATGTTATGTTTTCCTCTCCAAATCAAAAGAAAAATAGAATTAAATACAACACTTTCTCTTATTTATACATGACATACAATTAGATTAGATGTTAACTAAATTTTTTCTTTTTTCTATTATCATTTTTCTTGACAGTCTAAAAATTTCTTATTTCTTGTGTAGCTATATAATCTTGCATTTTCATAATAGTAATGATCCTTTGTTTAGGAATTCAAGAAATTTAGACATAATTTCTATTCCTTTAACAAGTATGTGTATAGTCAGAAAAAAATTATGTACATGTGAATAAATATTTAATTTTAAATTTACAAGTGAAGATATTATACTGGCTACAAATTTTATATAATAAATAAGAGATAAACGTGCAACACACATTCCCAAAACTACTCTACATATATATATATTTTAGTGTTACTGAGTCCGAATTTAATAAGTTGGAACAGGAGTAACACGAAAACTTCAAATATCATTGCTAGCTAGTATAAGAATTTGTTACACTAACAATATTCTACTAGTATATAATTAGATTTTGTCTATAATTAGAGCTAAACAAAATGAGGTTAAACTGAGTTGAAATGAGGCTACAAGCTCTGTTTTATAGTCAAATCGATCTATAATGCAGTGGTCTATATATAACATTGCCTCTGAGTTTGAAGAATTTATAAGCGCAGATATCATTTAGTGTAATTAGATGGACAAATTAAAGTAATCAATTTGAAAGATTAATGAAGATGAATTAATTAAAAAGAAAATGGATAGTAAATTACTTCTCATTGTCACAATAGATACATTTTGGGAAACGATTAATACATTTCTTCAAGCTAAGCTTCACCATTTCCAGAACACATTTGAACCACACTTGTATTTGTCCTTGCCTTCACACTCCAACGCCAAATCGTCACTTATAAATGGCACTTTCTGAATCATTTCAATTTGTAAAAACACACAAAATATTAGCATTATCAATTAATTCATTCAACAACAACAAAAAAAAAATCAATGAAAATAGTTGATGTTACCTTTTGTTTTGCAAGGTCTTGACATCCTGTGAAGTTCTCAGGGAACTTGCAAGTTCCAAACTGAACAGTATACGCCCTTGCGAAATTCGCACCACTTGTAGCCAACCTCTTCTTGTCATTCAATTCCTGTATATTGACTGAATCACGTTAAATGTCTGTGTCGTTTTTGTACTTTATTTGTTTCATAAAGAAGGATCTAGTTTGAAACGAAAAAAGACTTTTGATCATGTGATTCTAGATTAAAGTTATGTCAAATGTATAAAATTGTTCTTTAATCTTGTGACCTTAAAAATATCACGTAGAAAGTTGTAACAAAAAAAAAATTTATTCTTTTTTAAACTGACTAAAAAGGAAAGAAAGTGATTCTTTTTTTAAAGAATGAAATATATATACCTTGTTGGCTTGGCTTTTCTCAAGATATTCGTCGATAACACCAGCATTAGCAGAAGAGGCAGTTGTGAAAAGTGCAGCAGCAAGGCCAAGCAGAGCAACTCTTCTTCCAGCAGATATGTTGGAACTGGATTGCTGTTGAGCCTTAATGATGAGTGGCAATTTTTGAAGTGATGGGGAAGACATAGTGACAGTATGTTTTGATGTGAGTTCAGATGAACTCATGCCTGATATAGCATAGCTGCAAGCCAATACACTTGAGTTCATTGCTGCCATTTCTTCTTTTCCTACTAGAATCTTGGATTTCAATCAAACTTTTTTTAATTGGATAAATGTGTTTTTAAGTTTTTTATTTTTTATTTTTAGGTGATGGATTTTGTTATATTGTTATAAGAATAGTGAGTGTAATTTAAGGTTGTGGTAGGAGTTTAGATAAGGTGAGATTGCCTTGCTCCTTATTGGCTAATTTTGTTTTCTTGTTTTAGCATACATCTATATGTGTGGTGAACATGAGCCTTTTAAGAGTGGGCCCAATATCCAAATATGTGCTTGGTTGGGATTAATATTCTTCTGGCTGCTGATCAATAGGTAAACAACCTAAAAAGTATGCGTTATTTATCTTGTATTCCTAAGATACTTAGAATAAAATTTTGAAGAACTTGATAAGATATAATAAAATTTAAGAACATTTTCATAACTAGAAAATTAAAACTTGTAGAGAAACTAGAATCAAAAACAGATTAGAAAAAATATATGAAATATTTTTCTTAAAGAAGAATTGTTGTCAATCTATGTTTAAAATTTTTTTATTGATTCCAACAAACTTTGCAGAAATAATGAGTATCAAAGTTTAATGACCAGTGAAGAATAAAGAACAAAATTAATTCACATCTAAAATTTTGTAACAACTAACCAGAATTTGGAAAACAGAAAGAGGATCAATTCCACTGAATGCACAGTTCCCCTATAAAGGAAATTTTTCCTCTAGTATCCGAGGTTTGATTTGGAAATCTGGTCCTCTCAGTGTAGTAATGATCTCAATCTCCAGTTGTATTGATACCCCAAAATGCTGGTTCAGCGAGCCACTCAACGGCATTAAATTACCCTACTAATTTAATATAGTAGAAGAAAGAAGTCCAAAACATTCTATATTATATATATAATTATATATATATATATATATATATATATATATATATATATAAAATGAGAGAAAATCCCTCATTGTATAATAAAGGGTAGTGCCAAACTGTTCTTATTGTGCCTTATTGGAAATGTCACAAACCTTTGGAAAAGTCACAATCTTTCAGAAAGGTCGTCACCTTTCATAAAAGTTACAACTTTTCATAAAAGTCATAATTTTTCATAAAAGTCGCAACTTTTCATGAAAGTCATAACTTTTCATAAAATCGCAACATTTCATAAAAGTCGCAACTCTTCATTTTCCATTCACACCTCTTAAAACCCAACAGTATATACTCCCTCCGTTTAAAAAAGAATGATCTCCATTCATTTTTAGTCTGTTTCAAAAAGAATGATCTCTTTTTTTTGTTACAACTTTTCACGTAGCATGTTTAAGACTACAAGATTAAAGGGCAATTTTGTACATTTGACATAATTTTAATTTAGAACCACATGATCAAAAGTCTTCTTTATTTTCTTAAACTCCGTGTCAAGTCAAGCTAGACTATTCTTTGTGAAACGGAGGGAGTAGTAAATTGAGATGATAATTAACGAAGAGTGTTAAAGTCTTTATCGATATTAGTTAATTGACATTGGATCTAATGTCGCTATAGATTTTAGGGACATTTACAAAAAGTGTTGACTGTCTCTAAAAAGTCATATTTAGCGGCAATTAAGTTATGAAAAACTTTCAAAAACAACAAATATTAGGCTTTAAATAGGATTCCTTATATATTTTTTCATTAATTATTTACAATTCGCAGGTACACTTTGGTTTACTATGCATTTGTATTCGTTGTATTTTTTCTGCATATTTTGGAGAGAGCAAAATACAAATACAAATTGATGTGTATCAAAATGAATACATATTAGGAGGTGAGAAGAGATCGAGATCGAGAGAGGGAGGAGTAGAGCGAAATCGAAAGGGAGGAGGCGAGCAAAATCGAGAGAGGGAGGAGAAATGATCAATACATGTTGTATAACGAATATAATTGATGCAGAGTATAAATTTAATTTTTCGAATACAATTGATATAAAATACAAATCTCTCACCTATATTTAATTAAATACAATTGATACATAATATATTTGACATAGAGGATGAATGGATATCGTATTCGTACGAATACAAATACAATTGGTACAAAAAAACAAATATAGTTATTCGTATACAATTGATATAAATTATAAAACTCTCACCTATATTTGATTGAATACAATTGATACATAATACATTCTTCTAATTGACAGGAGAGCGAGGACGAGAGGGATGCAATGGAGAGAGGGAAAGAGTTTGCTATAAAACCAACATATAGTGGTTTATTGCAATTTTTTAAAAAAATTATGGTTGTGTTCCATAAATATGTCGATATCGTTGCCTTGTAATGTAATTTTTTCTATTAGGGTCGTTAAAGATCATATTTAGTGTAATATTATAGTATTTATGTGACATAATATCAGTTTTATTTTAAAAAATTTAAAGCTTATAATCTTAAACATGTCATAACAGTAGGCATAGCCATTAAAAAATAATCATTATACAAGTATAGTTTCTAAGGCATGTACTTATCATTCATTTTTCAAAAGAGTACTACAAGGAAATAGTGTGACACAGAAGAAATATTATTCTTCATCTTGTCTATAAATAAATACTCAATTAATTTCAAACATCTACAATTTGATGTTTGACATAGTCTTACTAATTTGAAAACAAATTAATGGCAGATATTAAAAGAAGGAAATTAAATGGCAGAGGAGGAAATTAAGGAACAAGGAGGGTCTCCTCTCATTGCGTGTCTACTTTTTCAACTTATATATCACAATCATAATAATCACATTACGGAACTTCTCAATCCCCAATTAATTCGATTCATTTCATATATCGCAAGTTTTCTTTCTATCTTTCAATCAAGGTAAGTAAGATATCAATCATTTGAGTTAGTTTTCACTTCCACTACATTAAAGTTCTACTCCATATGATGCATTTGACGTATTATTAGTTTCACATCAATTTTTAGTACAGTAGACAGTAGTAAAAGATGAGCGATGAAAGAAGTGCCCCTCGTTTGAATGAGAGGATCCTTTCATCTATATCTAGACGATCCGTTGCTGCCCATCCTTGGCATGACCTCGAGATAGGTACGTACTGTACCTATCCACGATTTCATTTTCCATTCTTCAGACTAGCTATTCGATCTCATTCTGTTTCTTGAATAATCGATTTTGTAGGACCTGAAGCTCCTAACGTTTTCAATGCTGTAAGTACGCTATATTAAATTACACTCTCTGTTATATAACTGCATATGATATGATCCGATGATATATATGTACATACATTGCATCAATCGTTAACAGGTAATTGAGATAACAAAAGGAAGCAAAGTTAAGTACGAACTTGACAAGAAAACTGGTCTGATTAAGGTATATATCAGTTATCGAATGCTAGCTCTAACAATATGATCAGTGTATTATATAACTGATATATTTGACTTGCAGGTTGATCGCGTTCTATATTCATCAGTTGTTTACCCTCAGAATTATGGATTCATTCCTCGAACATTATGTGAAGATAATGACCCTATGGATGTATTGGTCCTAATGCAGGTTCGATTTTTTCTTCACAAAACAGGGCAAACAGAAATTATACTGAACGAAAATATTTACTTTTGTCGAACAGGAACCTGTCCTTCCAGGTTGTTTTCTTCGAGCTAGAGCCATTGGATTGATGCCTATGATCGATCAGGTTACGTTTCTGATTATATTTATGTGCTTAGAACTAATGTGAATCGCATTTGAGACTAATAGAAACTTTTCTTATATTCAGGGAGAGAAGGATGATAAAATCATAGCAGTGTGTGCTGATGATCCAGAATATCGCCATTACACTAACATAAATCAGCTTCCTCCTCATCGTTTAGCTGAAATTCGTCGATTCTTTGAAGAATGTATGTTGTTTTGATTAGCTATTTATATCTGCAAATGTGTAATACACATTTTACAAGTGACAATGAATTTTGTTTTAGATAAGAAGAATGAGAACAAAGAGGTTGCTGTTGATGAGTTTCTGCCACCAAATACTGCTGCTGAGGCCATCCAGTATTCTATGTAAGAATGCAACAATTTCTGTGTTTTTTAACCGTGAATTCTTTTCTCAAAAAGTCACTCGACTTTCTTTTATAACCTCAAAGTCACTTAACTATAAGCATTCTCTCACTAAGTTTGAGCGATTTTCTGAAAAAATGAAACAGTGTATTATATGTTCAAAAGAGGTTTACATTTGTACTATTGTTGTGCAGGGACCTTTATGCTGAATACATATTACACACACTGAGGAAGTAACTTCAAGTTTATGGGATACAAATCATTTAAATGATTTTGTTTTACTACCACAAAGTTGTCATCTCCTGACTAATTGATTTTTTTTACTTATTTTTTTAAAAAAACAAATGTTTGTATTCTTATATGTATCTTAAATTGTTTGAGTTAAAATACTCCTTCTTTAGTTACCCTTTTAAAATAAAAATAAGGAAAACTTAGGTTGATATGCTATATTAGGAAAATATTTATCCTCTTTTTGTCGTTGGACTCTTATAAGATACATAAAACAATTTATGAATGAAACGGATATAATACAAGTTTTATTCATGGTTAATACATATGTCACATACACTTATAATAAATTGTGTCAATTTCTTATCAAACAAGAATAATACATTTTACAACACTTCTAATACATTTACATTTCATGCATAATTTACTTTTAATACATAGCAAATTTATCATAATACTACTATAGATGAAAATGAATAAAAAATATCACTAAAATAAATAATTATTTATTAAAAGTACTCATCCAAGCAATTTTCTTCTTAAAATAAAGTGCAAACTTCAACATTTGGAGGGTGTTTTTAAAACACGATACTGTAGATCAACAAATGGGACCACCGATCAGATGAGCTCAACTCCTTCCTCCCCCCCCCACCACCCCCTCTCTACCCAAACACCACAACCCCCTTCACCCACCCTCCCTCCTCCCCCTCCAATAGCCCCTCTATATCTCCCCCCCACCTCCCAAACCAACTCTCCCAACACCTCCCTACCCCTACCTTCATCTCTCCTCACTATCCCCACAACCCACCCCACTTCCCCCCCAACCTACCACCTTAAGACCACCACCACTCCCCCACCCCCCTTCACCTCCACCACCCCCCCCTACATCCTGATAGCTATTATCTACCGCCCCCCCATGTTTCCCCAATAACGAAAAAAGAATGGAGGAAAAATTATCAAAACTAGTCACAATTCCTAACTTTAATTAGTAAAAATATATACACCTTAAAATGAATTAGTGAAAAATGTCACTATTTTAGAAAAATAATGTATATTCAAATTGTTATTCTCAAAATAGTTCAACTTGAATAAATTTACACTCCTGACCATTACATTTCTCGCTTTATACCATTAATTATTTTTATCTTTCAATTTTGCAATGTTTGTTCTCTTTCATTAACGTTCAGGTTTCACCATCCCCATCATTCAGGGTGGCGGGTGTTCTTCATCAAAAAGGTCATCAGTATGCTCTTCATTGTTGAGAAGAACTAATTATTCCACAGCTTCGGAAACTAGTAGTGAAAAAAAGTTACAAGAGTAATAAAATTGCCAAGGATGACATTGGAAAATAAATGAAGAAATTAAGCTCTTCAGGCTGAGGCGCTGATATCTCGCTCTCTTTAAGGAGATGTCAAGCCCACTGCAGCAAATGTTTTCACCGGTCCAGCAGTATTCCTCTTGACTTGTCCGCTCCAGGATACAACAGCCTTAAAAAAGTATAACTCAACAACTCTAGACAAGAGTTGAGTCCAACGCTCCACAAAAAAAGAACACTCCTCTGCAACTAATAAGAACTCTCTTTTGGACTAACTCTTTCACTCTTTGTTTCTCCTTAGTTTTGTGTATGAAACCAAATGAAGACCACCACTATTTATACTACAATAAGTTCTTCCTAGCAATGAATAGGGAAGATAATGGCAAGGTAGTAAGATAGTGAAGATTAATGGCAGTAGGAGTTAGTTACATAGGTTACAATATGAGTTACATAGGTTACAAAGAGTAATGGAGGAATTAAGAATGAAATAAAGTTGATGGATATATGGCTTACCAAGTCAAAGATGAATGCATGATTAATGGTAGTTGAAAACACAAAGGTTCTACCCAATGGTCATTCTTATAACTCCAAAATAAAGAAAAATTTCAATATGTTAAATATTAATATTAAAAATGCTAATAACCTAACAATCCACCACTCATTTATATTAGAGATACAAGAGTAAGTAGTTGAAAGGAAGACTACTATGCAAATGGAAGGTGGTGCTCTGCATTGTGAACCTCCACTAGTGAAACAGTAAACTTTTACTCCAGAGTCGTAGTGGTCTAACTGAACTGATGACTTGCTTAAGGGAAATAAAAATATCACTGCCCAACAGAATAATTCAAGGTGTTGACATAGCTTAACAGCCAGCACGTGATGGCAATGTGATCATCCCGGTTCATGAGTGCATTTGGAATAAGCCCTATTCTCATAGGAAGCGACCGATCTTCCACCATCACATAGGTGAAATCTGTCGAGAGTGCTCGGTGTAGATTAACACTCCACCCATACGGCGATAGAGTTTCATAAGAGTTTTATCAACTCAAACCTTCACAAACTACATGAAACAATGCACTCACATCCTAGGGAGGGAAAAAATAAGTGCATTTTTCACAACAAGTATCATATGATTAGTTTTCCCTTTGAACTGATTATAGGGATCTATAGTCCCAGTTGGGTTCCTCATATATGACTCAAGGATGTGTAGGCTTAATCTCATCCCACTCGATGTGCTCCAGAACTTTTCTGTTGTAAGGCCTTCATAAGAGGAATCTGCAGATTATCCACAAGATTTGACATAATCAACATTAATGGTCCATTTGGCAAATACGAATCTGAAATTACTGTGTTCCTCCTTATAGGGTCTGGATTTACCGTTGTATAATAACGGTTTTGAATCTACCAATTGTACGGTTTGCATATCAAAAGAATTAAAATAGGAGGAATTGGTTTTTCAAAATAAGGAATTGAAACAATAAATCTCTTTAACCAATTCGCGTCTCACTAGCTGAAGCTAAAGCAATTAGTTCAGCCTACATGGTAGAGTTAGCAATTATAGTTTGCTTTTTCGAGTCTTCAACAAACCAGCACCACCACCTAAAGTAAAGACATAACCAGTGGTTAATGTAAAACAGGAATCACCTGACAAAGTGTTCCAAATCTGCATCACAAAAGCCTTCAAGTACAGCCAGGATATTTTTATAGAACAAACCACAATTTTTGTTCCAATGAAATCTCTCATAACTCTGTTATAACATGCAAAATGTCATTACCTGGCTTGCTTGTAAACCTGTCAAGTGACCATACGCATAATGCAATATCAGGCCTAGTGCAATAGTCACATTCTCCAAAATTCCGATTTATACTAGCATTATTCCTTTTGATTTATTACATTCCATTTTCACTTTCAACAGGAAATAAGGAACACTTGAATCAAAAGGAATAAGACAACATGCTTGCAATTATGAAAGTTAATTTTTCAAATTTATCAATAATACTGTGGACGGGTCAAGGGAAATGCCCTCACATGGTCTTGTTATTTTTTATTCAAAGAATAAAATTGCCTCACAAAGATATTTCATATAAAATGGCTTAAGAACATTGTTAGTGTTGTGCGGAATTTGAGCTAATACGAGAAAATGATATAAACGCGAAAAACAAGAAACAGATTTACTGGTAACCAATAAATTGGCTACGTCCACGGGAAGAGGGGGGGGGGGGGGGGGGGGGGGGGTGAGGGAGAAGTTTTTATATGGGAGAGGCAAAAACAGAATTACAAAAATAGTTTGTCAAGCGTCTATATATAGTGACTAAGTACGCCCTAACAGGCTTGGGCCCAAAACCAGAAATTGACAGATAATTAAGGGCCCAAATTAGGCATTCAACAAAATCCTCAACCTTGACTTGAATTCTTCAAGCCAGATTTTCAGACGCCACATGATAGTGCCAGGCTCCCCCTCGTCCTCAGAGTTGCCCCGCAGGGCAATAAAAGGCTTCTGAGTGAGCAAGTCCAACAGTGTTGAAAAAATTGCTCTGTGGAACCGAGGCTTGTGAACATATAAGCAAGAGGATTATCAGCAGTCCTACTTCTTCACATTCTCTTCTCATCTTCTCAGAAACTGATTACCTTACGTCAATAGGCTTGTGTGCTATCATGAGGGAATTGATACTTGGCTAGAACAAATGCGCTCAAACTGTCACAATAACCGTAGCCCGGAATCATGATGCCAGACCAAGATCCCTAACAGCCTTTCGTTTTTTTGTTTTTTTTTTAAGCCAAATCACTTCTTTTGCAGCCTCTGTCAAGGCCATGTACTCCGCTTCCGTAGTAGACAAGTCAAGTAGGTGACCAAAGTGCCTTCCAAACTGACGACAGAGTCCTCCAAGGGTAAACACATAGCGTCATCGATCTTCTTGTGTCAACATCTCCAGATAGTCTGAATCAGAATAAGCCAAGTAACCAAAAGCCACTGAGTATCACCTCCATAAATGAGACCAACGGCAGATTGTACCCGAAGGGATAAGGTACCGGAAAAATTCTCTTCACAGCCTGCAGGTCTCTCCCTGGTTGTACCATGAATCTGCTCACTACCCTGAATGCATTGTGATAAATCTGCCTTGTACAGACATAGCATAATTCAACTGCCACTGAACTGGCATAAGGGACTCGATGACATATACTCCTCTTTACTTCTACTGTTGGAGCAGAACATGGCAGTGGGTGGATATTGGCCAGCACTGGGGGTATCAATAGGCTTAGATGAGATGACATTGCCAAAACCTCGCCAGACCTTCTGAATGTAGCTGCTATGTGACAAGAAAGTTTCCTTCTCTCTATGTTATCTAATGATCTCCATCCTAGAATCTTACGAGCAGCTCCTAGATCCTTCATCTCAACTCAGCCTAAGTAACACTTAGCTTGAAGTCATATTCTTCTTTGCAGCTATCGCCATATCATCTCTAAAGCACCAGATAGATGAACGAAATCATCCTTGAGCCTATTTGTAGTAGACACAACAATCATATGAGCTCCGAGTATAGGCCCAACATCGCCATAAGCCTGTCAAACCTTTTGTACCCACTGCCTTGGAGACTGCGTAAGTCCATATAAGGGACTCTTCAATGCAGACGTGATTTTCCTTCCCAATGGAAACTGGAAACCCTCCGGCTGAGCATGTATATCTCTTCCCCAACGCTCCATGTAGAAACGCGTCTTCACATCAAGGTTCAAGCTCCCGATTCTGATGTGTAACTTCGCATAGTAACACTCGGATGGAAGTTATGTCTGACCACTTGGGGTGAGAAGAGAAGCTCTCATTGTGTCCACTCCTCTCTTTGGTTGAAACCTCTGGCAACAACCCTGGCTTTATACTTTGAACTCCTTATGCTGGTGATATCCTTCCTTCTTCTGAAACCCATTTGCAAGTAATAATCGTTCTCCCCGAAGGCTGTGTATTGCCAGATCCCATGTCTGATTCTTGTGTAGGGACTCCATCTAGCTCCATAGCGGCCAAAACCATTTTTCAGACTCAGAAGAACCTTAGACTTAAAATGGTTCTTTGTAAGTAGACGCTCAGATGTATCTACATCGTCAGCAACCTGCAGTGCAAAACCCCCATGTCATCCAAAACCATACCTCGTTAGGTGGCCGAACTCCCAACCCTCCTGGCCGATTATTGAGCAAACTCTGAGGGATATCTGATGGCATAGATCTGGAAGATCAGTTTGTCTGTGGCTCTTGGATCCTCCTATTAAGGATTCTTCAAATCGCTCTCGTTCTGAATGACTTGAACTCCACCGTTATCAAGACTCCAGTTCTTGACGTAGTTGTAGGCTTCACAATGGTTCTGAAGAAGAGAAAAACTTTCAACAAAGACAACGTTCGCTGCTCATAATAACCCTCTTTTCTGCTGGAGACAGATTTGAAACCTTCACTCCATTCTCCGTAGCCCACAAATACTCCCTTTTTAGCGCTGGTTCTAAATTACTTCACTGACGTGATAGGTAAGACGTACAACCAAAAGCCTTTCAGATTTGAATAATCACCAGCTTTTCCTGACACATCTCCATAGGTGTCTGGCACCGTATGCCTGTTATGTTGGTCCGCGGTTAATCAAGTAGCAAGCTGTACAAACGCTTCTGCCAGAATTCTATCTACCCAGCATTAGAGAGCATGCACCTTGCTCTTTCAGAAGTATTTGATTCATCCGCCTCAGCTCACCGTTCTGCTGTGTGTATTTATGACTGTACGATTATGTCGAGCAATCCCTGTCTATCCGTACAGAATTGATCAAAATTCAGACAAACAGAATTCAGCCCATTATCAGTTCGCCAACCTCGGATTTCTTCCCTGTTTGATTGTCCATTCAATTTTCCACTCTTGAAACGGCTGGAAAGCTTCACTTTATGCTTATCATGTACACCCAAGTCATCCTTGAGTAGTCATCATAATGACACAAAAAATCTTGCAGCCTCCAAAGACTCAACACGCATGGACCCCAGCAACAGAAGGATCTAATCAAGTGTGCCTTTTGTTTATGAATGCCTTGGAAACTTAGTTGCGAGTAGTTTTCCAAAAACACAATGTTACAAAACTATAGGCGGGGGGCGGGACTATTTAACCGTATGACCGCAAGAAAAATCCTCCTTTGACAGAATTTGCATCCCTCTTTCACCCATATGACCAAGTCTCATGTGCCTAACTTAGTCAATCATTCTGGTGAATTCTTGACGATGAAACATGGGCGAACCTGTAACCGTGGAACCTTGTAGAAAATACAAAGTACAACGCCATGACACCTTTCAGATCAGATTTGAACCCTTCCAGGACCCGCCAAGACTCCATCTTTTCCCGACAGCTGAATCCCTTTTGCTGTCCAAAAGACTGAGAGATATCAGATTTTTCGTCATCAAGGAACGTGCCTGACCTCGTTCAATGTGCAAAAGCTACCGTCAGTGTCCTTATCTTGATCGAGCCTGTCCCAACACCTTGCAGACAGACGTTAGCCATCGAGATGCGCCTCGTTCTACTGCTCATAAGTCGTGAAACCACTCTCTCCTAGGGACAGAATGTGATAGGATTTGCCCCAGAATCGAGAACCCCCCACACATCGAATGAGAGTGTGCTCATCCGCAACTGGGCAGGCAAATATCTCTCAGAAATTGGTGTCTTATTCAGCTAACAGCAGCAGACACGATGTTTTCGATGGCTTCTTTTCTTCGGACAATCAAAATTTCCAATGTCCCTTCTCCTGCAGTAAGTAATTACAAACATCATCCGGCTTTGCACCCCTGCGACATCGAGCTTATTTTCATTTCCGCCGTTTTTCCTTCACTGTTTCGCTACTGGTGACAGACCGGAAAGGCTGTATGTCCGTAATTGTGCCGTTAGCCTTCTTATGCCCAATTCCCTGCTATGAAGGGCGTCTGACTATTCCAGTGACACAGTTTCTTTTCCCAACAATGAACGATTGAACAAAATTCTCAAACGACATGGGAGAGATACTAACAGATCAGGGCGAAGCATTCTTCATCCTCGACTTCACCTCTGATATACGCCAATTCTAATAAAAAAGTTAGTTCAATTGCTCCAAGTGTTCCCTGAGTTGGTAACCTTCAGCCATTCATTAAACCGAATAGCACGTTGTTTCAGACGCAGCTTGTTGGTTAGAGATTTTGTCATGTACAAACTCTCCGCTTCAACCAAGGACAGCAGCAGTCTCTTTCCGAGACCTCCGTGATGACGTCATCCGCGAGACACAGCATGATCGTCGAGTGCGCTTTTGCTCAGCATCGAATCTCAGGAGAGTTACGACGGCGTTCTTGTCTTTTCGACAACGGCGCCCAAAAGCCTGCTGTTTCAACAAAGCCGCATCTTATCTGCCATAAACTGAGAAAGTCCTCCCGAATTTGCGATTTTCCGTTCAAAGCCGACATCTCGAATTTCTCCAAGAAACCGATTAACCGAGAGCTCTGATACAATTTGGTTGTGCGGAATTGAGATATACGAGAAAATATTAAACCGCGAAAGAAAAAACAAGACAACAGATTTTTACGTGGTTCACCAAATAAATTGGCATACGTCAAGGGAGAAGAGAGGGAAGCAGTTGTTATTATGGAGAGGCAAAAAAACAGAATTACAAAATAGGGTTTGTATAGCGTCAGAGATAGTGCCAACTAAGCTAACGCCCCTAACAGGCTTGGGACCAAAATACAGAACTTGACAGATAATAAGGGCCCCCCCAATTCAATGCATTAACATTTAGTTTTAATCAATAACATTCATGTTGTTAGAGCCAAAGTTCAAACAAATCATCAAACAAAGCAAAAAGCTCACATATGAATTATTCCAAGAATTATGATATATTCACTTATCACCCCTAATTTGTTTTTAAAAAACCATTTTCAATCATGCAGAATCAAAATTTTCATGCAATTGCTTGGTGCCTGTTTCAAGCCATTATAGGGTTTAGTAAGTTTACATACTTTGTTTTCTTGGTGCTGCTTCAAAAAACACTGGGTTGGTCCAATAAATGTCGTCATTTAGGTCTCCATTTAGAAAAGCCAACCTGTAGTTTTTTACATCCTTTGATGAATTTTGCAAAAACAAAAAATGGCAAGACTAGCAACTAATAGTTTAATGGATTTAATTCTTGTTACCGGAGAAAAGAAAAAGTGATCAAAAAAATCTAGCCTTCGAGTTGTTTTAAAGACCTTTGAAATAGCTACCCTTGATTTATCAATAGAACCATCCGGTTTTACTTTTTCCTTAAGACCATTTGCAATCAATGTTTCACAACCCGGGTGGTAATCAACTAACTTCCAAGTTTTATTAGGAAATTAGAGATCCATGTCATCATTTACAACCTATTTCCAAAAAAATTAGAATCATGTGAAGATAATTGATTCTTTTCAAAGTTAGAGGGTCATTTTTATATTAAACACATAACAATCAGGGACCAAAATCGTTTTCTACTCTAGCTTTTTACTTCTTCTTAACTCAAAATCAGCAACTTCTTTTATTTTTCAAAGTTTGAAGTGAGAAGAGCGAGGTAGTGACAAATATTGTTGTTCAATCCTTTGACCACCCCACGATGTTTAGTATCAAAAGGAAATTATTTTCAAGAAAATTAGCATCCATCCAGATCTATTACAATATTATCTTCAGATTAAAAAAGTTATAGGTTTGTACTATTTGAGCCTAACCAAGAGAAACGCACAAGTAAGTGTAACTTGATACCCAACTTTGTATCTTGGGATCCATTAGCCTCAAAAGCTAGGCAACCTCCAACTCTTAGAATATCCCAAACTTGGCTTGTAACCTTTCCACAATTCAAAAGGTGTCATTTAGACTTTTTATGAGGCACACGATTCACACATAACAAGCAGTAAAATAGCTTCACCCAAAAAATTTAAAGGTTGCATGTGACCTCAGTAATGCCATGGTTTGTCAATTCAACCAAGTTCTATTTTCCTTTCTGCTACTCCATGACGAAGAGAGTAAGGAGGAAAGGGAGTAGTAGTTTCATCGAATTATTCCCACTTGATCTAACAAAAGAATTAAATCATTTGCGTCATATTCACGGCCTCTATCACTTCTAATTCTTTTTATTTTTCTTCCAACTGATTTCAACCTTATGAGATAAGTTTTGAAATTTCAAAAGCGTCACTTTTTATTTTTCATCAAGTACGCCTAAACATATGTAAACTTCAGAAAAAAATATCAATGAAGTGATACAATATCTATTACCTCCACGAGTTGAGTCTCCACCAAGTCACAAATAGCAGTTATGAAACTAATTCGAACAAATCGTTTCTTTCAACTTGAAAATGAGGTCCGTGTAGGATCTTGGCTTGACTACAAGCCTCAACTTTTAAAAAGTCGTGTTTTAACCATTGAGATTAATCCCTAAATACTCAGCTCCAACATTACGATCATTAATATGACACAAACGAGCATGCAAAAATTAGTCAAGAGAAAGCATATAAAACAGAAGTAGAAGTTTTATTCATTTCAACATTCAATTAAACATCCCATCACATGCATGCCCCATCCCCAAAAAATGACCTTTCTCACTATTACAGATTGATAAGATTCAATAATCGTAAAGCCTGTTTTATTAAGAAGTAAAATAGGGACATCAAATTTCTCATAGAGGAGGATAAAAGTACATTTTTCAATGTAATATCCTTCCAGAAGTAAAACACAATCAACATCCCCTTGCAAGCACTTGAGTAGGTGAAGCTCACCAAGCATGATGGTTTTGGGCTCTCAAACGAGTAATTTTTTAAACCAGTCTTGTCATAATAGACATGACTGTTTTGACACAGAATCACGCCCACCACTCCCCACATTCTATAACCATGTTTATGGCGGTAACACGCCACAAAAGGTTCTTCAGTACACGTTTGCCTGAGGGTTAGGACCAAGTTTTCGGAATCTGCAAATCGAGCATATGAGCTTCTGCCACAAACAAAGCAGGGTCCCTTTTCTTGAACTCGTGATTTGTGCTTGGTGATTTCACCTTATTGTCTTGGGAGGTCTCTACCATATTTTTCTTGATTTTTCTTCTTAGGCTTTAAAGAAGTAGTTTTGTGAGTTTAGGAGAGCATATTCGAAGTAATTTTAAATTTACCTGCGATGTGATGTTGTTTATATCCTTCTTTTGTAAAAGTGCATCTGGCTTCTTGCTTCTTCTTCCATGCGGATTTTCATTATCAAGGTTTTCAAGAGAGGTTCTTTTGTTGTGGCACATAGTTGTTTGAAATTACTTCAAGAAGGTGGAAGGTTATCAACTATCCACAAACAATAGGTTATCTCTAATTTTAACCTCTTCGGACCTAAGCTCTCCAATAATCATGATAAAGTCTTGAGCTTGATCTAACACTGATTTGTGTCCACCATTTGAAAACGAAAAAAACTACTTAGACTGCATACTTTTTCGATCCAGCCTCTTCGTTATCATACTGGACTATGCAAGGCCTTACAAATTTTCTTTGGCACTAGAGTAACGTCTATCATATAATCATAAAAATTATCGATAGAAAATAAGAAGATATCCGACACATAGGAATCACCATCGTTACTTTTCCACTTTTTCTAGATGAGAAATAGTTCATCATCATTAATCAGTGTGGAGTCTTCTTTATTTGGATTCTTCTCAGTAATAATAAGAAACATGAGAACCTTAAGTAGAAAAAGTATTTACCATCCACTCTTGAATGGTGACCTTGAACCGAAATGGCTTGTTCCATCTCACATCTTGACATCCGCCGGTTTTTTCAATGAGCAATCTTTGCAATCTCCTTTTAAAATTGTTTAGTGAAAAAAACTTACAAGATCATAAAATTGCAAGGATTACAATTGAAAATAAAATGAAGAAAATTAATGTCTTCAGGCTGAGGCGCGGATATCTCGCTCTCTCAGGAATGCAAGCACACTGCCAGCAAATTTTTACCGGTACCAGCAGTATTTTTTTTTTTTTTTCCTTCTGGACGTATCCCCCAGGATACAACAGCCTTCACAAAGTATAACTCAACAACCTCTGGAAAAGAGATTGAGGTGCCAAAGCTCCACAAAAAAGAACAACTCCCTCAACTAATAAGAACTCTCTTGTAGACTAACTCTTTCCACGCTTTGTTTTCTCTTATGTTTTGTGTATGAAACCAAATGACAGACCACCACTATTTTATATACAAGAGTCGTACTAGCATGAATATGAATAGGAAGTAATGAGGTAGTAAACAGCTGAAGAGAAGGGCCTTAGGAGTGTCATAGGTACAATAGGAGTTACATAGGTTACACTAGGAGTTAATAGGTTACAATATGAGTTAATCGGTTACAAGAGAAATGGAGGAATAAGAATGAATAAAGTGATGGCATTACCTGCGCTACCACGTCAAAGATGACAGCATGATTAAATGGTAGTTTTAGTTTAAACACAAAATGCTATCAATGTCATTCATTATTAACTACAAAATAAGAAATTAATATGTTAAATCTTAATATTAAATGTTAATAAGACCTAACAGTAACAATTTGTTCAAATTTAAATAATCAAGAAATCTCTCAATTGATGAAGGTATTTTTGACTCATCATTTCTTTGCGAGATTTGTCTTTCAAATCACACATTAGTTGAATTTTCACATTGTATTTTTTAAAAAATTTATGTGAATTTGTCAACTTACTCATCAAATATTTATGTATTTTAGATTTTTAGTATTTAAAATAATTTTTGTCAATCTTTCTTTTTGATTTGTTTTTATATTTCAACTTTAATAGAATTCACATTAGCATTTAGGTATTGAGTTGTTTCGCAAAAGTATTTGAAAGTATTTTGAATGTTATGTAGTTTGTAGTCAAATTTATGTTTACAAAGTGATAATCTAAATACAAACCTGTATTTTGATTATTTGAAATTGTGAATGAATACAAAATCAAAAATAAACTAGTTGGTATAAACATATAATGAGCAAAATAAAATATAAAATATTTGACTGATGCAATTAGGATGAATACACATATAATGAATACATGAATAAACCGTATTTTGGCTATTTATAGTTGAGAATGAATACAAAATCAAAATATAAATACAAAACTTTATGATATACATTAAGGACGAATACGAAATCAAATCTAAATACAAATTTTATGGTATACATTAGGACGAATACGAAATCAAATCTAAATACAAACTATTTGGTATACAAAGTGATGTTGAAAATAAATAAAATAAGATACATATGTAAGTAGATGAAAACCTATATCATGAATACATGAGTATTGTATTCTGAATTTGGAATTTTTTTTAAAAGGAGATACATAAACTTCATAACCTTAACATGATTGCCAAATAACTTCATAAAATTTCAGACATTTTTAAAGATAAATTATAATTTCATAACGTCAAAATATGCCTTAGTAGAATGAACTGCTTAAAAAAATTAAGAAAATTGAATATTGAATTTTTAGAACAATGGTGATAGGCGTGTTTTTTAGAATATGGTGATAGAAGAAGAAAGATATGGAAGTTGGTGTATTTTGATAAATTGTCAATTAATTCTTTGTTTTTGAATCAGATAAAACTTTTAAACAATTGTTTCTTTTTAATATTTTTCTCTCCCTTTAATTTCTCCTTTCTATTTTTAACAATTATTTCTTTTTTGATATTTTTACTAAATATAAAAAGTGTTGACAATGAATTTTATTAAATGTCAAAATATTGATATTTTAAAAAAATTTCCAAAAAGAATCCATTAGTTGGGCCCAATACAAGGCCCATTTTGCACAAGGAGGGACCAAACTAATACTAGTAGATTTACCTTTGGGCCATCACCATTAACATACCATTAGGCTATGACTGTTAAATGGGCGGGTTAGGTTGAAATTAAAAATATTATAATAGATTGAATAAAATCGGGTTGGATCTTAACCCGTCCAAGTTTACTTTGGGCTCAAATGGATCTGGCTCAAATAGGCTAAAAAATGGGTTGGGTCTTGACCGGCCCAATTTGGCCCGATAAATCTAAATGATTTAACATATTGATAATTAACTTTTATAATCACAATTTGAATTTCTGTTCAAACATTTTTTGTTGAAAAAGTAACAAATGGATAGATAAATCCTAAAAGATGTTAAATAGATAATAATTTATACCTTCAATATAGGAATATATCTTAATAAAAAAATTTAAAACGGGTTGAAATTGGAGATTGAGTTGGGCTCAATTGAGAATTCTTTTCAAATGGATTACGCTTGAATGGGTTGAGATTGAACCCAATTCAAATTATCTTGAGCCCAACCCTTAAAATTCTGGACGGGTTGAACATGTTACATATGTTTGGGTTCATTTTTGACACCCCTACTTGGGCCTCATTTGCACTTAATAGAGTTATGAATCTTATTCATTCAGATTTAACCCATTAAGTGTATTTGATTTTTATGTTTCATTCCACCAAGTTCATTTGTTTATTTTTTTAAAAAAAATCTCTTAAAGGGTCTTAAGGAGTCCGAATGAATCAAAATCTATTGTACTGATGAAAATGAAATGGTATTATCTTGTTTGACATATATCTCTTAGTTGTAAATTTACTTAGTTACCACTTTGTCTTCCTCTTTTAACATTCCCTGAATTTTTTCTTTTTCTATTGTTCCATTGATTAATGTTCATCAGTATTATTGTTTCATTGGATCTGCATTATTTGGTATTAGAACATAGTCTTGAGTTTTGTGAGTGTTATCATGGATACTGATATCAAATCAATATTAGAGAGGATAACCTTGGAGACAAGTAATGTCTCCATGAGGCAAACTCAAATGGAGGATCATAGGTAAATATAGCAATAGGAATGACATCTGAAGAGGATGAAGGACAGAACATAATTTAAAAATCTTACAATGCTCTCAAGGAATCCATAGGTTCATACCCTTTCCGGTCCTTTTGGTAGAGTTAACAAAAAATAATGTTAATATAGTGCACTTAGCAATACTTGCATTAGTAATGTTTGTATTAGTTGTTATGCTTACATTAGTTGTACATACATTATTTTTTATGCATTGTTTGGTTTGGTGTATTAAAAATAACATGTATTGTACAAAAATATTTATTTACAAAAATCCTTCACAATTATGATGAAAAAGATATAAAAGTGCTTTTGAGGGGTATTTGTGTCTTTAAAGTGATAATGCATGCATTAAATCCCTTTGCATTACTAATACGTAAAAATTCATGGTATTTCACAATAGAGTAAGCATCAGTTATACATAACATGAAAAAAGGTACCAAACAAAATACTACTAATACACAGAGCTAATGCAAGCATTATTTTTGTTAATACAGTCTACAAAATGACCCATTAGAATCATGGCTACACTAAGGATGTTCCTCTAAACATAATTTTTTTGATGATGGGCTAATCAAGAAGTTGCAGGGAGATATACAATTGATCAAACCATAGTTTGTGAATGTAGCTGATGATGGCAATAAACAGACTAATGAGGTTTATAGAAACTTTCTTTATATATTCTACTGATGAAAATGAAATGGTATTATCATATATCTCTACTAGCTTAATTACTACTTTGTCTTTCTCATTCTCTTTCTTTTTTTCTACTCTTCCATTCATTATTCTTCATCACTGTTACTATTTCATTGTTATCTGCATTACTTTTGACTCATGCTGCTTTAGACCAGACCCTCCCCGCCCCATTACTGATTTTTCCTCCACGGCGATAAGGGGCTAAAAGATCTACTACTTTAATTCCTGTTTCAAAAATAGATAATTTTATATCCAATTGTATAAAGGCAGGCGCAGATCTATGAATAGGAGACGTTGTACCCCTAACGGCAACTAGCTTCATTCTCCAACCATTTTTAACGTGCATTGTTATCTAGTTATATGTGTATTAATTAGAGCTGGTATTGATTTGACAAAGTACCATAAGCGCTCATACTTGAATTAAATTTAAGAGAATATTAAGCCAAACCACTTCTATTGGAGTAATCCAATAATTACATTAACCCATTGTGATGTGATTTTTAGGTACCACATTCATCATAAAAACGTGTGCATTTAATACAACTAATTAGTCAACTCAATAATGACTTTGTTCAAAGAATTAGCAATTATATATTAAAAAAAATGTCTCTCTAGGGATGAATGAAAAAATATTCATAATATCGATTTTAGTTAAATTTTATTAAATTTAATATGATTATAAATTTTATAAAAAATATTAATTATCACTATAAATATATATTTAACTTCAATTAAGCTATTACAGTAAAAATGAGTTGCTACAAAAATTCCCAAAGTCTTTGAATATAATGTTACACCTCTTATATACATGGACCACCTCTCTATATATATATAAAAAAAAAAATATATACTATAGGCTACGTACCACCTACCTTAGCTTGCCCAAATTTTCAAAAACTTAATAATTAAAATAATGGAGGACATAAAAGCATGAAACTAATTATTACATTATATGCATATAGAGTTTAATATGTTAATTAATTAATTTCCCTTAGTTAACCAAGCCTACATAGGTAGGATAATATAATTAAAAGTTCCTTTTCACCCTAGGCACTATTTTGTCTAGTAGCATTATTTCACAATCTACATCAAATAGACTCTTTAATTTCATATAGGCACAACAGATGGAATGAAAGTCACCTTCTATTGAAAACTAACGACATGTCATCGTCATATTTAAACAATTTTTTTTTTTTTGATATCTATATCTATTATTAACTTGAGACCCCTAGATCCATTAGCATAGTCTTATACCTTGTAAATTCTTCATACAATAACAAATAATATGGAACAGAATCCTGCGACCGTGAGTTCACTACTATACTATAAAAATAATTTTTAGCAGTGACAAATATTAACATTAACAAAAAAATATTAAAAGTTTATAGATATTAGTACTTAGATTCAATGTCGCTATAAGGCATTTACAAAAGGTATTAATTGTCACTATATGTATATATATAGACAATTAAGCTATTGTCATAAATTAATTGTCGCTAAAATCCATACAACTAATATCTCCTTCACAAAATTAAACCGCATATTCAATACTTCCTCCGTGCTTATTTACTTGTTCATTTTTTACTTAACACACGTTCTATGAAAATAATAATTGATATAGTTAATTTATCATTTTACCTCTATTAACTGATAGAATTTCAAAATTAATTTATTCATTAAAGAGGTTCTAGCTTTTTTAGAAACATTAGCTCTATAAAAAAAATAGATAATATAATAAGTAAAAACATTTTCTTTTCTTGATTTATAAAAAATGATAAATAAAAATTTAAAATTGAACTGAGTAAAAAGAGACCAAGGGAGTATAACTTTTCTTTATTCTGGTTGTCTTTTTTATTTTTTTTTTCTCTTTGGTTACAAAATTAAATTATGAGCAATTAATATTTCTCCTAACAACAAATGTACTTTAATTTGATTGCTGGAAATGATCTCAGAATGTGATGGGCCTATAATCAATACTTTTAGAATATGACCATTTTGATCATTTATTTCACTCAATATTTTATCAAAGTCCTCAATACTCTTGCTACCATATCATGAGTCCCCACTATATATGTCTCATATATATATACATCTTTGAAAAAATTGGCTCAATACCCATTTGGTCCAGGGTATTAATAATTATCTCCCAAAAGGTCTGTTTAACATATATTCCCTATGAATAATTTTTTTTCTTCTAAATGTCAAAGCTTAAAAGTTTCAACCTTAAAATTTTAACTATATATGTTACATAAATTGAGACAAAAAGAGAGTAATAAAGAGAGGTATTGAAACACTCTCAAATTACTCGGCGCGAATTGTTAGTTCCATTTTAGAACTATTGATGATATTTTTATAAAACACCTTTTTATTTGACTGACTGGACTTAAAAACACAGTTTCGTTAGTCAAGTATAAAATTTTTTTTAAAAGTTGTCAATAGTTTAAGGAGGAAACCATTCAACAACGCTAAGTTTAAGGATGTTTTCAATACTTTTCGAAGTAATACTAAACCTTAAACTCTAAACTTGATTTGATAACATATAAAATAAAGGACTTAGGGGAATCTTAGTTAGTAGCTTAAGTAAATCAACAATCTGACCTTTCACTTTGTTAATAAGAGTTCGATTCACCATCACCTAATTTCGAAATATTAATTTGAATTATATGATGGATGAGTCATAAAATTACAAGTTGAGATCAGTGTCTAAACCCTATATCATATTTATGAAGATGGAATTAATTAAAATAAAATTTAAAAAAAAATGCATGAATTAAATGGTGTATATAGTTAGGTTGAGACTAGAGCATACAAACTCTTTTTTAATTTCTTATTCTGTTTAAATGTGAAAACTCTTTGAATATAATTGATCACTAGCTAGGTGGTCCTATCTCTAGCTACCAACAATGAAATATTAATGAGCCTCCCATATATACCTTTCCATTCACCTAAAATATATAATACATTTTTGAGATAAAATTTAAAAATTATAGTTCGATGCATTAATCTTTCGCTATATACAGAGTCAGAAAAAGGCATATAGTAAAAGTAGTAGTACGTAAAAGAAATAAAAAGAAGGCATTTGGTCCCCAATCTACTTATTGAATAGATTTATCCCATTCTCTCTGCACATTGTCAGTCCACCAATTGCATTAAAGATCAAATTCTTTTTCATTTTAGGTTTATGAAGCTGTTTATTTTTGTCATTTGTTTAGTATATAGTATTTATATTAGCTACATATTAGGTTTTTATTATAGAATATATAGATGTTATCATTTAATTTAGAAGTTGATGAGAGTAATAATTAGGGTTTGCCCAAGTTAAATCGAATTGATAAGTCAAATTCAAAATTTATGGATAGGTTGATTAATTTGATGTTGAAAAGAATAAACACATCATTATTGATTTGATTTGGTTGTAACAGAGAATAATTAAATCAATTCAACCCTAAATCGATAATATACTCTGATTTTACTTTTTTACTTCTACTATGGTTTTGGAAGTATTTTTTTTACACAACAACACTTATAACTTTCAATGCTTATAGAAATTAGTTCATGGGCTTCTAATATGACCAAAAAAGTTGACATGTGTTGTGTTTTTTCTTGAGTTCTTTTTATATGTTTTCCTAAGATAATGTCTTGAAGATGTCATTATGTACATTTTTATTTTTTTCAATTTTATTTATTTAAGTGTCTTTGAAATACCATTAAGCAATATAATATCACACGATCAAGTACAAGATCACTTCAATTTGATCTCTTTTTCAATTGTAATTATACTAAAAAATCTACTAAAAATCAAAACTGATAAAAATCAATGTTAAATTGGATTTATAGATTTAATGAAGACATAATTAATTTAGTTATTTTTTTTAATAAAAATCAAACCAGATTAACCTACGTACATCACTAGTAATAACAATACGGCTTGCAACAAGCAAATAAAAAAGAATAATATATATCGGGATCAGTTATCTTGATATTATTTCTTATCGATGAAATAACATGTATTTCATAATCTTATAGAAAAGGAATTTGACATACCTTAAAATATTTTGACATTTTTATTATTTTATTTCAAGACAACTTATCACATAATTATCCGTTAGATATTTATATTTGTAATTTTGTGGATTTATAGCTAGAAGGACATTAAATGATCAGATTTAACTGCAATATGAGAATGAAATAATGAGGTTTTTGTATTATTGTACGGTCTTTCCTGCAATGACAGCAAATAAAAATCCAAAACAGTTTTTAGATCAGTACAAGATTATATATATATTGGTTTCTGTAATAATTAACCACTGGACTTTTGGTAATTAATTATTCAATGTACCCCCAAACCCTATATATATATATTTAAAAAAATTCAAATTAAAGTATATAGTAGTACTATATATCTATGTACTTTGTCATTACATTATTGTTCTTGTTCCTTCCTGTTAGTTGCTATGTTATGTTTACTTCTTTTTCTGTACGATGCAATTGAACCAAGGGTTTATCGGAAACAGTAAACATAATCATGATAAGGTTTAAATACATTTTACACCATCGCCGTAGGTGTATTATTGAAATATATCAGTCTTAAGAGAATTATAGGCAAGTAAGCCTCTTGTTTAGTAGGCCTAATTAGAAATGAAAATTATACCACTCCACTATTAGTGTCAACTGTTTACATGAAAGAATCCATAATCATGTAAAAATATAAATACTACACATGAAGTGATGTTCAATTTTTATATATATAATATAATATACGATGACAAGGACAAGGACAAGTCAGATTATTGGAATGGAAGGAGAGAGTAAAAAATAAAGTATAATTGCCTAACTTGATAAGATTCCAGGAAATAGACGCTACCACATATGATATGAAAGGCATCATCATCTATTTCTCTTTAGTTTGAGACCTCTTTCAAAATCTTTGAAGCCCTAAAATCATTGATTTTGTCTATTTTTTTTTCGATTGAAAATATCAATTCATTACTAGATCTGTTTGATCATGAATTTCTTTGGTAGTGTTGTACGAGAAGAAGAAGCATCTTCTTCGTCTTATAACAACCAACAACTTAAAAGGCCTAGTAGTAGTACTACGGAGCTTATGTTGATGGATTCATCGTCTACTTGTGATGCGTTTGGTTGAAGAGGGAACATGTTCGACTTCAACGATAGGTAGTTCACATCCTAGCTGATGTTGGTAAGCTGAAATCGTTAGTTGATACCTAAACACAAGCTCGGAGAAGTATTTCCCACTCTTGATTCCGTCTAGTTAACGGATAAGGGGGATTACTGTTGAATTTTGAAGATGTAATGGGAGGCAATGGTATGTTTAGGTATTCGTCATTGGATATAGTCGAGTATGTACATGACTACGGATGAATCAATTTATTGTCTAAGGCGCAGAAACTTGATGCTGGTGATGTTGTTTCATTTCAGCGCGGTGCTGCTGAGTGTTCTCAGCACCGGCTTTTCATTGACTGGCGTCGTCGTCCTCATCATCATGACAATGGAAATAATCAGTTTATGATACCGCATCAATTTTCTGATGGGCGGCTTTTTTATTACCCAACAAATTTGTTGCTGGAAGGAGGTAGCACTATGGGTCATCCACCTAATTATTATAATCCTCAAAGTTACATGTATGAAATTGGTAACCGCTCTTATAATATTAGTAATGGAACTGTGATAAATGCAAACCCTTTAAAAAATGAGATAAGATGGGGAGGTTGTAGTACTACTACAGGTAACTATGTGGAGCCAAGGGTGTTCGATTCGGTGCCAGTGGTTCAAGGTAAAGTGGCTGCAAAGCGATTCAGGTTGTTTGGGGTAAATATGGACTGTCCCATGGATCAGGATCACCCATCTATCCCAGCAACAACAACGGTTTATTCTCATTTGAACAACAACAACTCGACACCCTCTGAAGAATCATCTGAAAAAGGCAAGTCGTTTGATTTGGATATCTGAATCTTCTGTTGCTATATTATGTTTTAAGATGAATCAATGTGCATATACTAATGTTTTCCCCCAAACCCCACTCGGAAGAAAAAAAATGTTATTATATACATACAGAGATCAATATTGAAGGGATTCCTGATATATGTCAAAATTATGGCAATGGAGGACGAAAATAACATATCCAGTGCAATGGGAAGTCTGTGAGATACAAAAATTCCTAATTTCAGGTTCAACTATTTGTATATGTGATACTACTTTACCTAATACTGGTTATATTATTTATGATGACTTGACCCTCATCTTAGTAATGCCGCACTTTTATATTGGAATTACACAGGGTATGTTGTTGTTTGTTATTGAAAATCCAAACGTTCTTGTTTCTCATTCACTGAATCTCTTTGAATTAGTGGAATCGACCTATGTTTTGACTTAGGTAAATTAGGTATACTTCTATCATTTACCAATCGAGTCTGTATCTTATATTACTTCTTTTTCTTCCCCTCTTTCTAAGCACATGAACAATATACACGTTTTAATATTAATTTTCTAATACATGAACTTTCTTCTTCGAAATCAAGGTTTACATTTTAGGTAGTATTTTAGCAACATTCCCTAGCTTCTTCAAGAATCACTTCTTCAAATTTTCATTAAAGCTAGTCTTGTTAGATTAGACAACATGTTTTCTCAAGTCTACAATCATTATTTAAGTCATTGAGTTATCATTCGTCGTTTTTTTAAACTTGACTCGTTAATTGATTTGTTCTTTTTTCTTGAAAAAAAAAGATAAATCTTCATTGAAATCGATGTATAATCTTTCTTCTTTTTTTTTTTAATTAAGTCTTACAAATCTTCTAAATTCACATAAGTCCCACAAGAGAAACTTTGATCTAGTAGTCAATCATTTTCTCTAGTGAACAAAATGATTCTTCTTTACTTCATTTTACTTGCTTTCTCAATTCAAGATACTTATATATTCTTCTAAGTATAATTAAGTTGTTTAATTTCTAGTCTAGTGCATGTATCTTAATTTAATTATTTTCCTCTCCTCTTTTCTAGTACACCAATGATGTATTTTAATATTGATTTCTTATACATCAGACAAATCAATTATCCTTTTCTTCTTTCAAAACATGGTTCATATTAAGGAATAATAGCGAGGAGACTATAAAATTAAAAATCAAATCCTCATCAAAGGTTTAAATTTTAATACAGTCAATTAACTCTGTTATTAAGATTCATCGCTACGTAAAAGTTAAAGTTGGAATATGATGAATTAATTGTCTTCTATTGGCTTTGAAAGTTGTGTTCTTGTCGCAACTTTGTTGTTCGTGTTCCCTCATGAAATGATTGGTTCACTTTAAACATCAATCCGTTGACTCTGAATGAAATCCTCTAGGCATTATATGAAAGTATTACTCTTTTCGTTCGTTTTATATTAGATGATCAATTTTATTCTATGCGATAATTTAAAAATTATTAATAAATTGATTAATTTTATTATTTTGCTCTTTGTTTATATTGATGCATATAAAAATAAGTTAGGAAAAAAAAAAGGAATTAACTTTTCTCATAGTAGACAAGAAAATTACACAAGAATATTTATTTATATTAGTATATTCACATGTAATTAATATTTTAATAAATGTAACAAGTGTTAGAGCCTGTTTTGGCCTCAAGCTTTAAAGCTGGTCAACTGACTTAAAAGCTGATTTTTGACTTATTTAGCTGATTTGGCAATACGCAAATAACTTATTTTTAAGTTAAAAAAAACTTATTTTTAAGGCCACAAATTAATAAAAGCTGGGGTAGAGGTGTTTTTTTTTTTTAGCTTATCAGCCTGTTTAATTGAACCACATTTTTTTTATCGTTTTTGCCCTTAATATTTGTATACAATCTCCAATTTCCAACATAACTCGAACATCTCTTTCTTTCATTTTTCCTTTTCACGTTGGCATAGCACTTCATCCTTTTTCCAAACACATAACTGGCTTATTTTAAAAATAAATTTCAGCACTTCAAAAGTAAACTTTTTTAAAAGCCTTTTTATGTTAGCTCATCCCAAAACCGGGCCCTTAATATGAAACTTAAATTCTTAAATTATTATAGACGTTTGTGCTTAAGATTCTTATTTGTGTGATCAAACTAAGAAAGATTTTCGATCTATTGCTCTTAAGTTCCTCATTATTTTCATCAACTCGTTCTCTATCACACTCTTTGAAGCATTATAAATGTACTTCCCCGTCGCTTTTTCTCGTTTCAAGTTAGTGAAGGAGGGGTGAGGAACGGAAGAAGAATTAGATGGTTGTTTTCTTGTATGGCGGTGTGTTTTTAGTAATGCTGTTGTTTGGACGTGGTTTTGTAGAAGCGCTGGGTTGTCTTGCAGAGGGTAGAGATAGCGAGTCTCGACGTGGGGGAGGGAGTGTGTTGCTCGGTTGATTTTTTCGTTTTCCTTGGTTCTGCTCGTTGTGCGTTAGTTGGCCGGCCGTCAAAATGTGGTTGGAGGTGTTGAGTGGATAGGCTGTTGAGAGGTTGTGTGTTGAGGGAGGTGGGGGGTTGGGGTTGTGGTGTGGGTGGGGTGGGGGGCAGGGGAAGGGTAGAGGATCCAGGGGGTGGGCCGATATAGAAAGGTTTGGCCGATAAGCAAGATTGGGGCTTGAGTGCTCGGTACCCTTGGTGGACGAGGGAAACGCTAGTGGCTCGATCGATCGTGGAGTGGCGGGGGTTGGTAAATCGGCTGGGGGACGGATGAGGGGGGGCCTCAGTCGATAGGGTAGTGGTGTTGCGTAGGTGGTCGTGGTGGTGTGCCCGTGTGGGGGGAGGTGTGTGTGGGAGGGAGCGAGGTTTTCCGGAGGGGTGGGTGTGTGTGTGCGACTCACAAACGCCCACATCAAAAATCGATCTGCGGGGTGGGGGTGGGGGGACACATTCGTACCGGGGGTAGTGGGGTGGGAATCTTGCCCAGGGGGCAAAGCGCGCAAGTTACCAGCTCATGGCGGGAAAGCTAGGGCAGCAGAGATATGGTACCCTACTGAATGCAGCGGGGAGTTCAATGCAACGGAAATACCTGATACTTGGAACGGAGTAACTTTCCCGTGCTAGATCGTAATAGCGTGGCCTTTTAGTAGGTGTTCTGGGGCGCCCTCGGTGAAATGGGTGGTACTTCATCTTTTTTTTTTTTTTTTTTCCCCTCCCACTAATTAATCTTATAAAATAATTATTCAAACTTTATTAAGTCTTCTTTGCAACAAGAAAAAGTTTTTGGATAGGTGCTTCTATTCCTTCAGACTGTATTTTCTCTTCTTTGTTCATTCAATCAACAATATTTAAAACAATTGAAAACAAATTTGATTCATATACCAATCATATGTACTTCAATTTATTCAGAAAATACTGAAAATTGATAGTATCAAAAATATTTGAACGTTTTTTTAAAAAAAAAAAATTTTAAATTTGTAAAACTTAATTTAAAAAATAAAAAGAGAAGCTGAAAAATTCAATAATCTTTAAATGTAAAAATATATAATTAAATTAAAATTAAGTACTTCCAAAAAGAAATTAATGGTGCGATTTTCTTGTCTTTGAGAATTGTTCACATTCCAAAAGCCATATTAATAATTGTAGAGACAAAGTAGGAAAAAATTAATTAATTTTATTCTGATTTTATAAGTAATCAAATAATATGGGACGGAAGGCACAGTTCTTTTATAAAAAAAGCTTTCTTTAAAAAACAGAAATGCCTTGTTTTGAATTTTACATTGTTTTTTTTCAACAATTTTATATTTTTACTATTTGAAACTGGTTTTCCTTTAATTACTCCAAATTAAAATTAACGGAAAAAATATGTCAAACATTTCTTATGATTTCCCACACTAATTTAAGCAACGAGTCACCCTTATATATATCGGAAAAACACACGAGGGTGCATGCTCCTTTTAATATTCTATAGAGACACAATATTTATTAAATTTTTAGATGAAATATTTTCACACTTCAGTATCGAAGTATAGCGCGTAACAATCGACCCCACCATCATCCATATTAAAAATAAAATAAAATTACGTGCTTGATTTATGAAAAAAAATTAATCAGAATCTGAAAAATATTAGCCACCTTTCCTACACATTTTTAATTAAAGAAAATTATCATATTCCTCTACCTTAGCTTGGTCATGGGTTGTCATGTCCACTTCATCTTCATATAGTTAATGATTCTTTAGATAGAATATAGGGAGCAATGCAAAAAAAACCCCCCCGGTGAGAATAAACCCACTCGAGCTATGTCCTGTGAAATCTCAAAGACACACTTATCTATCTACAGGTCCGATTACCCCCAGAACTAATTTTATTAATAATTTTCTACCCCTTTTTTTTGGTCTACTGGCCCAATCTTGTGGGTCCAACTCTGGTTGACTTTTTTTCAAGCTAGTGCCACTAGAATCGAAAAAGGGGTAGAAAATTACTTATAAAATAGTTGAGGGGGGTAATATGACCCTTAGTATATTAAATAGTGTTGTCTCTAAAACTTTCGGGCGTAGATTGAGGGGGTCTGGGCATTTCTCTTGAATATAAACATAACAATAAAGTAAGATTTGATTTATTTTTTACTTAAAAATAATTCATTATACTTATCATGTCCTAGTGTGCCATGGAATAATATTTGTTCACTATGATCATACATGTACATTCTTCAAAAAATTATATAAATTCTAGCTAAACACACCTTTACATAAACAAAATAATGCTCCCCTACTACAATTTGTGATCCCAACTCTATAAAAGATTTTCATTACATAATAATAATAAGTACTTTTTTATATATAAAAATATGTTATTATTTCGACTTGAAAATAACGGACTAAAAAGGAAATAAAAGGAGTATTTTGATGTTTGAGCTAATTTTGTGTACTGATCAGACGTATGCATATGCAAGGTCCACCCTAGCTAGTCTTACTTTAATTAAAGGAATAGGGATGTATAGGAGTACGTAGTGATTGCATAAATATGAATCATAGGTTTTTCAACTTCATGCCTAATTTGAAGCAAAGCCAGCTAACCATATTATATAAAAAGTATACAGATAGTATTACTAACATGACACACATGATATACATATATATATATATATAAAAGGAGTACTGAAAATATTATACAACATGATGTAATTATCCTTTTCACATCTTTCCAAAATAATGATGGAGACTGGTCAAATACTCATATATTTCACTAGCTAAAATTAAAGACGCCTCTAATAGCCACATGACGTAACAAGTAATTTTAAATTTTTAGTAAAAAATCGAGAGAAGTTTCAAAAAATACTCCTAAATTTGACAGATTTTTGGGGGTGTAACTATTTTTCAGGCGCTCTCGTAGTTCTTTAAGTTTCGTCGTATATCAATAATTAGTATTTTTTTAAACTGTAAATGGTTCAGAAATAATCAACAACTCTCTCCATTTTAAAAATTGATCTAGTTTAACTTGTCACAAAGTTTAAAAAATTAAAATAACTTTTTAAGTTTATAGTCTTAAATTAAAATTATGATAAATATACTAAATCATTCTTTAATTTATGATCTTAAAAAATTTTAAAAAAAAAAGATGAATTACTAATTTACAAGTAGCATATATAAACTATATAGAGTGATGGCAAAAAGCTAGCTACTTACAACTAGCGTACTTGGATGGCAGTAAGTTTGCTGGTTTTTGAGCAGACAAACATAATAAATTAGCTTTATTAATCATACTTCAAAATTCTAAATCTAATTATTACTATATTTAATTATTTTTAAAAAATAGTACTATAAAAAATAGGTAATAAATCTCTTTTATTTGCTAAATTGAATTCTATCACATTGCAACAAATCCTAGAACAATCAAAACTCAAAACTATTATTATTCTCTTTGTCTTATTTTCTATGTCATATTTTTATTTTATATTTACATTAAAAAATTATGTAATTTTATTCTTCTATCTTATTTAATATTTTCTTAAGTTAACATTACAATAAATAGTGAATACGTTTTTAAAATTAATTAACTACTCTATCAAGGATATAATAGGTAAAATATGGTAATTTATGCAATAATTTAAGGGTAAAACTAATCTACGCCGGGTGTTTACACCAAGACAATACATGCATATCATGTATTTAAATTTATAGTTCATTTTACTCTATAAAATCACATACTAATGGAGATTGCAATGATATTGTAATCTAACTATTTATAGAAAAGAATGACAAATAAAATGGGACAAAGAGAATATATATTTTTGTATATAATACTTTCTTTGTCCACTTATAATTGTCGTATTTTACTTTTTAAAAGTCAAATTAACAATTTTTTAAATTTAAATTAGATTACATTAATTTGATATTATAAATTAAAAAAATTAATTATTCAAAAACTATACAAAATAAAATTTTACTTATCAATATAATAAAAAATACATAACAAAAAATATTAATTACAATTTATTTCTAAAAAAAATTATAACGATTAAAAATGAACGGAAATTGGATAATAGTGATAGTAACTGTTCAAGCTACGTTCCATATATAACAGCCGTAAAGATAAAGACGAATTATTATTATATTATATGGTCCAAAGATAATTGGTGGGCCACTCTACATTAGCTAGCTACAATAGTGATCATCATCACATACACATACACAAAACCCAATTGTTTCCTTCAAAATTTTAATTCATTCAAAGCACGCCGGCCTTTAAAACTTTATCTCCAACTATAATTATTAATGCTTATAAAAACTTATCATAAACACACATTTCATCGTTTTAGTTTCGTACTTAAACTATTCAAAATATAATAATAATGATGATTTGGATTAATTATACGTATCATAACGGAGTCAGTATTTTCATCGCAAAAGTTAAAAAAAACATATGTAATAGTGTTGACAAATAAACTACACCAAATTTCAAGCTAAAATATTGAAAATGTTGCTAGCCAAATTCAAACTACGCGCCTACGAGTTTCTGAAACCCTATAATCCCTAAATAAACCCCTTGTGTTGAAGGGGTTCAATACATATTTATATAGAATTTTTCTGGAGATTAGTATGAAAATTCGCATGAAACTTATTTTCTTGCAAATTTTTATACTAATTCTCAGGAAAATTCCCATGTAATTCGCTGTTTTTTTTGTAGAGCTTGGTTACATCTAAGTGTATCTACATACACACATTTGATCCAAACAACATTGAGTGTATTTTTCAAACTAACGTATGATGTGTTAGGATCGAATCCACACACACACTTGATGAATTAAGAACACAAGAACTTTCAAGAGAAAGAGATAGAGAGAGAAAGAGAGAAATCAATATTTCGTGGTAACACCCCGTGAGTAAACTTTCACGGCGGTGGGTATATATATTAATAATTTAGAGTATTTTAGGTTACAGAGAATAAATATTGCAGCCTAAAATTTGGGTTAAATTGTATAGGTTAAACCGCGTAAACATTAATATATGACAGTATATCAAATATTAATCAGGCTTCACAACCTAACATAATGATAGTAATTCAAATATGTTTTTGACATTTCACTGGAATTTTTATCTATTAAATTATAGACCTCCTAAAATCTACTAAAAACCAATGGAGCTAGCTAGTTAAAAAAGAAAGAAATAGCATATTATATATATAAATAAATACAGTAGCACAAAGGAGGAAAATTGGGTAGAAACAGAAGAGAAAAAGGGTGGTGATCTGAGTTATATATATGGAAATAGCAGAGACTGGTTGGAGTTGGGAGACAGTACATACAGAAAGTGAAGTAGACACAACATAAATGATAATAGTCATATATAGCACCAGATCCCACAAAAACAATTACTAAAACTTTTTCAATCTCTTAACCCTAGAACCATTCATTTTTCTAGATCTATACATTTTGATCATGAACTTGTTTAATAGTACGATGATACAAGATGAAGCATCGGATTCAGCCTCATGTTATTACAACCAACAACTTAAAAGGCCTAGTAGTAGTACGGAGCTTATGTTGATGGATTCATCGTCTACTTGTGATGCGTTGGTTGAAAGGGAACATATGTTCGATAAGGTAGTTACTCCTAGCGATGTTGGTAAGCTGAATCGTTTAGTTATACCTAAACAACACGCGGAGAAGTATTTCCCTCTTGATTCGTCTAGTAACGATAAGGGGGGATTACTATTGAATTTTGAAGATAGTAATGGGAAGGCATGGAGGTTTAGGTATTCGTATTGGAATAGTAGTCAGAGCTATGTAATGACTAAAGGATGGAGTCGTTTTGTTAAGGAGAAGAAACTTGATGCTGGTGATGTTGTTTCATTTCAGCGCGGTGCTGCTGAGTGTTCTAAGCACCGTCTTTTCATTGACTGGCGTCGTCGTCCTCATCATCATGACAATGGAAATAATCAGTTTATGTTACCGCATCAATTTTCTGATGGGAGGATCTTTCCTTTGCAGTCTTATCCAACAACATTTTCGCGTAATTATTATAATAATCCTCCACATAGTTATTACATGTATGGAATTGGTAACTCCAGTACTAGTACTCCTTACTATAGTTTCAACAACAATACTAGTGTGATGGTTAACGCAAGTCATTTTGATAATAATCTGATGAAATCAACTGCTTATACTAGCGTTGAAGAGCCAAGGGTGTTCAATTCGGTACCAGTGGTTCAAGGTAAAGTTGCAGCAAAACGATTCAGGTTGTTTGGAGTAAACATGGACTGTCCAATGCCCTCTGAAGAATCATCGGAAAAAGGCAAGTCATCCATGTCCTTCGATTTGGATATCTGAATCAAGATTATGCATATACTATCTTATAATGTTCATGGGAAGTCTTTGAGATAGAAAGATCAGTAATTTCAGGTCCAATTTGTGTATATTTATCACTACTTTAGACAATTGAGATCGTCGAGGATGAAATACTACTATTTCTAGATCCTCTGAATGCTAGTTATTTTATGATTGATTTCTCAAATGCAGGCCCTGCAGGGCAGGTTATGACCCTGATCTAACTTATTTGTATATGATGCACCTGACTTACTTAGCCTGTTGACATAACACTGTTAGAGTGGGTAAAAGTCCTACACTGGTTAAGTAATGGATTAGTGGTCTGCTTATATTGATTTGGATAATTCTCATGAGCTAGCTTTTGGGGTTGAGTTAGATTCATGTGTCATATCATTACGGACTGGGAAGCTTAATTCTCCTTGTTTTTATAATCTTATAAAGATGGATCGCTCGCTCATGATTTCATTTGTTTGCTTCTTGGATCAAAACTTGATTACGTTTCTTCTAACTTATCACCAAGTACAAGTCTTTGCAAATCTTTCTTCTTTAATTTTGCGCTCTTTCTCCTCTAATCATCTACCTGATCAATCAGGCTTAGCTTGTCTTACGTATTTATATCCCTAGTCCACTTCAACAACTTCTTACATCTTCTACATGGTATCGAAACTTGAGAGCTCAGCCTCATATTGATCAGGCTGATGAACAATGATTGTCATGGAAGGAATTGATCAAAGTTGAGGTTTTTTTCTAGACTTTTGGGATTATACTAGGTATGTTGTTGTTGTTGATATAGAGGATTTTCATCTATCTGAAGATTCTCTCATGTTCTTAGAAGATATTTCCTTTCAATTTTGAGATTGAGATTGTGACTTTTACTAAGTGTGTGTTCATTGAAACATTCATCTTCACCTGTGCTCTCCTCTTTTGGAGATTTCTCAGTAGCATGAAGAGTTCTTCTTCATCATACTCTCAATTATTATCATATTTGTTATATACATGATAAAGAACCTTTAAAAGTGTTCAATTGTTCATAAATCATCATACATGTATAAATTTTCATTAAAGCTAGTGTTGTTAAATTCAACAATATGCTTTCTCATGTTTACAATCATAATCAAAATGATCCTCATCTGACTCACTTTCTTCTCAAAGTTTTCATTCATCTTCTCCCAAACTTGAATACAAAAGATTTGTGAATGTAGATATTTATTTTAAAATGGGAGTAGGTGAAGGGAATTAAAGAGAATTACAAAGTAGGGATTGGACCTTTACCAACTAGGTGAAAGTTCAAAAAATCAATCAAGAAGGTGGTCTACGACCATTAGATCCTTAGAAAAAGGAGCAACTAAGAAGAGAGGGATATAAAAGATGGAAATGAATGTCTTCGATCTGGCTCTTGTTTCCTGTAGGTTTATACCTCGCTAGACTGACTAAGAAAAGTATTCTATTTTTCTCTTTTTGTTGTTGTTCGGTTCGATAGAATTGGTTAGAATCTTCTCCTAGCTTCAGTTCCTATATGGTTGTTGAAATAAGATGAATTAATTGTCATTTATTGGATTTGGAAGTTATGTTATTGTCACAGCTTCAATATTGTTCATGTTTGTATATACAGTCTCCTCCTGAAATATTGGTCTATTGTTTGAAATTATTCTACCAAAACCTTACAATTACTTTATTATATAATAATAATAATAATAATAATAATAATAAATAAATAAACTCTATTATATTAAAGAAAACAAAAAATGTGTAATTTTAAAATCTACATAGGTTGTCTCAATCCAAATGTTTGTTCCATCATTCAGCTGTTAATTTCCCTCGATGCAACACCACATCCTTAGAAACTGATTTTATTTTGTAAGAGTCGTTTGATAAAGTGTATTAACAAAAATAATGTATTTATTAACTCTATATATTAATAATATGTTATATGGTATAGTGTACTTTTTCAAAAATTAAATGTACACTCTATTGTATATGAAGATATGTATGACTACAACCATGAATTTCTAGTAATAGTAATACAAAGGGTTTTAATGCATGCAGTACTATATAAAAAATGTGTTTTAGCGATAATTTAATAGCAATTGCTATTAAATATGTATTTTTAAAAATGAGTTTTAGCCGTAATTAAAAAACAATTGCTACTAAATATGTATTTTTAGCAGCAATTAACATTTTTTGTATATGTCTCTATAGGCTTTAGCGACATTAGATCTAATCACACTTAACAAATGCCGGTAAAAATTTTAGCACTCTTTATTAATGTGCATTTTTATTGTCGCTAAAAGTTGTTTTTGTTATAGTGCATTAGCATGATTAAAGACCCCACTGTTTCTCAAAAGAAATATTTTTTAATCTTTGTAAGTAAATATTTGAGCTCATACATACCCTTACCATTATACAAACGGCTCACGTATACCCCTCAACTTTGTAATTTGAAACTGATATGTTTCTCGTAATAAAAGTATATCATATATATCCATACTGTTATACAAACAACTGACATATATCCCTATCGTTATAAAATGAACTCATGTATGCACTTCATTTAACTGCAGAAGTGAGTCATTTGTATAACATTAGGAGTAAATTAAATATGAATCTCTTTCATAACAAAGAGTATATCAATTCTAAATAACAAAGTTAAGAGAGATATCAGACATTTTTTTCTATAATTAATATAAGTATTATAAATATAATATATTTTTATATTATTTCTATACACTCTATCAAATGACCCCGACAGACCTAATGAGTACACATGCATATGCAAGGTCCACCCTAGCTAGTGTGACTTTAATTAATGTAGTATAGGAGTACCCATGTATAGGTTTTCCAACTTTTTGAAGCAAAGCAAAGCTAGGTAACCATATGTATAAATATTACTGGTGACATGGCACAAAGTGATTGCAATTAATTAGAAGGTAGCATTATGTATCTTGTGTGGAGTGACGTATGCGGGTTTCTGGCCATGCCAGACAAACAGAAACGAAACCTTTCTGGCTAAACTCACGGTTTTAGTTTGTGAAAACTTCTATATACATGTATATATATGTATGCAGCCTTATTACACTTAACTTTTCTTCACATCACTCATATAAATGTAGCTATATTTTTATTTAAATACAAAAATATAGCCAAAGAGTAGAAAGTCTACGCGGGTTATATATAAGCATAATATATAAATATGTCATTTACTTTTAATTTATTTTATGTTATATCATATAATTTTGAGTATGTACAAGTAGACACTCAAACATGTATAAGATTGAACCGAAAGATACAGATTGAGTAGACATCAAATGAGAACGAACTCTGAATTCGGCCCCCCAAAAAATAGGTAAAATCGATGTTGAAATCGAATATATGTTACGTGGCATCCTACATGGTAATTTGTGTCTTACGTGGTGTTTTATGTATATTGTGTCACATATGACTCGTGTGTCTACTTGTTCAATCTTCTACAAGTTTAAGTACCTATTTATACACACTCAAAGTTTAAGGGTAAAAATATAAAATGAGATCAAGTTAAAGGGCATATTGATGAATTATGTCTTATATATACTCAAAAGTCATAAAAAAACATATATTGACGATAAAATATAGCTTGTATATAACTTAATTATACATTGACTATATTCAATCTCGATCAACTTAAAATCACTTTTACGTAGTCCTAAATTTTATAATATATGAATTCGCTTGAAACAATTCACGTTCGCGGGTATGTCAAATTTTTAAGAAAATAACGCAGCATATCGTAAAAGAAGAAGAAAGAAGAACACAGAATAAATGTCTTCAATTTTTTTTTAAAAAAAATCATATGCAGAAAAATTTTAATTGGCTGAATAAATAAAAGACCTTTTTTAAAAAAAAAAACGAGTTTAAGGGCTTACGCTATCGGCCGAATTATAGTTATTACCATAAATTAAAGAAGGGACATAAAAACCAATCTTCCATCCATTTTTAACTATTAAAACCATCACTTGATAATACATTAAAGTTGTGATTAGTGTGATTGTTTTGAAGTAATGAACTAAATTTGATCATTGTTAGAAAGTGGCCATTGTTTTTAAAGGAAGAAAGTGACCCTAGCTAGAAAGTGGCCATTGTTTTAAGTTTTATGGTTTTTTTTTATCTGATTCGAATCTTATTAAATATAAATCGCGCATTGTAAGACTTATTTAGAGATGATGTTTTATGCTCTCAATAAAATTTTCTCCATACTCGTAGCTCGAATCCAAAATCTTTAATTAAGGATGAAGAAGTTTCACTGCTACGCTACGATCCATTCGTTAGGTCTTATGGTTAAAGATGCAAACGTCAAAATGAGCTATGTATAATATATAGGCGTAAAAGGACAAAAGATTTATAGGTGGATAAGTCATAAGTAGATTTATCTTTGTTAAGTCAATTTTAATTGGAGAAAAAAGCAAAAAGAAAGAGGAAATACAAAGAATTTTGTTTTGAGTACTGTTTTAACTTTTTGTGCATTGGCATTACGTATATAATTTTTACATCATAGCAAGCTTACTTAAGTAATTTTACAAACCAATTGTTATACTTAGGAGTTTTAATGATTTAACCTAACTAAAAAGAAATAGAAATTGCTAAAAAGATCTAGTCCTTTGTGTTCTCATCGTATATAATAAGTTAATGGAGTACAGCTGTAAAGTTGTAAAGACAACGATCCTTAGTCAATGACAAATTACTAGGTTATTTTTTGTCTTTTTATACATTAGATATATTGACAAAAATATTCTGATTTTCGCAAGTTGCAATCAAAAATATTTAAAGCACAAACCATTCTCAAAGAAGAACTACTAGTAAGAGACTTGATCGAGTGTTTATTATTTGACTCAAGTATCTTGTGCTTTCATATTGTAGATCTATTTGTTATTAAGAATAATAGATCACATCAGATCTTATTATGTTATTGGCTAGAATTAGCCGCCTTGTGATTGTTGAAGTATATATTAACATAAGGTGATAGATATTACTTTGTATCTTATAATAGAGGTTTTATAGGGCGTGTAAAATTAAAAATTTAATCTTCTATGATTACTGAAGTCTGTATTCACAAGTTACTTTAAGGTTATTAAAATTTTGAGAAATCATGTGTAACAGGTTCTTATTGTTTCCTTTCTTGAGCAAAAAAGTTTCGTTGTAAACCCAAAATCATTCCATAGCTAACAGCCGTAAAGATAAGAGACCAATCATGGTCCAAACTTAATTGGCTGCCCAAATAGTGATTATCATGACACACACAAACTCCCATCCTTAGTACTATCCGTTTCAAAAGTCAATTTATAATTAATTTTCAAAATTAAAATTAAATTAATTCGATATTTTAAATTAAAAAAATTTAATATTAAAAAAGTATTATAACTTGCAGTTTTTTTGCATATCAATGTAATAAAAAAACACATAATAAAATAATAGTCATGACAATTAAAAATGAACGGATAGAGTTATATTACTGTAACTTATGTTGCAGTGTTAGTATGTGTTAATGCACCGTAAATGGAGGAATTTTCAAATATAGCAGAGACTTTGAAATATAATGAGGTAAAAATAACTAATATTTGGCTAATTACATAACGTAGCTAACCGTTTGGATTAAACACTTGCTGCTAATCAAAATTAGTTGCAAATAGATGTTTACTAAGTTACATAATTTTCCCTTTCAAATACATTTATAAGTTTTTAATTGTGTGATAGATAAATGCATAAATTACTCACAGCAGTCACCAAGTACACTGCAGAAGATGTCTGATAGAGGCAAAAATGAAAAAGGGGAATAAGGCAACTTATTAGCTAGGCATAGAGACAAAAAATAAACACTTTAGCTACAGAAAGTTATTGTGTTCTAAAGTAATTTTGGGAATAGAGACTGTTGTATATAGAGATATCAAAGCTGCAAAACAAGATGTCAAACTGCACACTGCATCCTCAAACGAAATAAATACAATGGGTAAAGTAAGTTATCAATCAGAAATTGTCATCTAAAAAAATACTGGCTCCAACAAATCTTTCAAGTTGCAGGCTGGATAAATTTCAATGTTTCAGGGTGTATGAACAATTATACCGTAGGATGATATCCAAGACTGACGTTTCCTTCTAACCGGTGAACTACACTTCTGATACTCCGATCATGGCAGAACTCAAGGGCAAGCCGAAGAGCTGTTCCGAGTCCCAGCACAACTATTACCCCTGCACATTGATTCTTGCTTTCAACATGACAATGTACACTTAAACAGTATCTAGTGTTTACAGTTTTGACAACAAACGATTAATGAAAAGATCAAGGGCATGTACCGATTATGATGTTCACAGGCAGTGCAGAGACTCCAAGCGTAATTGATATTAACACATCCAGAAACAGACCGCCAATGAGGATACAAAATGCAACCCAAAGTGGATTAAGACAACCCTGTACAAACTTACTAATTTTAGAAGTAATACAGAAGGCATCGACTTCAAAGCAGGAGCTTGGGAAAGTGTAATGCTCCTTACTCTATTCCGCTCTTGGGAAATATTCGTCCCCCTAAAAGAAGGATCGACTCTCCAAATCCAGTAACTTGTCTGCCATCCATAAAATGATTGCAGTCAAAACATAATTACAAGAGTATCTATCCCAATAATTTGTAGCTGACTAATCTTTGAGATTATATCTAATTCTGACTAATCTTTTGTCCATAATATATATATACATAAAAGAAGATTTTGTTTCATAGAAAATAAATGTTTTATGGAGAAAAGATTAGTCAGCTATGAATTTATTTTTGGTTTGGTTGTGTGATAGATAAATGATGCAGTCAAAACAATCCCAATATATACAAACATATAAAAGAAGATTTTGTTTCATAGAATAATAAATGTCACAGTGTTCCACCAAATCTCTATATGAATATGAACTTGGCTCAGAGATTTTAATCAAATATTTGGAACAAGGGACTACCTAAATAAGATCCACCAGTTAACTTTATACTCTGACATAGTAGAATCTGGATCCACATTATTCATTTGATTTCTAACCTGATGTAACAAGTTAAATCAGTAGAATATTTGTCACAGAAAAAAGAGGGCATGTCCATATTTTGACGCCACAAAAACCAAAAAAAGGATAAATGAAATTACTATTTATGGATATATGGACATTGAGCCTAACTCAAAAGTGTAAAACTCACCAAAACAGTCAATACTCTCTCTAGAACATAAGCTCTCCATGTACTTTCAAAAGCTGGTCCTTATTGGTCACTGAGAACCTCAAGTGTGAAGAACAGGCGGGAGAAAGAACCTATGCAACAGCTATTGACCTCTCTACGAGTACAAATCTTGACCAAATCTACATGCTCAAAACCAGTGGTTGCCAAATAGACCACTTGTAATAATTACTTTGGAATCATGGCTGAAGATTGGTCGACTAACAATCTTAGGCCCAAACTGAAAGACTTGGATCAAAATTCAAAGAACTCTTCCCGATTAAGGTGTCTACGAAAATTAAATTCTTCAATAACTACAAAGTGTTTCTTGATTTTATCAATGAAGATAATTTCAATATGACGTGATTCAAAAGAAAAGATCAAAATCGACAGATTGCAAATGAGGTTGCAGAAGTGGTTTCCGGATTTCAAACAGTTCCTGTGTGGGTTCTGCTTCCAGGTATCCCCTTTCACCTCCACACATGGCATCTTGTAAAACAAACTGTAGCAATGTGGGGAACTCCCCTGGGGAATCATAGTTGCTCCGTTGGTTGACTACCTGAACTCCCACCTTGTTGGTGAGGGTTTGATTCCCCACATTGTAATCCCTCCCATTTCCCCTTCCCCTTCCCCTACCGCCAATTTAAAAAATAAAATAAAATGTGGGAACACCCCGCCGTTAGTTGGGTGGACTCTTCACTTTTGATGCCGCACCCGTCTCGAATTCTTCAAAAATACACCACTTTTGGCGAATCCCACACGCACCCGTTGGCATTTTTGAAGAGTCCGAGCAACATAAGCCTTGCCCTAGATGCTGCTACATTTGGTTTGACTAGGCCAAGTATGGCTAAGGTTCCGGTGGAGGTTGATTTACTTAAGAGTCGACTCTGTTATGTAGGCCTGGAACATAAATCCCCGTTAAAAGGTTATTATCAGAAAACCGAGTATAAAATTATACCAAAGTTCTGTAAGTAGTGTAAGAAGCTAGGTCATAACAGTTACTCGGTTAGAGTGGGCAAAAGTCCCACATTGGTTGGGGAATGGATTGGTGATCTCCTTATATGGACTTGGACAATCCTTCCCTCATGAGCTAGCTTTTGGGGTTGAGTTAGACCCATGTGTCATATCTTTACAGTCGGAGAGGTGAAAAACAATGAAAGTCTAGGCAAAATTGGGCAGATTTCTAGGGCAGTCAATAAGAATGAAAATGGGTATGGATAGAAGCTAGAGGCTGAGATCACAAAAGATATGGACATGGAAAAGTAAAAGTTCACAAGGTCATGATAGCTAGGCAGAACATCAGCAAGGTACCGGAAAACAGAAGCAGCTTATGAAGAAAAGCAATGTTGTTTTTCAGCCAGCTATAACTCATATAAGAAACAAGTCTAGGACTGCTATATTAGGAGTTAATTCTTCCCAGTCTAAGGGTAAGGATGACACACAGCAGGATCAAAATGACCAAAATGACATTAATGCAGTTAACATCTCTGCTTATCAGAACAAGCTTATGGACTGAGCAGTCATGTTAGTGAAGTCAATGCCAGAACTGCTAATGTAAGGTCACAACAGAACAAGGAAAAATGAAGAACAAAGAGAATAGCAAGAACAGAAGATCAGGAAGCAACTCTAGGCATGCGATCTCTGGAAAGTCTGATAATAGTGAGAATAACTTAGTGAACACTTAGCAATCTGATAGTGAAGACACTGGTCAACAACACAAAATTCAAGATTTCAATAATATTGATCTATCTACCAGTCTTGCTTTAGAACTGAAAAACCAAGAGCCTATACAGTTGGTTGTGGACCTTAGGTACGATCCAACTACTCAGAAGTCTGTTGAGCAATATGAGGAACAAAATGTGAAGCTTAATTACCTGATGACTGTATACAAGACAACTTCCTGCACAATGAGGGGACCAAATCACTGGAAACCAGAATTGATTTTTTTTTTTCTAAAGAAGAAGCAGATCATATCTCTGGACCAAGCCAGGAATACAACAACAAAAAAAAAAATACATACAAGGAAAAGGGGGAAGTAGCAAACAAAGAAAGGAAGGCAAAAGGCTGTAAAAAAGGCACACTGCCTCACAAAAAAAGGGAGGACAACAAACAAAATAACACTAGCCAACTATTACACCATCCAAGGGAGGCAGGTGCAGTCAAATGCTCAATTTTAAAAACCTATTAGCTGAAAGGCCAGAAGGATATTCATGCTTTGAAAAGACCAGTCTAGCTTGATGGCTGAAGCACCGAGCAATAACTTCAAAAAGAGAGCGAAAAGCATGCATTACTGATGCTTAAAGAGATCCAATGTCCAGAGCTCATCCAAAACCATTGCTATCCAAACAAAGACAGATACTTACAGGTGCATGAGCCTCTGGAGATGCCACATTTACAGCTACTTGCCTGCATAAAATGGCAAACCTACATCGATATACTGTCTGATAGGTTAAAACAACATTAAAATGCATTTAGTCCACCACTTACTGGCATATTTCACATTTATTTGAACCTCTAGTACTAAACCATGTATCTATGAACTCTTCCTCTTTTTCCTCTTGACATACTCTGCAAGAACATCACAGAACAAAAATTTCAAAGAATTTCAATACTGGACCAGAGCCTCATTCTTTATATTTTAGAAAGCTGCCTAAGAGACTTTCCAATGTGAGTACCTAAAATTGTCAAAGGATTGGTACTCCAAATATGGAAATAAAAAAATAAATAATAAAAAGATTGGCATTCTCAATATTAAATGGGGAAAAAAGGTCATTTTGCTGTAGCAAGTTCTGAATGATTACCAACTAGAAAGCGAGAAAGTACTACAAATATATAACAGATTCTACCTTAAAAGTCCTTCACTTTTGCAAAATGACCATTTTGATGTCTCCTTTTTCAATTTATTTCTGGACACCAATTTAATTCTTTTATTATGAATAAAGTGGCACCGATTCAAATATAAATCCTCTAAGAATTTCGATCTCACATATTTGATGTCTCCTTTTTCAATTATTAATCCCTTGTTAGTTATGTGTCGTACTCTACCATTCAATTTAGCAACAGTCATGTATAATGAGCACAACCACTACTTGGACCGTGATTATAAAAACACATCAAAGTCACAGCAGCACATGATGCAGTGCTAAATCCTAGCAAGAACAAAACGGTCATAATGTCAAAAGGGAAGAAAGTATGAGACATAGTGTCATGAGAACACAATGTCCAAGTGATATTGATCAATAAGCAACTTCTGACATTATTACAAAAATAGATTTTTTATAACATCTCTGGAAAGAAAAGCTAAATCAAGGAAGAACAAGAGATCTTCCAAGAAATTGATGGTCCCTAGTTATTGAATCTCAGAATCTCCCTAGCCCGCTTGGACTATAACAACACTTGTGGGAATGGCCTGATCTCAGTGATTTACATAAAAATTGATGGTCCTTGAGTCCAGAGTCATGTGAAAGAATTTGATGTATCACAATGCTGCCAGACCAATGGCTAGATCCACACACTGTTTCAGTGACAAGACAGAGTGCTGACTATAGACAGATTGCTAAAATAGGGAATGCCTGTTTCTTTACAATGTCCCTTATGCCATATACACAATGAATAAAGAGACCATTTATTTGCCTTCTCTGATTATGGGGAAGCAGCTGGGAAAAACTTCAATCCTGGAGAAAGCTAAGACACTAGAGTTTCACTCTTGGGACCAATATATCAATGAAATCATAAGTTGTGCAGAAGGGAAGGCACAAAGAGCTCAACTCTTCAAGATGATTTAATCTTGAGTTTGTGCATACCTTGTGGAGAAAAAAGAACATGAGAACTTTAGAAAAAGTTTGTCAAGACCCTGAAATTTACTGCTAGGGAAATAGCTTGCCGCCTGTGTTAGGGCCCCTCCCAGGATCAGTTCAATTATGTCTATTTTTCTGTTTTAGCCAGAGTATGGAGCTCTGTTGCTTGTATTTTGATAGTTTGGGTGTGTTTAGACTTTAGCCAACTATGGCCTGTTACTATTTTCACTAGTCACCCCCAAAAAAAGAGATATCTTCCAAGAAGGTCTTGTCACACCAAGCAAGATTTCTTCTTTTTGGGTTATTCAATTCACATGTGGCTACAATGCAAACGTTGCACATAAAAGAGACAAGGATCAAAAAGTTTGAAACAAATAGAGGGTTGATACTAAAACTTTATATGGAGAAATTAGTAAAGAAATATATCAAAAGTCGTAATCTTTATGAAAGTAGAAAAGCTAGAAACCTGCATTGTTCCTGAAAACTATGATTCCTGGATAAGTAAGGCTTCTTAGGAGACTCTACAATGGTGGAAATGTTCCCAACTGGGTCTGTGATTAATGTTGGATCCTGGGAGTTGATTGATTCGCTTGCAGGAACCACTATGGTGAGTACAGGTTGATCCACTCTTTCAGTAGCTAAGTCATGATTGCTGATCTCCCCACTTTGCTTTTCAATATCAGAAGGATCATCACAGTGAACGGTACTATCATGCCGGACTACACCGACATCTTGCATTGGTAACAAATACAAAAGAACCAAGCAAATGCGTTGCTATCCTTTTGCAACCCTTTTTAACATTCCTCCTATACAAAACAAACTCAAACTCAATATAAAGCTGAAAAATTATTTTGTTCACTGTACCCAGTAACAAATACTCTTAGTTGCACGGACTCTTCACTTTTGATGCCGCACCCATCTCGGATTCTCCAAAAATACACTACCTTTGGCGAATCCGACACGTACCCGTTGGCATTTTTGAAGAGTCCGAGCAAAATAATACTCACCCAATAATCAAGTAAGGCATTAGACTAGTTGAAATCCAAATTTCAGTTTATCAAAAAAAGGAATTTAATTCAGTCATTATTAGAACAGAAACCACATGAATTCATTTTTTGGTTTTCAATGTTCACTTACATGGATAAAACTTTTAAACAAAAAGGAGTACATTTACCAGGGCACCAGTACATGAACTTAACTGATCCATCTTAGAACCAACAGAAGCAAGTAAGAAACGAAAATTAAACAAACAAATAAACAAAAAGAAGAGGTTTTTGACACCCATTTAAGCTAACCCACATCAAAAACAAGTAGAATGAAAAGAATAGTAATACCCATATCAAAATTATGGTGCAGGTCACAATTCAATCCCTCAATTAGATAAATTATTGTTTGAATCGATTTTTAACTTAGAAGCAAGCAAAGAAAATAAAGAAAATAGAAACATTGTTAGGTAAAGATATAGAAATGTGTTGGTGCAACAGAGAGAGAGAAGAGACCTGAGACGGTAGCGGTGAGTGAAGTTGATTCAATGGAAAGTTGAAAATAGTTGTGGACCGGACGGACACAAGTCATTTTTTACTTTGGCCGCCGCGGTGGTTTAGGGACTAAAGATACTAATGGAATCTTTCTTCTTTTTCTTTTTTAACTTTTTTCTTCGAAATCATATTGGATTCTCAATTAAATTTAGATTATTAAAAAGTTGATTTCGTTGATGCTACTAACTCAAATAATTTCATCACTATATCACAAAATTTAGAGCTTATTTGTATAGACTTAAAAGCTAATCAAATTAATTTAAGAGTCAGTTTTTGACTTATTAAAATATTTGACAATTTTTAAATTGACTTATTTCAAATCAAAAATAACTTATTTTAAGCAAAAAATTAAAAGTTAGGTTACGGGTATTTCTTTTTTCAACTTTAAAGTCATTTTATGTTGACCAATTATATTACTTTTTTGCCATTAATATTATTATTATTATTATTATAGTAATAATAATAATAATAATAATAATTTTTGATAATAATGAAATATGTGAATGATAGGAATATTATTACTTATGGATGTAAAAATATAGATTAACTTTGTTTTAATTTTTTTCAAGGATAAAAATCTTAAATTAATCAACTTTTTATCATGTTAACTAGAGCTGTCAATATGGGATAGCCTGGGGTAGGCCGGGTCTACCCGGACGGAATTTAAATAGGGTGGGGTTACGATTTTTGGAGCCCATTTGAAAAAAAAAGGAGTTTTTAGTCAGACCTTGAACAAGGCTGCGAGGGGGGAGAGGGAGAAAGAGGGGGGATAGCGGGGCCGCGGGCCAACAAGAAAAAGGAAGGGAAGAGAGAAGAGAGAGGAAAAGGAAGAAAGGAAAAAGCAAGAGAAAGCAAAAACAAGGAGTACGAAAGGTAGAAGTTGAGAGAGGGAGGGTGGACGGGCAAGAAGAAACGGAGAAGGAGGAGAAAAAGAGGTGAAGGGGGGGATGGGAGGAAAAAAGGCAGGAACAGGAAGAGCAGGGAAGAGGGGGGGGGTGGCGAGGAGGGAGAAGAAGAGGGGGAAAGGAGAAGGGAGGGAAGGTAATGTTTTTAATAATTTAAAAATAATATAATTTTTAAAAAAAAGTGACGTGAGCTTGCCAGCACGCATTGAGCCCACGTACTTGTGGTTTGGGCCGGCCGTTTTCTAGTCCACTTAAAAAATAGCCTAGTCCAGCCCGACCCGTAAAATGTCGAAACCTATATAGATTAACCTGAATAGGTGGGCTAGTCCATATTGACAGTTCTAATGTTAACAACTTTAAGGGTAGTTCAGACCTTTTGATAAAAAAACAAAATTTACTTGCACTTATTTGTCAAACACATTAACAATTTTTTTCAACTACAGTACTTTTATCCAAACACATAAATACTTATTTTAAAATAAGTTTTAGCACTTTTAAAAGTACTTTTTAAAAATTATTTTTTTTAAATTAATCGAAACAGGCTCTTAAATTTAAAATTTTATTTTGGAAAAAATATGATTTTTCACAAATCATGAAATATGAATGAATACATACATTTATGTAACTGAAATTAATTAATGTTAGTGAATTTACAAAGGGAAAAATTAAATGTGTTAAACTAAACATATACTAGATAATAAGTTATTATAGTTATAGTTTTAATTAATTATTACTAGCATCAATATTTTGTGATAATTATGCGAGCGGAGACTATATAATTCAGAATTTGTATAGTAGAATTTATATATAATTTGTATAATATTTAAAGTTCAGATGTTTTTATTTGTATAAATTCGTCATTTCAAATTTATACAATTTTGTATAATATAATTTATATTACTTTTATATAATATATTTTGTATAACTCTTTAAAGTTCAGCTATTTATATTTGCATAAATTTGTTATTTCAAATTTATACAAAAACAACTTAATTATACGAATTTGTGAATCATAGAAAATAAATAATTTAAACAGTAGCTAAAACGCGTAAATATACAAACTATAGCTAAATTTATTTTAATATCTATTTGTGAAAATTCTTCTTTTAAAAATAAAATTTACATATTTAAAATTACAAGGGAAAATACACAAGTACTCCTCTAGACTGTGATTGAAATTTCAGAGACACAGTTTAACTAAATTAAGATTCTATTACCCTTGAATTTATTTTTTTGTAATTTTGTGTACCTTTTTGGCTTAGATGACATCCAAATATCTCCTACGCGCCTCAATTGCGTGAAGTCACGAAGTGTGCCACGTAAGATAAAAGTGTAAAAAATTACAAAAAAAAATCAAAAAAAATAAAACCTTAATTTAATGAAAATATACTTATAAAATTTCGATTATAATTTATGAGGTATTTAAGCATTCTCCCCGATTATAATTTAAACTATTCAAAATATATTTTGAAAAGTTATGATGAATATTACTAACTCTTCAAAACATAAACACTTGTACTAGCATTGATTGACTTGGGTTAATTGATATTTATTGCTCGTAGAAGGTAGTTAATATGCGACAAAATAAATTAATGTGCTTTAAAATTTAATTTAACGCACAATAAAAGAAAGGGGAAACTTTCATATATAGCCACTTAAAAATAATTAATTATTTTTATAGCATAGGGTTTGAGAATTAAAATGGCCTAAGTCATCTTCGCCAATTCAAGTTGTCCGCATTAATCATTTCGACACCTCAACTAAATCTTTGTGCCAATTTGAAACACTTTATTGTCAAAGTAATTTCTATTAACACAAAATGCTGTGGAAAATGGCAAAAACGTGTAATTTTACATTCCTTGAGCGCGTTAATTTATAAAAATAATATTTCTGGTTTTTTTACTTTATACCCCTAGATTAATTTTTTTAAAAAATAATAACAAAAAAAAGAAGAACAATTGTCTTCTTATTCCCCTATTTTCTATCAACCTCACCCCAACCCAGCAAATACCCATGCACCAGGTTATTCTCTTCCCTTCACCATTCTAATGATTTCAAAATTCTTAGCATCAGTGGGGGTATCTTCTTCCCCCACCATTCTAATGCGTTTCAAAATTCTTAGCATTTGTTTCATTTATAAATTTCGGAAAGATTTTTTCCCCATTTTGGGCTACTAAAAAATGAGAGAAGTAAAAAGTGATAAGTAATAAAAAAGTGATGAAAAAAAAATTGTCGGTGTTAAAGATGGAATGTAAAAGGAGGGGAAGGGTCGCCATTATGGAGTTAGAGGAAGAAAGGTATGTTTTGGATTCCAGTTGAGGCACGGAAGGGGTTGTTTAATTTACTTCTTTTTTTTTTTTTCATGTTTTTTCTTAAAATAATTTTTATTTTTTTTACTTTATAATCTAATGTTTTAAATAATTCTTGGATTAAAAAATAAAACACATGTCATTTTTAATGGTCAATTGAATGTCAGCGCGAGAGTGTATTTCACACAACCTCTAGTTTTTTGTTTTCTCAAAAAAATGTTAAAATCGATGGTTGAAGTGTCAATAGGTTAGTTACGTCTAGTTGACGGTCTAAAGAATAATCGGAGACAAGTTGAGTGGCACATATGACTTTGGCCATTACAATTTGTAGCTAATGTATTTGGAGGAGAGATGCGACGAGACGGGGGAGAGAGCGTGAGAGAAAGGTAAATTAATATGATATATATATGATATATATATAAATAATATATATCTATATATATATAGAATATATATATTTGGTAGATATTGCTATCTATTACATTATGTTAATTGTATATATAGCAAGAGAGATTGGGAGAGGGCGGAAAGAGGGGGGCGGAGATGAGAGAGAGGAGAGAGAGAGAGAGAGAGAGAGGCGAGCGAGAGAGGGCAGAGAGTGGGAGAGAGGTGAATTGTATATGTATATAGGCTAGAAAACTCTATATTACACATATTACTAGTAAACTGAACCGCGCTTCGCGCGGTATATTATATTACTTAGAGTTGAGACTTGTTAATTTTTTGCTAAGCAAAATAATTAAGGGAAAAAAAACTTAACATTAAATTGACATCAAGAGAAATTAATAATTTTTAAAAATCCTAATGATTGTAATATTTTGTAAAAACAATAATAATCGAAATTAGCATATCAAGGCGTTTAATAAAGAATTATTTATGCACTTATCCTAATTAACATCAATTCAAACCAAAATTTCATTATGAAGGAAATTTATTCTTATTTAAAAGTAAGAAAAAAAACACTAAATGGATGTATAAAGTCATCCCAATTTATTAATACAAATTCAAATATTCAAGTTTCTAATTATCACATCTATTAGGTAATTGGTTCATTAAGTCATATCTAAATTTTCACCATTGGGGTTTTAAATCTTTTTAAAGGACTTGATTTTCCTAATACTTTTATTTCTTTAAAAAAGTAACGGAAATAAAAAAAATATAAACAATTCAAGAAAAATTTAATTCTTTACTGTATAGTATATTTCCTTAAAAGTTATGATGTTTCTTGTATAGGCTTTAATAATCTAGTTGCATATAATTTTTTAAATTAACTTTTGGCCTATTTTTCCCACCCCTTTAAGTTGTGTCTTCTATCCGTTCCTTTTTTCTTAAAAAATGATCAAATATATGTGCTTTACTTCTTTTCAACTTCTTCTGACTCTTCCAATAATAAGATAAGTAATCAAAAGATAATATTATATAGTTTCAACATAAAAAAATAAAACAAAATATTTAATAGCACAAGAAAATAAATTATATGGTTATTATATGAAAAGGTATATAAATATTATACAATTAATAATTTCAAAGGTTAGTTGGATTAAAAGAAAACAATTGGGTAAAATAGCTACGTATCACTAAAAAGTAAGATTTTTTTTTGATTTCTTAATTAGTAACACACTACGAATTTAAGATTTTCTCAAAATCAATATTTTTGTTTTTACTGCATAAGTCCACTTACGCTTCCATTAATTAAAATTAGAACTTCAACTTCTCTTTTGAGGAAAGGTCAAATTTCATTACTTTACTAATAGAAGATAGTAATTGAAGTAAAAAGCTTAAATCCATCTGAATCAAACAAAGAAATATAAGTTAGATTGTGTCTTGACTTTTAAATAATTGAATCATAAGCTTTACTTTCAGAGACTCTTTCCTTCCAGATTTCTCATCCGCCCCCCCTATTGCCTCGCCTTTATTCCCCTCCCTCGTCCTCTTCTCTCCTACCGCCCTTTCTAACAGGTTGTGCCATCCACTACCTCACCACCATCTATTTATTCTCTCCCCTCTAATAAAATAAATGAGCAAATAAAATAAATAGAAGCAGAAAATAATTTTTTTCAATTTAAAAGGTAAATATAATGACCTTTTAAGAATTATATTCAACACCACACGTTCCTCGATACAAATGCCATAACCTGAAAAATTTAGCAAATATCAAGTAAAAAACACTCATACATGGGATCAAAATTGAAATCTGTTCATGGACAATTTTATCAGTTAGAAATGAATATATTCAGATATGCTAAGAAGATATAAGCACAACTTAATATAATTCTCACTAAATAGCAATACGAATTGTTGTGGTGAGGTAAAGCTTTTGTCTTTTTATATCCTAATTTTGACATGGGAATCCATATAAAAACTGTAGAAATCGAAAAGCCAAAAGTCTGTCTACTAATTGATATTACGTGGGTAAAACAGTTACTTGGGCTTTATTGAAAATTATTATTACGTGGGCTTACTTTAATAACATAACTGTTAGGTATTAATGTTACATTACCGTAAGTAAACATTCATTTTGTTAGGTTTTTCTTAAATTATTTAATTAGTACAATATTATGATTAAAAGCTAAAAAAATTGAGAAAAAAAATTAAAAAATACTGGCCATTGAAGGGTTTGGTTGCCACAGCAACCATTTAGAGTAGCTTATAAATATATCGATTTGTTAATCTTGGGAAGATTGTACATTATCCAAAACATGACTAATATATAAATCGACGTCAGTCCACGTAATTAAGATATAAGTATAGCTTGCGAGTTGGTTAATTGTAGCAAACTGTATCTATGATAAAGTAATTAAATAATAAAGTTGCTATCCGCCGTAATTTTCCTAAAAGGAATATTATTTCTATTTGTGATATTTTTAAAATGTTGATATCACAAATTTCATATTAAATACAAGTTATTTGAATCTGAAAAAGGGAAACTTACCTAAATATACTATTATAAAGAAGAAATATTTACCATTTATCCTGCAATAAGTATTTTTTTTCAACTTGAGCACTTTTAATTTATTATAATACAAGTTTAAACAATTACAAAGATCAATTTATTATTCACTTTAATATAAATTTAATGGTGAATAATAACATTTCTCAAACATTTTATACACTATAATCCAATGTGGGACAATTTTTATCAAACAAAAATGATTATATGTCAAAAAATTAAGTATAATTATATTAGTGCATACATAATTCACTTTTAATAACAGATTACAGATTAACACAGAACATTGAATAAATATAATAATAATAAACAAAAAAAGATATCACTAAAATCAATTAATTATTTTAAAATGTATTTTAATTTTGTAATTTTCTATTATAGCAATGTTCTATTTGAAATCCTAAAAGTGTGATTTAGTAACAAACGAGGGAGGAAAAGGTTTGAGTTTTAGATGTATTTGGAGGCCGAAACCTTCTTATCCGCAACACAACGGAACGACCCCCTTATAAGGAACAGTACAGACGGTATGGACAGCGGGAAGGTCAGGCAAGCATGCCCACCGCAGTCAGCAACCCTTACAAGGGAACAGTCTTTCGTAGGCGCCAAGGAACGCTAGCCCTAGCACGGGCCGGGACTACCTGAGCCCGAACGATGAGAAAGGAGAAGAGGCCCCCACCGAATCACAAAAGAGACGATCGAAACATGGTGCCAGATATCACGGGGGGCAGGCCCCCTCGCGAGCCGACACCGCAACAGCCGCACGGAAGGCAACAGCCTCCTATAACGTTGCGAGTATGCAAGACTTGAGTAGGAGACCAAGACACATATAGGGCTATAACCAGGACGTCCAAGGAAGGAATACGGAAACATGCAGGAAGACGTCAGGCCAAGGGGATAAGGAGAGAGCGACGTGAAGTAGGATAAGAAGCTCAGGACGAGGGGACACCCAGGGCTTACAGATAGGCAGGACGGCATAGAGACCGACAGCCCGCGCTTCAGCGTTCAAAACGGTACCGGCACAGGAACCCCAGGCCCATCTAGAGGCCCGACAGGCGAGCAGCAACCCACAAACCGGAGGGGACGAGCAGGGAAGAAACGGACAGATAGGAGCAAGAGGCAGAATAAGGAGGTCACATTTAGTGAAATAGCCCGAGAAGAAGCCGAAAGGACACAACAGGATGATCAGCGCAAGGTAGGCCACAGTAGCGCAGGAGGAGGAAGGCCTCCTTATTTACTTAAGGCGAGATCACAGTAGCCTGGTACGAACCAGATCAAGGAAGGCAGCCGAAAGAGGCAGAGGAGGAGGACCCCAGGGCTATAGGAAGGTAGTGGAAGTAGAACACAAGTGAGGAGCCCAGGAAGGAAGGAGAAGGACGTAGACACAGGGAAAAAGGAAGTAGCAGGCAAGGTAAACAGGGATAATCATACGAAAGCGGAAGCGTAGGAGCAAGTAGTATGAGGCAAAGGAGTAAGTCATAGGCAAGCGAAGAGTAAGTAAGGAAAAAGTAAAGTAAACGTCAGTTCACGTACGTAAGCTTATAGTAACGTATAGTAGTAGTACAGAGTAGTTCCGTGAGTAGTAGTCGAGCTGGTAAGTAGCGTGACCCTAGTAAAGTAAAGTTACTTATAAGTGATAGTAGTATTAGTAGTAACAGTAGTTAAGGAAGAGAGTACGTAGTTTATAAGTAGTAAAACGCTCGGAGGGCAGCACAAAGGATGAAGTACAAAGAGGATAAGGTTCAAATAAAAGGGAAAAATAGGACAGGTTAACAGTATAGTAGTAGATAGGTAGGAAGGTACGATATTATTATTTGACGTTAGGACAGTCAGTATACGTTTTCGTAAGTAGTGGCTTAGGAGTAGTTTCCCCTAGTGTTGCCTGTTACAGGCGCCCCAGGACCCCCGGACTCGCCGCACCCAAAAAGCCTGTAGGCCCGACCGCACGAGCAAATACAGTAGGACACCACGGTAATCAGGCCCTCTCCATCCTATGAGTAGGGACCCAGAGAGTGGAGAGCTAGGAGGCCCAGCTCTCCTAGGACAACTAGGCCGTCTACAAGGCTACGAACAGCCACAGGTCTAACAAGAAAAACGGGAGCTAGGCCGATCGCCAAAGGCCTTTACAGGCACCAAGGAACCCGAGGAACGAACCACTATCCGGCCAGCGGCCTCCCAGGAAATGGTCAGGAAGCGGCCTGAGCAAGAGAAAGGAGCATGGACGACCAAGCGAAGGAGGCCTCGCCCCAGGAGAGGAAGGTAAGAGCGGCTAGCGAAGGTTAGGACGGCAGGACACCAGAATCAAAGGCCCTCATAGTCGAAAGGTACCACGGCGTTAGCTCATAGGAGTGGAGAAGGAGGAGGACGGCCACGGTAAAAATCACAAAAGCAGGCCCCTAACGAAGCGCAAGGAGCGAGTTATACACCGGAAGACCACAAACACCTAAAAGGTAGGTAAGATGGGGAAAACCAGGGTGGAAAAGGGCGGCCTGAGCGAACATATAATTCACATGATCAAATGATCACATTTGTAGAATACGAGAAGACAAGTTGCAGATTTGGAGAAGGAAGAAGAAAGGCGAAAGAGAAAAAAAGACGCGATAGATACGGCGAGGGAGCGGAGCTGCGCAGCAGCCAGATTTCAAATGTGCCACTTTCTGTTTACAGTAATTTTCATAACATTGTAATACGCGGATTACTCCACAATCACGGGTTTTTTCTGCTTCTCGATTTCTTACAGTATTGTTGTTGTTTTCTATTCTCATCACACTAATACTCGTTCAATTTCACAAACAAGTAGGTTCTGAAATCTTTATTTGGCAGATAATGGGCCATAGCATCCTTCACAAGGAGGAAACAAAAAGGGAAGGGGCGAGGAGAAAAGTGGAGGATTCGGAAAAGTGGAGATCTACTACGTTTTGATATGTAATGTATATATTAATTTTAATTACTACTATGCCATTGCTTCCTTTTTAATCTATCTGTTATAATTGGTCCTAATTACGTAGTTTTGCGATTCTAGAATTATGACACGGGAAATATAGGAAAATGAGGGAATCAAAACGCGAACATCCCCAACCCACCTCACAATCTCTCTCCCGGGGGGCCCCAGAACAACACCCTTTCCGAGAGGTAGCGTACGCCGACGGGAGAAACTGTCGGACTGGGGGAAGAAGCGAGCGTGTTGTGGGGTTGAGTGTAGTGAACATTGAACAGTTCTGAGTTATGAAGATTGGTATCTGTTAGATGATATTGCCTGTAGTAGTAATAAAAAAAATCTCAGTTTCGTGCGCAACATAAATTCAGGACATGACATGATCAAGACGAAAATTTTGTACATTCTGTTGTATGGTTTAGGGTTATTGATCCTAATGCATATGTAGTGAATTGAGTCTCCTAATGTGGTACATTTTTTCTTCTGTTTGATTACCAGGATGAGTTTGCTGGCTTGCCGGCTATTGTACCAAAGGGCCCTCTCGCAATCTTTGGCTTGGTAAATTTAGGTTCTTTTAAGGTTTTTGACAAATTATCACTAGTAAAATTAGTTTTTTTAACAAATTTATTTTTGAAATCTTACTGTATTTTTATGGGGATTTAACAAATTATCCTGCTAATTTTCAGGGGCGGGCCGCAACTTTGACTGACATTCGCCTTTGACTTTGCCATGACCTCTGCACATTTGAGGCTTTTGATTCTACTGTGTGAAAACCTGTGGCCTTCTTTGCTGCTTGTTGGATGGGAGATAGATGAAATTGTAGTAACCTATTTTTATCCATTGTCAGGGATTAGAAGGGAGAAGGTGCAAAGAGAATATGGGGGAATTTGGAGGCATAGGTCACCCTTGAAAACTTATTTCTCTGGATATATGTGGAAATGGATGAAGGAAAATTAAATAAAGGAAAAATATTAAACTTTTAGAGAGAGGAGTGTAATATTATAAAGTACTGATGCTTGATAGTCTGTTTTTTTCTTGTTCCAATAAGAGTAATGAGTTATTCCAACTAATCCAATAACGAAAAGAAAAAAAAAACAAAAAAAAAGTAATGAAGTAATTCAAAAAAACAATTACAAGTAACTACTATTAATTAGTATTATATTATTTTATTGAGGAAGCACCTCTGTTGCATCAATTGTTTTATTGTCAAAAACACTCTGAAAGGAAAAAGAGGGGAAGGTGAGTTGAATGTGATGATATGCTGGGTGGTTGTGAAGTTTTTTGGTTGATGGTTTGTGTGTATTGAATTGGATTGGGGGGGGGGGGGGTGGTGTGAATGTTTGACGTGTGGTTTTAGATGTTTGATATGTTATGTACCTGTCGTGTATGAATGGTTGTCGTTCTGCTGGTGAGTTTTGTGGTTTTTTGAGTCTTCTTTGATGGTTGGTATTTGTGGTAAGGGCTTGGTTTATGGTATATGGTCTTTGTATGGTTGTGTGAGTGTGGTTTTGGTTGTGTCTATAGCGTGTATGGTGTTGCGTTTTTTGGTATTGGGTTTGATGTTGGTGGGTGGGGGTTGTTGTGCCTTCTGCCTCCGGTATGTGTGGTTGGGTTTGAATGGTGGTGTTTTGTGCTTGTGTCGGTTTGAAAGAGCCTGACTTCCCTTTGCTTTGCTATTTTTCTTCTTTGAATAAAGTACCCTTTCCTTTACATTAAGAGCGACATCCTAACCAGAGCAAACTAGAAACGAAAAAGATAAGTATATTTCACTCTTTTTTTTACTTGTGCATAAACCCTTACAGGTATCTCAAACAGTACATCTACTGGGTGCTTTTTGGGTCGCATAGTGATTCATGGGCTGCCTATTACGAGAACCAACCACCTCCAATCCAAAAAAGAGTTTTACGAACTAGATGTCGCGAAAGTACTTATTGTTTTAGGCAGAGAGTTACAGGAATATTTTCTAAACATTATTAGGATCTGCTCTCCTTTGTTTTCTCTTTTTTTTTTTTGGAAAAAAAAAAAATCTATTGTTTGCCATACTCTTTACGCACAAAAGTCTTAGCAAATGAGACTTATTCAACCTCCTTGTTGTTGCTAGTTGTCTTATTCAATTATAGAATGGGCACTTTTCATAGTGGTATTTTCCTTCTTTTTCCGACTTCCGTGTGATCATTGGCTGGGCCAACTGTGGGTGTGGATACATTTGTATTGATTTTCAAATTCATAGGATTTCGCTCCCTGTATTTCTACAAGGGCAGTCAGTAGTTGTGGTCTTGTGAACATCAACAATGAAGTGAAAGGATTTATACTAAAAGCCTTCTATTGCGTTTTCTTTTTTTAGTCACTTCCCCCCCCTTTCAAATTGTATTCTTCCCCTCCATTTATTTATCCCACAATGAATATGTATATAGGAAGCCAGCCCATAACAAGAGTTTTCTTTTAATTTTCCTTCTGTTAATGAATATTTAGGCAGTGTACTTTTTAGAGGATCGACTACATAGCTATGATTATTGAAATTCAAAATGTTGACAGGTCTAAAGTACCTTCCAGCAGATTCACTAAATGATTCAATTGAACTGGCCTCTAATGTATTTAGGAATTGAGCTTTCACAAAATCATAATGCACATGTGAGCATAATAGAAATTGCTTTTGGGTTTTCATCCATTTTTGGCACTCATCACAGCCACTTTTTGTTTTTTTCTACAAGGTACCCTATATTTTTGATAGTTGCATTTGTTTTGAAATAGCAAGTTTTGATTTGTCTTTCGTATTAAGTTCCCCAGTTGTTTGCTATAAAGTTTGCATCTGTTCTCTAACTATGTGGAAGTTGTAGTTGCTGGTTTTCTGTTGATCGTGATCGAAACCTGGGTCCTTTGCATGGCCATTCAACTCACGGAATGTTTTGATTTTTGTCACATAAATGATTTACATACCCCCCCCTCTCCACCGACCTTGACCTTTTCCCTTTTTGTGTTCGTTCCCATGACATGCCTTTTGTACATCTCTGAGGGAGGACTCTATAATACTTAGATCCCGCCTCTATTCATTGGTTTTATAGAGAAAAAATATATTATGTGTGATGGTTCTTGAGAACATGCTCAAGAACTTTTTTTTTGTAGTTTAATGCCTTTGATCGTTGCATTTGTTTTTTGGTTTTTTTTTTACCTCTTCAAGACTTTTTAGTAGTCCATGTTCGAAAATTTGATACATTGCTTCTCTTGTTTTCCTGGTATGATTTTTAGTGGCCATCTTCAATAAAGAGACTCTAAGCGAGCCACCCCGTTGTGTTTTATGCCCCCCCCCGACCCTCCTGCCCACCCCGACGCTTTCGGCCCCCCCACCCCCCCCCAAAACCCGTGGGTGATTTTGCGACCGTGCGATCCCTGACTTGTGTTGTTTGACTTTTCTGTTTAGCGATACCGTACCAACGCCCATTTTTGCACCTTATTTGGGAGGATCTTAAGTCTCCTCAAGCAAGCCTTCAGCAACATTTCGTTGCACCAACTCCTTTTTTGACTCTTTCTATTGTTTTTGTATTATGTGGATATTGAGTTCTTGGTTGAGGCTAAGGGGAGGGCTATAATACAAATGAGGTGGCTAATGCAAGTCAGGAAAACATTTACCAAACCAATGCCAGAAGAAATTGCACGAGTTATTAACAACTTATAGGTCGTGTGGGAAGAGGATACATGGATATAGAGTATCTTCAGAGGACTATGAGAAAGACCACAGTTAGACTAAGACTTAACTTAGATTATTCAGAGTATTCCTTTAGAAGAAGAAGTAGATCCAAGAAAGAAGGAAGAAACAAAACTATTATTGAAATTTGTTGGTTAACGACACACTAAGAGAATTTTGACCTTTTTTTATTGTAGTGAATTTTGTATAACATGAAAAGAGAGAGCTTCTAATAGTGGGTTTTTTTAATACTAATATATAATAGATTGTCTTAATTTTAGTAGTTTACTTATATTATCATGATCTCTTGTACTTCGTAAAAACACCCGTAATAATATCTGTAAGATGGTGAACAACTTGAGTTTTTCTTCACTAATTTTTGTGTTTTGAAAGTATAGGGAAAATAGTGTAAAAAAAGAAGGGGTAAAGACAGTAAGAACTAAAGTTGCTTTGGTTTCGCCTAAGAAGGGTGTGGGGGGGGGGGAGATTCTTTCGACGGATAACCTACCCCATTCACCAAGTCCGCAGGTGTTCTTCCCCCCTCTTCCCACCATCTACCCCCCAATTGGCTTTGCCTCTTTTTTGCTAGTATCACATTAGATATAATAGGCCAACCCATCACCAGAACACAAGAAAAATGGCGTCTGGGTTGGTGGTTGGCCCGGGCCACGGTCTGGAGTTTCGAATATTTCTTCCGTTACTTTCACACCCAATCGTCACTAAAATTGCACACATACATCAGAAGTGGTTCTTGCAATATGACAGAAAGAAAGCAAGACCAGACACCCCCCTACTCCATCAATTCTGAATCTTTCGGCTGTGGTGAAGCCCACACAAATCTCCCCATTGACTGTCATTGGAAATAGCTTTGAATGTGGTGTCAAGTAACGACTGGGAAAAAAATTAATTTCCAGAAAAACAGTGATAGGTTTGAACTTTTCAAATATATGTGACACAGGGTAAGACGTCACGGGCGACTCCACCGTCATCATCCTTCCTTAATCGTGGGGCGGGAACCCTACTACGTGCACAATCCGCTCACAGCTAAAATTTTTCCAACTTCCTCTATTCCTTAAACCTTTCTTATTTCTCCACTCGTAACCTTGAGACGGTTGCAGTGCGGAAGGATGGATTCAAGAGAAAAGACAAGCTCCACACAGCATGGGGAGGGCCGGGGATGGGCGACAACAGGGCTGGTGGGGGGGAAGGGGGAGGAAGGGGGATTGCCGGGGCGTGACTGAAGTTGTTTTTGCTGTCGTAGGAGGGATTTCAACGGCTAAAATTTTTGAAGGATTCTTATGACGGGGTAGAAGTGGAAGTTTATTTTTTTATGATGTGACTGAAAGGGGTTGTATTAACGACCAAGACAAGTTTAAGTGTCATAGTTTCACCCCCCCATTTTTGACTGGCTGTTGTGTGTGGACCCGGCCCCCGTGGGTGGACCTGGCTGTTGGTATTTTGGTATCTGGCTGGGCGATGGCTGGACCCTTTTTTCCTTTTGGTCTGTGGGGCTCGTGTTTGTGGATGTGTTGTGACATGGGTGGTTGTGTGCAATATTGTTTTGATAAAATGTTGCTGAAATTTTGTCGTATTCCCCGGTCCGGTGGAATCGGTGGTGTATTTTTTTGCGCTTGGCCCCCTGGGAAACTTCTGGTGGTGCTGGTGTGCGGCTGTATTTTGTATTTTTTTTTATTTTGGCGTCCCGGGGCGGAACAGCCACCACCAGCCAACCAATCAACTCCATTGTTTTCATTCGATGATTTTCTCTTTTTGTTACTGTTCTGCCGCACTTAATAATTACATTGTACCCCAAAACGAACTACTTAAGATTTTTAGCTTTTGAGTCCTAATAATTTTATTAAGTTTGAGAATTTTTTTATTTTGGTTGTATGTTTAGTTTTTGTGTTTGATTGTTAGTTTAAACCAAACCCCCCGGCGTGCAGTTAGGTTTCGTAGCAGCAGTGGGAGGTGGGGGGGGGTGTACACGCTTGGGGAGGGGATGGAACGAGAGAGCGTCGGGAAGCGTTCGCCTGCACTACGAATGAAGGTTGGGCCCCACACGGAGGGAGACATAGCGCGAGCGAGGATATTTGGACGACTGTCGCCCGTTTGTGAGAGCCCGGGCCTCGCAGGTGTTAGAATGACCCCGCACCAGGGGGCCCATTAAGAGCTCATAAAGCTGGGGCAGGCCACACGGGCGGCGCCGGGGAGGGGGGCACTGGGGGGAGAATGCGCGGCAGGGCGGCGGGTGGGGGAGTCGGTTCAGCCGTGGGGCGCGGGGGAGGTCGAGGTGGAGGAGGGGGTGGGGGGGCTGATAGGGGGGGGGTGCGCCAGGGGGGGGGGGATGGGGGGGGGGTGGTTTTTTTCGCCTTTGTTTGCTTTCCTGTCAGTTACGATATGATCCAAATAAACATGGAGTTCAATTAGTTACAGAATTAAGAATATCCCAAAAAAAAAAAAAACAAAACAGGACAGGCCACCGGGGGATTTTGTGTAGGTATGTTTTCTGGTATTTCTGGCTCATTCCCCCATTAAAACTACAAATTAGTCCCAAGTCATTCTGTCCAATTTCTAGCTATTTTGATTTGTGAAAATGACGTTCTTGGCTTTTTCTAATTATTTCATGTTTTAGTTGTTGATTGCAAAAGCAATTTGAGAATATCTTTCGTTGGTCTTTTTTGATCTGGAGAACAGCATTAAGTAAAGGACGGGTTGGACTCGTTGGAGGACGGAATGGAGGTCTTTTTGGGTGGGAGGACTTTGTTTTTTTTTTATTGGCGGTGTGTTGGGAAGCAGTTCACATCGGAGATGTATTTTCTTCATCTGTTACTATTCCTGGAGGTTATGCAGGTATATCACTGCCTTATTTCAGACATGTAACCCTTAGTCGACCTATTAGTTGCTTTATGATAGAAGGGGGAAAGTCCTAATAGTTATTATCCTCCAGAAACTTTTGGATTTTGTGGTGGGGTCTGGCCAGCGTTTCGGGGGGGTCCTAGCAGCGGAAGCCATTCGGTGGGCAAAGATACGTAGGTCGCAGGAGGGAGCAGGAATGTGGTGAAAAGGCAGTTTTTGCCATGCTATAAGACCCTTTTTAGAAGTGAGCATTGGGGCTTAACTTCGGTTATGACTTCATCCGAATGTTTACTTTATTCATTCTTTCTAAATGACTTTAATTTAAGGCTATCCTTATCGTTGATTTGTTTTCTGCTCCTTTGGCAAAGGTTGTGTTTTTTTGGGGGCAACTTTTTTTTTCTTTTTTCCCCCCTTACCACAACCTTTCCGGACAGCCATTGGGTTTATGCTCATACCCCCGTTGACCATAATTTTGATAGGCATGACAACATCCGCACTTAGCGGTCTGCACCTACTTTTTACATGCATTCGCCCTTATCTATTCCTTTTTATCAAACTATGTAGTTGATAATAGTACTCTCATCCCTCTCCTATTCTGAATACACTTACCCCCATTGTGGACTTCTTTTTCCCTCCTTCTTTTGGCTAATAACAGATTTGGTGACCGTGGTCTGGAAATCAACCCATCACCATAGATTTACCGTGGGGCACCTATCTTCCGGATGCCCGCCATTGGGATGTGTTTAGCTTCCTGCGAACCCCCCTCATCTATAATTGTTTTATCTTTTTTGTTAGTTATTTCCTATAGACCCACTTTTTAGATGAGATCAGGACTTTAAGGAACAAAATATAGAGCATCCTCATCGTACAATTATTTTGCAAAGTCACTTTAATATACAGAATCAACCTTACGGAAATTTTTCTTTGGGGGGGAGGGTTACTGGGAAAGGCAAGGAACAGATGGTCGAGAAGGGGGGGTAGAGGAAAGATTGGGGGATGTGGGGGGGAGAGGGAGGGGGACCTTGGGGGCAGAGGATGGGAGGGCGGAGGACCAGGGAAGGTTAGTCTCTTTGTTAGACCAGATAGAAAGCTTCGCAGATAGCAAGACAGAAGAGGCAGACGAAGAAGAACGGAAGAAGAGAGATCAGAAGCCGAACGCTGCTATGGCTTCTAGATATTACTGCATAACAAAACATGAAAAATTGCTGTGATTTGATATGAACCACAAAATGTTCACAACAGGTTAACTAAATAAGACAAAAAGAAGAAAAAACTTATATTATTTTTTTTTAAAAAAAAAGCAGCAGAAATTGAACGGACAGAAGATTCATCAGTCCAAGTAGTTTGCCCTTTTTTTTTTTTGTCTGTGACGACATCTTCTCTTACTCAACTTGTTGAAGGCCTCCCCTCTCTACCATAGCAAAACACTAAACGCTTCTTTCAAGTTTACCAAATTACATCGACATACTAATCTTACTCCCTAGACGAAGATATCTGGTCCATTGCTTTATTAAAAATCAATACTTTCTCCAACCCTGCCTCACCCCTCACAAATGATTTGTTTTCTTTTTTTCTTTGCCTGTTGTCCTTAGTATTGATGTGATCTGGTCAGATAGGGATTTATCTTATGTTGTCCGTCCCCCCAACACCCTTCCCTTTTTTTTTTTCTCTACTCTCATTTTTTATCATAATAGTAGATTGTTATTATTCACCAGAAAAAAACAATAGTTGTCCAGCCTCTTACTTTTTCCACTAACAGCTCAGTATTAAAGGAACATAGTGGATTTTCTTGCGGTACTATTTTTCCTTTTTCATTCTATCCTTTTTCGTGTTACGCTGCTCCTTGACCGTCATTTTGCCTTTGTTATGCTTGCTTGATTCATTATGTTCAAACAATCTGTGGACAGAATCTAGTGTGTTGTCAAAATGGTTCGACATTTCCTTTTCCTCTCTTTACTCAATTTTATTTTTATCTATCATATTTTACTTCTTCTTAAGAACGTGTTTTAACACATTCAGTGTAATCGCAGTATGGTTTCTGCTTTTGTTATCTCCTAGTCACATACTCAAATCTTTTACAGCCTGAAGGCTGAGACCAATCTCTTTCAGATATATCAATTATTACGCTATACAATATGATGATTTTTCAAGTGTCACGAAGTTCAATCCTTGGCTGTTGTCTTTTGCGTTGCATCCCTATTCATTCCAACATGGCGATACTGATGTTTATTTTTTGACCACCACAAGCTTTTTCCACAGTATCTTTAATTTTTACAGTGGTTTTTTTAACCAAGTTATCTATATATATCTCACTTTTTTTAGATTCTTACTCTCTTCCTATTCTCATTTTGCTGGTTTGAATTCGTAGTGATACCACTAAGTTCTGAACTGATCGGCTGTTTATATGTGAAGATTTAATACCTAGATTAGATCTGTAATGAGTTTAATTTTCAGTTAAATAGTCATTATGAGCTTTTGGTGGTGTTTGTTTTGGACAGACACAGCATATTTTTTTGGTATTAAAGATCCCCCTTTGTTGAAAACCCGGTTACCACATTCCAACGACACGTTACCAAAACCTTTTTGCAAATCACCACCCTAATGTGTTTTTGAAATTATATAATATGGTATAGGATAGTAGTACAGTTAGTTAGTTTCCTCCCGTCAGATGTTTTTACTATCTTTGTTCTGATCTTCCTTTAGAATTTTTATGAGATTTCCCCATTTGGTTTACTTCTTGAATCACAATTTATACTTTAGGAGGATCTGTTCCCGACATAGTGATTATCTTTTGCTTTGCTTGTCCCTTTTATTTCCCCTGGCTCTCCTTGGTCCCCCGCGTAGACTTTCCAGGAGCTACAGAATGTGTTCTGGCCTTTTCTTCTATTTGACAGGTTTGACACATTGAGTTGGAGAGTCTTTTGTTATTCTCGGATCGGTATTTGCAGAGGATATAGTAGTGTTGTAGCGTCGTTTGTGTGGGGTGATGGGAAAAACTGGTGCGGTTGTAGTTCCCCTCCGGCCCCGCCCTGTGGGTCGACTCATGGTGACCTGACAGCCCTGACTGAGTTGTTGGTTGTGTTGGGGTGTGTTTTTGAACCTCGTTTTCCTTTTTTTGTTTTTTGGTCGCTGCGTATCCCCAATATGAATTGTTTTCTGTATTTAATTCTGATTGACATGATTTGATATTTTGAATATTGCATCTGCTGCAACTTGTGTATCCATTTCACAAAAAGGGATGACCCTTTGCTGAACTTTATACAATTCTTGCATTTTTTTTACACTATTTCAAGCATTAGGCACGCCATTCCTGCTGAGCAAGTAGGCGTATTGAATCCATTTATCTTCTTTGCTTAGTAAAAGCAGTACAAAATTTTTATGGCCTTTTGGTTTCCAAAACTGCGTTTTTTGTCTTTTTTCATTCCAAAAGGTTATTTAGGGTTGTGAACCTATGAAACTGATACTTTAAGTCAGTGAAAAAAGGAGGTTTTCAAAAAGTAATCTCAGCCATATGTAATTTAAAAGTGCCTTCATCAAGACGTGCAATTTGATGGAGAAATACTGTTAGTAATTATGACATGTTCAGTATCCTATTTATTTTACAGTTTACACAGTGACATGGCGTAGAAATTGAAATGGTGGTTCGCTTGAATGAAATTGGTTGTGGTAGAAGAAAGTTATGTGAGTTTGCATAAATAGAATGGTATATATACTTGTGTGCGTGTTGGACCTCAATAGGTTTGGACCAACTGTTACCACTGTCTGCACATCATATAGACCAAAAACCCATGTATCTTTGTGACCCAACAGTCCCAATAAAATTTACAATGATTTCTCGAAACATCTGTATAGTTTTCTAAAGTTGTGCCCTTGTTTTAGAAGGAATTCTTGACATTTCAAGTTGATCAAGGTATATGGGTGCAATGTAATGGTTTTTGTGTACACCCTGTAAAACGTGTGACTAAATTCTTGAACATGTGCAATTGCACTGAGTGGTGTGTATTTGCTAGGGAAAAGCTAGGTACCTGGTGACTTTTGTTATAAGTTAATAATGCTCTGCTTCGTTACCTTGTGTGCAAGAAACTTCCCAGAGAGTTCCACTGACATCACAGTTTCATTGTCATAAAAATAACCTGTCATTTGACTTGCTTGTGATCGCAAGCTGTTGTGAAGGCGACGCCTTGTCCCCAATGGCGAGAGGCAAGGCGACCCTTCATTGCCTTTTAGCTCACAGTGAGCGCAGTAAGACTATTTTCGTCTTTTGAATATCGCTCTGCATTTTGCTGGCTTTACCTGCTATGACTAAAAGTTCATTATCTGAAATGCAGCTTAATGTGCGTTGGTAAAAAAGGCTGCCAAAGAGCGCAGGAGAAAATTATATTTGCACGGACCAGGCGTTTCATACAAAATTTGGCATTTGGTTTTCTGCTTCATCTCCCAGATCAATTAAGCTCAAGTGTCAAGGAATGGAGAAGTTGCACGCCTTCACCTTCGTGAATGTGACATTGGGACTGGTAGGTTTGTAAATTTGCCACATTGCCAATCCATGTCAAAACATGGTAAGTGTTTTGCCAAAAGAAAAAGTACATTGCTGTGGTACCCCTTATGTCCTTAATGGTGTTCATGGTAGGTTTTTCCTAGTACTAGGTGTTAACTTTCAGTTGTTTTTTATTCTCCTTTCTTTCCGTCTGCTATATGTGATAGAGTTATAAGAAGGAAGGAAAACAGGGGATGCAGCCTTTATAGATTGACCCACAGGCAACCATCAGGCACGACCATCTGACAGTAGCCTGTTTCTATAATTTGCAGTAATTTCCCATCTCTTCAGCTCTCCCTGTTGCATATTAAACGTGATGAATATCACTGAGAGTCTGAACTATGCTTAAGTTAGGATATTGTTACTACGTCCTCAACAATTGTGGAAAAGCGTTATGATTTTATTACAACCTGTGCCGCTGTTGATTATATCTGCATATGTGTACACAGGTTTTAGTTCTAGATAATTATTTATTATTTTCAGCAATTGAAGCATGATTAGTCATGCTGAAATGTAGTTGTTGTAGCATGTGATTAGCTCATTTAAAAGTTTAAGTTATTAGAAAATTATATCACTGTTGAGTTAAATTCATGTCTGATTCTGGAGAAAGGAAAGTAACCTACAGAAATTAGTTGTAAGGAGGATAAAAGGATTTAAGTGGTTCTGGTGGGACGATTGTTAATAAGCATGGGATGCCTTGAAGAAGTGGTTTTCCTTACTAGATTTCTACAACGTTAGATAAGCTATTATTACCGTCACACATAGTTTTAACCCCGGTAGCTAGTTAAACACGAGCAAATCCTAGAAGAAAAAAAAATGTGTCACTAGACTCACCAACCCCACAATTTCTGACTCTTCTTTTTAAGTCATTCACACAAACTCCGTGATGAGAATGAAATGAGTGTCTTTAAAATTGCACAATACTGTAAATTTGTTTAGCCTGAGTGTTTAGCACTGTAAAATGTCCCTGTTTTCCCGAGTCTCCCCCCTTTATGTTCTACAAGCAACGATAGTATATAAGTCTGAACAACACCCTTCCTTCAGCAGGCTAGCGGCGGCAAGTCCCTAACATCGACCGTGGTGGTCTACTGCGAGTGTCTCCGCGTGAAGCTTTTGACGAAGCGTATAATACAGCCGCCCGCACGAGCCCCCAGATTGCACGACCACTGACGGCCATATCCAACATTACTGACTTCGTACATTTCCCTGACTTTGTGCCAACTTAGGTCATTTGGGCCCCAATGTTCGTTTACTGGATTTCAGATGACGCACCGCTTGACGCGCCTGCTTGTATGCCCATCAATCACGTCAAAAAAACACGTCCAAAAGTAACTTTTCGGATTGCTTTTGCTGTTGTGGCAAATAATCTAAGTTTGTGTTGTAAACCTCTCGGGGTGGCCAGTGGTTCGAACTTGAGACTTCAATTGGGTGGATAGATCCAACGTCCTAGATACACCTACCAGCAAAAGCAAGGCATTTGCCTTCTGTTGGTCACAGAGCAAGTCCTCGGGGCGGCAGGGCAATACCACTCCTATGTGGTTTGCATCTATTGCCCTAGGAGACGGACTTTTTTTGGTTTTTATCCGTGTTCGTGCATCTCCTAAGTCCCTTGGTTTATGCTAGCGACTGGGGTTTCCCTCTTTTCATAAAAAAAAAGAAAAAAAAAAACTCAGGTTCTAAGCCTAGCTGAGAATTCATGTCACAGTACTAGGCATGAATATATCATAATGAGGATAGTAGTGGTTTTATTAATGTGGGTTCTTGTCCGTATCGGTTCTGTTCTCGCAACATTATTTTTTTGTAGAATAAATGAAAGAAATTTCTTCCCTATCGCAAGCTAATGCTGGATATATTCGGCACAATGCCCGATGAGTTTGTTTGGTTAGGATAGACCCGTTGTTCTTGGTAATCTGTTATTAGATCTGGGTGTTGACGATGATTGGTCACGTACCTATGCAACTAGAATATGTAGAAATCAATTTGTGGCGTCACCAACAGCTATGCCCAGTCCTAAACTTCTCCACTGTGAAAGAACTTCCTAGTAAATAACTAGTCAGTCGGATCGTATTTACTTGGCCAGGAAGAAATATAAGTATAAGTTGGACCATATACCGCTCTGGTGTCCGTTGCCCAACGTATGCATGTGGTGTATCAACGAAAAGGCAGTTGAATGTGATGAGGAATTCAAGAGCAAAAGCCTGGCCAGTGTTTACTGAAGGGACTGTAACTCCACCAGACATGAAGGGATGAAAGACACCTTTGAGTGCAAAAGAAGCACAAATGGATGCTGAAACCTGTGCTGCAACATAGGCTGGCACTTGAACCCACGGAAAGTGACGAAGTGCTGCAAATGCTAGAGTTAGGGACGGATTCAGATGAGCTCCAGAAATATGGCCTGTCGACAGAATCACAATCATAACAGCCAGCCCTGAGCAAGCTGCATTCCCAATAAGAGATTCAGCTCCGGTGACTTTTTGGTTCACACGATGTTTGGCCCGGCGTTCCGGCTGGCTTGCAGCAAATTTAATTAATAGGAGAACCATGTTCCCACACGAATTCCGCTCCCAATTCTGACATCACACACACATATGTTTTACATTTTAGAGTATCTATAACAGTAGTTCTGTAACAAGAAGCCCCGGTCCTCAGATTCCCACATATGTTACTTGTCAATAGTTGTAACTACTAATTTAAAAACAGCTTTCTTATTTTTATCAGCATTAGTTTGTTTAGTTGTACTTCGGCACCACCAATATTTTTGGAATTTTCCATTTTCATGAGAAGAATCTTGCATGTGGCTTACTTATATTCAAAAGGGTCAAAAAAAATATGGACAAATGGAAATTGCCATTGTTTTTAGAAGCCACACTGTGTTGTAAATCAAAATTACTCTTTGTCCTCCAGATATTGATAAGTAAATCTTGGGTGTGCAAGAAATACTAGTGAGTTTGTAGGTTCAATGGGTTAGACTAGCTTATTTGAAGGGCAAAAAAATTTAATATCTACTCATTTGTAAAGTAAATTGTACAATTAAATATTTCCTTCCATTTTAATTTATGCAACATATTTTCATTGTTATTAATTCCGAAGTTTTAAAGATAAAAATTGAATCTTATAATTCTAAAATTTAATATGTCATTAATACTATTATCAAAATTGTCGTTTAGGTTTTATGGTCTAGTATTTGTTATTGGTAATTTGAAAGATTGGTGGACTAAAAGGAGATGTATTAATTATATCAAAATATTCTTTAATTTTATGATGATTTTAAGCATGTCATGTGATTACGTGGACAGTTGAAACTAAAAAAATTGGTTAAAAAAAATAATAAAAAAAGTCAATAATTTTCAAGATGGACTGAAAAAATAAAATTAATGAGAATAATAATAATAATAACAATATACATATAAACAAATTAAAATGAAGCATTTATAGGCAAATTGACCTTTCACATTTAATTAATCACTCTTTTTGATCTATAACAATGGTGTAACAAATCAAGTTGATGGTTGACACCTAATTATGAGGTTTGCACCACACTACCTCAATACTCCTTTATGGAGGATTTATTGTGTGCTCCATGATTGAATGAAAAAGATGAATCGAATATTATTTGGCTAATTTCCTGGGACACCCTCATGTGATGTAATTGTTAACTGGTTGTTAAAGTAAATACCTATTTATGTACCTAAACCTTCAACTGGATATTAATAGCGTACTCTTAGTTACCCAGAAAAAAATAAAAGTATCCTCTCCTCATGCTTATTTTTGTTCTCAAATATACTTTCCAATTTTAATTTTCGCCGTGGCCCCGTGACCATTCTAAAACAGAAGATTACCGTAGAATCAAAAGATTTTCTTTTACTTTTTAAAAATTGCATATCAAATTAAACTAAATCATTCTTTTCTAATACACTAAAAAAAAAACTTATTTGCACCAAGTGTTTACGGTCAAGTCAATACAATTTTTATTATTATGTGATTTAATAAAGTAAAAGTAAATGTCAATTAATTATGGTTAAATAACGGTGTGAGCGGTATTTTGATCTCACCAAAAATTAATGAAAGATATAATGACTCGTAGTTTTGCATATCGTTCGAGATAATTTTGAACCTTTACGTGTAAATTAATACATGATATGTATATATTAACTTGGTGTAAATACCAGCGAGAGGGTTAGGGTGTAAGGTTTGTAAGCCAGTAAAAAGTTATCCCGTCATGAAAAATGCAGAAAGCTAAATAGCATTCACATTAATCGGCTTCCCAGAAAGAATGAACAATATTTTAAACTTTATTTATTTTTCTGTAAATTTCGTGGTTGTCCTTTTTGTCGAATCAAAATTTACTTACGGGATTGAGTGAAAGTAGTGTATCCGTTCTGGGTGTAGTGGAGACATCGGGTTGTCAGGAAAATTGCCGACGGTACTGAGGAGCTCCCCATGTTGCTGCATCCAAAGGCAACATTGCATACGATGGCATTGACTACGATCATAGAACCCATGCGAATGTCCAGAATCGTTCGTAAACGACGGAATAACCGGACTATGTCGGCGTACCCGGCGTTGCCGGCCAGTTGCGCGATATCCCATTTTTCTGGAATTCCGCCCTTTAATATTTTGTCAGATGAATACTCCCAACTTTTGTTTTTTTTTTTTGTTTTTTAGAAAAAAATGAACAAAATTACTTTCAATAAAGATAGATATTACATATTTTTTTAGCTTTTATAAATGTTTAGCTACACGATATTCAGTTTAACAGCCAGATCGATAGATTGATCCAAATAGATAAATCAGAATACAGCAACTGAAAGAAAAAACTTTTTTTTTTGTTTTTTTTTTTTGGGGAAAAGAGAAGATTGAAGAAATAGATGAAGCTTTAGTTACATGGACGTAGAGGGTTGTTTTTTAACGTGTTATAACTAAGGATATGAAGTATAGAAATGAATATATGACTCAGCTTAATTGTATGCTATTATAGATGATAGTCTGAGATCAAAGCAAGAGTACATAACAAAACCTAGCAAAAAAAAAGAAGCAAAAGAAGCAGAATTGAGTAACCTTTATGAAATTGGGAAGTAAGAAGAAGAAACACAAGTGATTTTGATTTTGGGTATTGCATTGCAAATTTGTAATACTAGTAGTATTATATACACATACACATAATTGTTAGCTATAATAATAATTAAAAGTAATAAAAAAGAGGCCGACAACCAAGAGAGGGAGAAAGAGAGGGAGAGAGAGAAAAGTCAATGGCCACAATGCTAAACTGACAGCCTAACACTTTCTTCAAATGAAACTCTCATGAATTCACCAACAACAACGGAGTTAAAAGTGCTCATTCATTTTTAATTAGAGATTTTAATTTCGAGTTCAGATTCCTCTGAATATTTATATCATTTTTAATAGAAAGCATTTCACAACAGAGTTGAATTCAGATTTTGAAGATTTCGAGTGCAATTTGTAGTTGAAAGCTGATTAGTCTGTTTTGTGTAAATGACACCATAGTCTTATACTCATTGGACAAGGGTACATCATATATTTATGGGTGGCAACCCGTTCTCATATCGTTTTTTTTTTTTGCATAGTCTGGTAAAATTAAATATTATACTATGTTTTTGCGAAGTTTAGTCTAGATATCCTTGCACTCTACGAGCCATGGGGTACCCCTAATGTGGAGTATGAATTTGATTGAATTATACTCTAATATAAAAATCGAATATTAAGTGAAAAATTCGAATTTAATCGGATTCAAATATGACAACCGATGGAGAAATAAAAAAGGGGTCACGAATTCATTGGAGCCTGTGACGCACTGAATTTAGCCTCTATAAGCTTGGTAATTTTAGGGCAATTTCTCATCCTCCTGCTACCCCTCATGCATTAAATAATTTTAGGAAGCCAGCCAAGTGGAACCACATGCCAGAAGAGTATAATATAGCTAGGCAGAGTCAAGCGTTCAATGGTATTATATAGTTTGATACATCGGATTAGCTATATGCCACAAGAACTTGGAGCTATTATATGTATTTTTATTTAATTATATGATAATTATATATTGTTGACTTTCAAGCACTTCCTATGCAGTAACTTTGTGTCATTTAATCAAAAATACAAGTTATAGTGTAGTGATAAAATTATTTTATTTTTAAATAAAAATTTTAAATTTAAATCTTTAAAATGAAGAAAATTTTATTGAGGGATTTTACTTCGAATAAAATTTCTATAATACGGTGATTTTGAATGAATCATGACTTCAATACGAAAAGTTAATATTATATTAAATGGAAAATCAAAAGAAAAAACTCGTCTCTTTTGCTTACTTCTTATAATTTCAACTTCAACATTCCATTTGTCTTTGCAAAAAAGACACTACCAATTATTTTATTTTTCATCCTACTAGTAATGAATTTATTTTTTTATCATGTGGGAATGTTATCATTATTTTAAAATGATTTTTTTAACGATATAAATATTAGATATAAAATGTTAGAATCATAAGTCACATAATTTTGTTTCTTTTTTAAGTTTCATGTCAAATTAAATTAGAATTCTGTCAGATGAATCGACGAAATATAGAACAAGTCATTCAGAGTCCAAAAAGTAATTGAAACTTCTTTTCAATTATAGTTACAAGTAATTAAAAAATCTAATTTGTTTCTCTTTTAAATGTATAAAATATACCTAGGATATTGGGAAACTACTAGATTATTTTATATATTAACTATGGGTTGAGGTACTAAAATAATATATAAATTAAGTTTCTCCTAATTTTACTTTTAACAACACTTTGTGATTTTTGATTAACACAACAGCAATAATTGATAGAAACATAAATAAGGACAAATATGCAATATCCCATCGACCTAAGGAGAACAACTAATGGCAGTAGACTTCACTGTTCTTACCGCATCTTAATCAGAGACTTATATTTGATTTTTTATTGTTATATTATATATTGTGGTATTATTACCAAACCAATAATATACCTACTGGTTTCAGAAATTGCTATCGGCCACTGTGTCATGAACCATATTATATTATTTGTGTTTAAAAAAATTTTATATAGAATTTTTTATAGAAGAGTTGGCATTTTTTATGTGTTCTGGCAATACAATTTTATTATTTTAGTAAATATTTTTTGTAGGAATTTCAAAATTTAAATATATTCGAAATTTGGTTGGAATTTGATAAATTTTTATAATTTGATTCATGACTTTGATATTTGATAAAACTATCCACTATTATTAATACGGTAGTTGTATTGTTTATAGGGTGTGTTTGTTAGTTGAAGCACCTTCAAATAATATCTAATTGTATTTTCATAGAATAATCAAAAGTAACTATCAATTCTATTAAATGTTTTAAAACCATATAATAATGGGTTGTGTAGAAGTTTAGATTGGGGCTTTTATTCTAAATGTATAATCAATGAAATAAATTTTTTATCATGGAATATATTCTAATGAAAATTAAGTAACACAATTTTTAGTGTGATTATTTTTAATATGATTGTTTTAAAATTTAGTAAATATTACATTTCTATCTATGATCCTAATATACATTGAGGCAAACTTTTTACTGTCACAATTCACACACAAAAATATTTATAAAATTGCCATGGCCAAAAGCTAGTGGTTGATTTGAAGGTGTTGATTTTTGTTTATTGTGTTATATAGGTAGGAATAGATCGTGTTCATGAGCCTTAATAGATAAGAAATAAAAAATGTTAGGTAGCTATCAAAATAATTATTATCAAAAGAATATGTGTGTAATTTATTTTTTATGACAAATGCATGCATTGTCCACTAATATTATAGTTAATTCAAACTAACTTTTATGTATTAGGACGAGATATAAGTGTGTTTGTGGTTAGCGTGGATTTCAAGTTCTCTGTTTGGATAAATTTGTCTTCAATTTATGTTACACAAAGAAATTTTAAAAATGAAACTAATTATATATGTGTTTTTTAAAAAATATTTAAATGTGTTTTAATATATGTATCTGTTATGTCATTTTTCAAATAATATACTGCTTATTCCAGCGTTTAATTTATATGATACACCGTGATTTACGTAAGCGATGTGATTTATATTATGATTCCACAATTGTAGTTTGTCATTTTATGTGAGATATAGTACTTTTTAGTTCTTTACGTCATTTTCAACCAATATATGCTTAATTTTTTCTTTTTTGTGTTTCGTAACCAATAAGAAAGCAATAAACTTTTATTATGGTTTTTAAAAACTTATGTTTTTCTTAAAATATACTTGGATATTTTGTTTACTTTATTGATATTTTTAAGCCTTCTTTTTTATGTAATTTTAAATATGCAACAATTAGAAATTAAAACGAAGAATAACGTTTTCAAATGATTATATTTTTATATTAAAATATTTTAAAACTCCACATTTATATGCACAAATTATAGAAGGAAATGCAAAAAAATGTTTTTGAAAAAAACTTATGAAAGCTCATTTTAATAATAACACGCCAAATGTATTTCATTTTTAAATATCAATGATCCCTCCCTTTCATTTATATGAAACTTATTTTTTTATTTCATCTCAAAAAGCAAATAACTTTGGAATTTTAATTGTTTTTATGATATTCATATTAAGAATTACAAAATTAAAATATTGAATACACAACTTTAAATATACATATAAAAAATTTTAATTTTATGTTTGATTAATTCCACCTAATATATATTTGATATAGAATTATTAAGAGCTAGATCGTAATCATATGTGATTTCTTTTCCTCTAATGAATAGATATCACAATAAATTCTAAAAAATGGGATTGAAATTTTAGAATCTAGTTATCGATATAAACTCCGAAGTTAATTTTAATATATATGATATAATCTAAAATATGTTTCTAGAACTATTTACATTCTTTTTGTTTATCGGGTCAGATTTGTTGTTTCATTGCAAGTTACATGTTTCTTAAAGTTTGATTCTTCATTCAGTCCACTGCATAGATAGAAAGCTATCTTCTCAGAATTACGGCAATTACTTATTCTTGAGAGAATCTTCTGTCCAGTCAATGAAATTAAATGTTTATTCTAGTCGTCTTTCATACAAGCCTATATTTTACCTATTAATTTTTTATTTTGGCTGCTAAAAGTACTTTTAACCCCATCCCCCCTTTCTTTCTTTTAATTCATTTATATATATAAAACTTATTAATGCTTTTATCACACTTATTTATGTCTCTTTCAAAAGTATATTAATAGATGCTGACACTAACAAGAAATGTATTTTGAAATATTAATTATCATGGATAGAATTTTTATGGTAAAAATTTTTAATTATTTATTGTCATCAATGGTAAATCAGTCACTTTCCGTTTGTTCTACTATATAGTGGTTTATTATAATATTTAATATTAGTAATAGACCTATTTTTTTACTCTGCCTGAAATTAATAAATAATTTTAACTTTAATTCATTGAATTATCATATTTTATTTTCAGTCCGTTTCTCCTTGTGCCTCCCCCTATTAATTTAAAAGGGAAAAAGGGAAAATGTAAAAAACACCTCCAATATATACTCTGCAAACTTTTTTAGAAATGATAACACACCTGTTATTTAGTATTTAACAAGGGTCCCTTCTTTTTTTATGATTACCTCCTGGAATTGAGTTTTTATAAATAATTTTTTACCACACTTTGGTTCAGCCTCCTACTGTGGCACTATCTTGTGAGTCCAAGTGGTGTGTGATATTTTTTTCAAGCGTTTTTAGTGCAATATATGTCGTGAAAAGGAGTAGGTAAAAATTATTTATAAAATAATTGTTAAGGTAATAGAACTTTCTTAGTATATGATAAATGTGTATGTGAAAGTTCAATTCATCGATAAAGGCAGTAACTTATGCATTATCTTATTTTAAAAAGGAATCATCATTAAAATGATTCTGTTACAGATTGCGTAGTTAATTCGCATTCATATAACACGAACAGGTACTTGAAATTCGAATTAACACGTCAATTGTAAAAATCAATATGGATCTCCGATGAACAATATTAATTAACACGAGCATAATATGTAACTTTTAAACGAAAAGAGTTACGACATTTTTTTTAAAAAAAATAATTAGGTCCAAAATATTAAAGGCTCTATATACAATTTTTTTCTTGATGCAAGCTGGACATGTTTGACGAATATTGAAGGCACCTACTTAATCCCTTTTCATCTTTTACTTGATATGTCTAGGAACAAACTGGAAGGATGAATTTACACCACTTGATGAATAAGGAACTATAAGAACTTTTAAGAAAACAGAGTAGAAATCTTCAGAGAGCGAAAAAAAAGGCGAAACTAATATATTTCGTCTTTTTTTTGTCCCCGGTAAAACCCCCGTCAGTAAATTTCACGGTGATGGGCTATATATATTAATAATTAGAGGTATTTTAGGTTTACAGAGAATAAAATATTGCCAGCAGCATAGAATTGGGTATTAGTTATACGCTAAATCGCGTTAAAACACTAATATATGGACAATACCATCGACATATTAATCAGGCTCAACACAATTCATACACATTGCTTTGTTTTACTAAAGGCTGTATATTAGTCAATTATTAACATACTGATAATGTCGATGGATTCGATAAAGACCTACTATTGGTATATTCTAACCTTAAAAGATATAATTATGTCTTCATCGATCAAGTAGCGTATACCTTCTTTTTCATATTAATAGTATTATGTTTTATTGTATTTGACAATACTAATTTATGGTTCAGTGTAGTTTTGTCGTAACATTTAACTATCAAATTAAATATGTTTTGGTATGCAGCTGCAAGAGTTCTGCCCTCATACAATAGCTTAGTATTTATTCGATGGTAATATGATCTCGTTACCGTTACTCGATAATGCCGATGCACATATGTATTTTGTATTTGAATTAACGGTAAATATGTTATTTTTTGCAGCTTAAATCTGTTGAAATAAAAGTACTCTCTTCGGTCATACACCATTCATTTTAATAGTTTTAAAACTTCTTGTGTAATATACTTTATTTATTTAAAATAAATCGTGTTTTACATGATTAAGAAGACATAATGATGTTTTTTAAAGTTGGGTTAATTTAAGTCGATTTGGGGTTTTACCGTTAATGAGTGAATTAGAATGGTGAATAGTAACGCTTGAGGGTATAAAAACTGTGTTTTTATCGGCAGGGATATACAATAATAAAACTAAAGTGAAGGGTTCGATTTTTTGACCTTTTGCCCTTATCTTTACTTATAAAATAGTTCTTATCATTGAATAAAATGTTTTTGTTCAACAATCTTGTTATTCATATTGACTGATCATAAATAGATTACTATGAATTCTACGAAAGGAGGTGGTAAATTTTATCAATTCCCATTTACATCATCTCATCAGTAAATATAAGTCACTCTGCCTAATCAGTGAAAAATGAATAATATTTAATAGTAAGGATAAAATAAACACAATATGATAAATTATTCATTGTTTTGTAAACTGGACAAGTATTGTTGGACATCCAAAATAGTATAGTGAACAAATGAAGATGGACGGACGGAGTATTAACAAACTTACATATGTTTTTAAGGTATTATACAGGACATTGTAGTTTATAATAATATTATTTACCATTTACGTTTCTATTGTGATTGTTATTTGTTGTATTGTATTGTAATTTGTATTATTAGTTTAAATACAATGTTTATTTTAGTTAATTGTTACTTAAATTCTATTGTGTCATATCGCTTAAATCCATTGTTAGGTAATAAAGACAAAATTATTTTATTTAAGATCGATTTGGTGTCGATTGCCGTTCTTACCCTTGTATTCTTGTCTTTCTCATTAGGCTCTTTATTTATCATTTAAGTACCATGACTATTGCATATCTTTATCGTACTTCTTTCCATGTAGCTGCAATATCGTACTCCCCTACTTTCTATTAGGTTTATCATTTTAAATCCCTATGGATGCAGATCTATTATACTAATGACGAAAAATCTATTGAATCGGTTACTAATCACTTATTCATATTAATATAAATACCAGTACACATATAATACAAACACCTATACATTACAATAACAATTACAAACATTGTAAAAATAATACTCAAACAAACATCCAAACAAAATGTAAGTGGTCATGGCAGACACCTAATGCAGAGAAGACTACATAGACTTATAAGTACCTCATGAAGCTAGCGTGGGATGTGAACAATGTTTTTAGCTTTTAAGGATCCCAATGTAATGCTATGTCTATAAACTCAAATTAGAACTTTTTTATGTTTATACATATGAGTAGCTTGTTAATCACAAAGGTTAAGCTCCACGCAGCACTGTTTAATTTAGTAATTAGTAGAGTACTTTACATTATTCTCATACACTAAACTTTTAACAGAGAATACTTGGCCGACAATTAAGCAATGAACATATGGTATTAAGCAAAGTTCTCCCCATGTGCACTTGCTCTACCACACATGAACTTTCGATAAAAAAAATAATAAAATAGTTGTTCCTTTCTGTCATAATACACTAGTTTATTATTATGCGTGGCACGATGTTTAAAAAAGACATGACCTATTTTCTCTTTTACGTCTCGCTATGTATAAAGAACGATGCTCTTCTTTTGGTAATACTTCTTAATTTAAGCTTTTTCACCAATTGACATATTTTAGCTACAAAATTAAAAAAACCAACTTTGTTCATTTGATTATAACTGTGTAATTTTTTATTTAGTTATACTATTTGTAGTATTGCATAATTCTAGCTCTGTTTTGTTAGGTTCGTTTACACTTCAAGTCAAAATCAATTAGATCGTTCTTTTCAAACGGTTTACGAAGTTTGTATTTGTTGTATAATCTCATTCATTACTACAAAAGGAAGTGATATAAACTGTTGTTTAGTTTGAGAGGGTATAAATACCAATTTGTTGACCCTCATGATCGTTATTTATATACGTTTTCTTCTCCACCCCTCCTTTTCCTTTTTGCTACATTTTTTTGGTGAGGAGAAGAAACAAAAGGGAATTAAAAAGAAGAGGAAGATTGTGGAAGGAATAAAGAGAAAGAATGATTGCATAAGGGCCTAAGAAGAGGGTGACTTTTTGTAAGTGGGTGGTTGACTATCTAGTGGAAATCAATGGTTGTCATTAAAAGGAAAATAATAGATGTAACAAACAAACAAACACTCTACTCTAGTTCATTTTATCTAATTTCATGCAAAATGTGATTAGGGAAGCACATATAGTGTTTCGACCCGTCTACATTATAATCAGACTAAATTAAATTTTGTATTAAAAAATTTCTTATTAACATCAAAATGGCGTCTTGAACAAACAATGATATTTATAGTTCAAAACCCGAATTCAAATTGTCCTATATACCAGCGACACCACATCTTGGTTGATTCATTTCAATCATCAATCATTGCATCAGTACGGCTAGGACAAATATCTCAGTGGGAGCTCCCTGCTGCCAATAACTTATGACTGTGTTAATGATAATAATTGAGAAGTTGACCCCAGAAATTGAAGTTACCTTCATCCATATTATAAGCACTTTTCCATGGCAGGCAAAAACTCATACATACAATGATTGCATTAATAGAGATTCATCATTAAATAAAATTTCGAGTGTCATGAAATTTTTGTTACCAAGGATTAATAGGATATTACTCTTAAAAGAATATGGTAGGGTGAGTTTTTCTTCGATCTGAGATGTACATCATTTAAGTGACATTATTTATCTCTTTACATATTACCGTGTGTTGATCACATAACATGACCATATATATATGTGTACATATTGAAGATATTTATACTAGTATAGTGTTTCTTTTGCATCTTCTTAGTGTGCTTTAGAGTTCACCCGTGCTAATGGTCAAGTTATCTCCCTCGATATAGTTTTGATTTTTTCAGCACGCAGGTTCTGAAGGAACAGATTCAAAACTTTGTGGCTTCCGCTATAAATGAATGATAGATAATTTTGTGTGGTTGTAAATCATTTCATAGGCGTAATATAAATATACTTTCCCAATTTTATAGTTAACTTGTACTTAATATAGAATATGTTGTGTGATTGTTTGTTGGGACTGGCTAAAACAAGAAAGTAAGTGTCACATAAAGTGGAGATAGAGGGATTAAGAGTTTAGTGTTCGACCATTGTGTCATTCTGTTCTGGGCAGTGACTAAAAAGGAACTACTGCATATAAATTGGATAGAGGGGTTAAGAGTTAGGGGCGGAGCCTTTTTCTTGTAATTTCACCAAGGATGTCCAAGAATAGCACAATAAACGCTATCTTTCAAGAAATCAAAACTAGTCGAGATTAACCACAGACTCATGAGGCACTACCTTATTCCAAGAGGTTCGACACCACTGGATACAATAGCTTTTGTTTTGCATGTAAGAGCGTCACCAAAATACTGTGTTATTTATCACATTTTACCTGTACTCCGACTGAAGGGGGGCTACTCGTACAGAGTGATATGGTACTCCAAGCAAAAAGTTATTAGTGCAAGATGAGTAGTAGATATGAGCATGGAATTTTGATTTACTATTCACTGACATGATTCTGCAAATGAAGTTAATAGTTCCAAACTACAAAGCCAATACACAAGAAATGAACCACTTTATTAACCATACACGTTACCATATTTGTAGTGGTTTGATCATCTATTTCTAGACGTTCCGGTGTCACGGTGCCCCAGTTAAGTTTTTACAGCAATAAGAATCTTCTCTGGGTTGAATGGTCCGCTCTCATGATCCACGATACGACTCTGCCATCTCATACCGTCTGCAATACTTTTGATTTTCACTAATGCTTCTACTCCATCTCTGAATATAACTGTACCTTCAGGCCTCAATATTCTATCCATCTCAAGTAGAATATACGTTATATCACATCTTCATCAATTCAAAAAAACAAAACTCGTATTAATACTATGTAATTTTTACTAGTAACTAGTTAAAATCAGGACGCATATATGTACCTGTCCTGATATAGGCTGATCAAACCACCAGCATGAATGAGATCATAAGTTCGCGGATATGTTGAAAAAGCTTCACACCAATCATTGTATGTACCAATAAAGCCTCTTTCATATATGATACCCAATGTGTCTGGCTCAATTTTAGCAGGAACCACATTCATTACCCAAACTGGGTATTTCGCAAGAGCTGCTGCCAAATAACCTTATAATGAAGCCATTAGCGTCCATCACATTTCTGTATCTGTCCTTTGAGGGCAACATGACCTCCCATTAGAACGTTGTCGTATCGTTTACACACGGCTCACTCTCATACATGTATCCATATCAATTATTACATATAAAATCAATCAATCAATCAATAACGGAGTTATATTTTTAAAATGATTGATTATTCTTTTTCTATTACCTTGTTATCCTCCTTAAATTTTTCAACTGTAATGCTTGGTACAGAGCCAGTACTGATCCTAGGAGGGATAGCAAATGCTCGTTCGGGCCATTTTTCTAATGCACCTCCTGCTACTTCATTTGAGTTGGTTACTTCTGGTAGCGGAGTGATACAAGCTTCCATGTCTTGATACCTTTAAGATTGAACATAAATGTCTTTGATGAGTTTGTTGATAGTATATCAGTACATAAAAACTGTGAATTACATGGGGATTTTTAATCCGCAGGAAACTGCAATTTTTCATACCAAACTCCTAGGAAAATCTCCCACTTCGATGATTAATTCTAGTGGTTTTTGGTTAGTCCCGGTAGTAGGTTATATATAGTAATAATTACATCGACAATGCTGCCATCGGCTTGCGCGACGACTGACACATGAATGGTTTTTTGTTTTTGATACACTTATTGTGATTCAGAGGCTGTTGACCACCATCTTATGTTCTTATAAATCAAACTTTCGATTACCGTTTTCCAGCAAAGTTGTCTAGCAGTCTATAAATAGATATATCTGTCCTCCCTTTCTTCCAAATCTTCTTGGCCTTCTTTCAACCAACCCCTTCCAATACCATCGTCAACGAATCGGAGGTCCTGAAAGTATCCAATAACCCCCGGGACGTAACACTCTGTCAACTTCAATTAGGTACAACCCATCTGCAATACACAAATGATCACGATTTTTCATAAGTCACGACTAGGTATGAAGAAAATTTAATATGTGAAATGTATGTATCGAAGACCTTACCATACTTGTACCATGGAATTAAACAACGAGAACAATGAGCCATATCAAAAGCCCTAGCTGGATATGGAAGTCTCTGAGAACCCATAACACCAATCATCGCAGGAACTCCTCTTTCAAGTGCAAACCAAACTTGTGCTTCATGTGTATCTCTTGGAGCAAATGACATAGCTATTATATCCCTCCTAAGTAGATAAGCACCCCAACTTGCAACCTATATATGTGTATATCAATTATTAGATACGTGTTTATAAAGTAACACAAGAAGATATGCATAAATTGCTTAATCACTATCCTTGTATTACATATTTTTGCTTTTGTTGCTGCCAATAGTTCCCAGTAGTAAGGGGAACGAGTGCACTTATATCATCCAAGATAAACAGAATCAGCTCGTTGCGAACCCATCCCGGTTCCACTCATGGAAAGCTAAAACGATCCACCTCAACTTGACCCAATTTTGAACAGGCATTCCTCAACACGCTAAGCTGTTATGTGGGTATATTCGCGAACCAAGCATAGTCTTTACTCTGTGGCCATTTGAAAGGGATTTTATAATTGGGTGGAGCAGGTATAAGACAACGTAACGCCTCTTTCTCTTCCTTATTTGGACAATGCCTCTCTCTGTACTTTAGCATATTACGATCAAATTTTCTACCCCTTTGTGGCTCTTGACATGGTGTGTATTCACTATACAACATTTCACATGGTGGAAAGTTTTCTAGTGACTTTGTATTGTTTACCACTAGTTGATGATGACTCTCGAAATCCATAGGAACTACTGATGATGATATCGTTGATGATGACGATGACTTATCTTGATCACATCCAACTTTCGTGTATACTTCAGCAGATGATGTAGGCCGTCTTCCATTGTTCTGCCAAGCTCCTAGAATATAGAAAAAGATGCATAGACCACTAACACCAACAATCCAAGTAACTCGTTTTCTCTTAGATTCAAGCTGCGGTATTTCAAAATATACCTTTGGGGAGGATCCACCCATGGTATCTTTGCCATACGAATCAATTATATTTTGACATCAATTTTACTTTGATACGATTTTATCGATAGAGGTAATTAATAACACTTGAGCTAACATATGATTGATGATAGTAGGTGACACTATCCCCAGTTGCAATCCTGATCCCACTGTGCTATGATTTAAGGCCAGTTGATGGATACAGTTGAAAGGTTACTAAATAATAGGAACACCAGGGGAATGGAGAGTTTGATGATTAGAAGTACACAAACAAAAACTAAAAGTCTAAGACTTGGTTCGCTAAACTATAAACAAATTGAAGGTAGTGAGTGAATATCTTGGTTTATACAAATTATTATATGTAAATGTTTTTGGTGGACAGGTTGAAAATACCGTAACATCTGCCTCAAATGCCTCCTTACTTGAAAAAATAGGAAAAAATTCATCAACAAATAAATTGATCAAAAAATCATGGTTTCTTATTTCGTGACATCAGCTTAGAAGAGTGGGTGGATAGGATATTAAATTTTGGTGTGCACCATCAACCTTAAAATCGTGCCGCCTATCATCTTCACCAAATCCTGGATCCGCACTTGCCTGTTATATTATTAACGATATTTAGAGAAAGCAGTTAAGGAAACATATCGCAGTTCTGTGAAAAGAATTCAGCTCAGGAATCCCTACTTGCGGAGATGTCAACCTAGCGTCCCCTTGAGGTCCGAGTAAAAAAAATGGTGATGTTGATGGTTTTGAAACAAATAGTCAATTGGCCAAAGATGGTTTAAAGATGGGTAAAACAAACCATTAGACTAATTAAGACATTACTTGTAATAGGGGAAGCTCGAGCTCATGAATAATTATATTATTAGATGTTGAAATGTTCTTATGTCTGAGTTGTATATGCATGACAATTATTTTTATATCGTAAAATTTTGATTTTTTAAAAAATAAGAATAGGATTTTTTTCGCTGTATATGCGGAATCATATACCATGAATAACAAGCTTATAATACTAAAGTTGTGCTCTCAAATTCAGATTTTCAACAAAAATTTTGATCACAGTGAGTGAAATTTATAAATCTTTTCTCATATTGCTGGGACCTAAAACCCCTCTTGAGGATAAAAGAGCAAGCTGTGATTATGAGCTTTCAAACAAGTGTAATAGCAGTATTATTGATCTCTGTGATATGATTTTTTATTTTGTTATTATTAATTGAGCTTAAATTGATCAATCAATTCCATTAGTTATAATAATAAAATCTCAAAGATAACAAGAGATATATTTTAAAAAGTCGGGTGATAGAAGAAATATATATTTTATTTTTCTTTAAACTAATGTAAGGGGTGATAGAAGAAATATATATTTTATTTTTCTTTAAACTAATGTAAGATCAATTGAATTGACATTCCATATTTATCATGCCATGTAGGACACTTATGTCTGTATATTCAATTTTTTAACAGTTTAAGTATCTACTTGTGCAAATTAAAAGTTGAAGGATATAATGTTGTTGACGCTAAATTAAATGTAATGTTTATGTATTATACCTTTTAAAAATATATTTTATGAACACAAAAAAAATTAAGATAAATAAGAAGACTAGCCGAAATACCCTGAATAAACAGGAAAAAAACGACAAAGACGGATTAAAAGACCTTTTTACTCATTTATAGTGACCTAAAAGAAAGATGAGCACAATACACTTTTATCCCCCAGTTTATATTTAACTAAAATTAAAAGAAATACGAATTAGAACCCCATTATCTTGAGGGAAAGACTTCAAATAGTTTTCTGCTTTCTTGACGTTAAGACTCAAAAGTGATCCTTTAGTTTTCTCACTCGAGCCTAATAGTCCCTTCATGTTTGCCTAATGGAGTGTAGGGCTACTGTTTCATCTCCTTCCATAATATTTTTATCCTATTGTTTTGGGGTCATTGATTTTATCCATGGTAACCTCATTGCATGGGAAGGGTCAATCGCTCATTTTATATGTATGTATAGTAGAAATTAACATATCCCTATGAAATAGAATGGTTCTTGAGAAGAAAAACACTTTGTGTTTTGTTAGTTAGAATCATATTTGCAGTTGTACACAGTTCGAATTATGTTCATCAACCGATAATTTCATGGTTGCAATAGTACCAATGTTTTATTTTCCTGCAAAATCATTTTAGTTAAGATGTACTTAGTTTTGGTGCAGTAATATTTATAGCTGGAACAACATGAAAAGGTTGTTTTTCATCTTCTTCCGGTTTCAGAGTTATGGTTTTTTTTTTTTTAAGGGGGGGGTGGGGTAGAGTTTATTATTCTATTAAATATATTAAAAAGACTATGGAAAACATGTCCTTAAATAAAATTTTGGACAAATTAATGTTAAAAATTCGGGGGAGGATCAAAAGTGAACAAATATCGCTGCAAACTGGAGGTAAAGATGAGTGCTCAATATGAGAACAAATTCAAGGATCACTTGAGCTTGAACTAAATATCGAGAGACTAGTTGGCTTTTCTCAGTTTTTTTTGACTAGAGTAGGTTTAGGAAAAAAAGGTCACAAACAATACCCTTACTGTGATGTATGTTTGAATACCTCACATTTAAAAGGACGTTAAATTTACTCCTCCATACCAATTCACCAAAATTACCGGTCATTGATGGAATCCCCCAAAAACAGCCCAAATTGACCCAAAATACCGATTTAAAAAAAATAACTCATAATTCCCTATTTTTAACCCGGTTAACCCCACATTAACCCCAGCCCTCATTACCTATTCCCCACCTAAATTTATTACCCACCTATTTCTCTTTTCTGCCTTTAGAAACCAAGTCACGAACAATGCATTCTCATTCACATCCTGCATAAGAATTCGTCGCACAGTTTTTTGTCATCAGAAGCCCTCTAAGTTCCATTCGTCTTTGAGGGCTTGTTTAGGTTTTTATTCGTATAGATTTTTTTCCTTAAATGATGACGGACTATATGTCGCCATTTTATGGGTGAAGGATAGTTATGACTCTAGTTCTTGATGTCAAAGGCCCCCACTGAGTTTCGAGTTGTGATAACCGTGATTAATTTAAGGATGGATGATGTTTGCAATTTGCTCAAAATTTGCGAACAAATGTACAACGCGAGTGCACAAAGAAAAAAATCAGGTTAGAAAAAGGAAGTATTCTCCAATATTGAATACATAGTTGGATTTAAGCCTTCTATACTTGTCATATGGTCCTTAGGCAAATTAGAATGCCTAGACCGAAGAGATATGGATTGGTTGATATTGTGACCATAAGTACATCCCATTGGCTTAATAAATTTTGTGATTGAGTAGATCCGACAAATAGTGATATTATCCTGAAGTGAGACATTAGTATTATATAGAAGGTTAGCATTTTTTTTTTCATGAATGAAAGATACTTGAAGAATACTGGCGGAGGTTATTAGACTTAGCTTCTGGAGGAGATAAAGAGAGATTATGGGTAAATAGGGAAAGGACGCCATTTCCCCCCTTTTTTCCTTTTCGTTTTTTTTATTGGGACTTTGGTTCACATGGCCATTTGGTTCGTGGGTTAACAGGGTTATCGGGTCGGACATTGGGTTAAATATAAGAAATATGAATTTTTTTTAAAATCGAATAATTTGGGTTAATGTTGAGGATTTCGTCTAATGAGGGATAATTTTCATAAAATTGATAAAGAGAGGAGTAAATTTAACTAACGGGAGGATAAATTCAAACTTAAATCAAAATTGAAACATATTTTTAACCATTTACCGTAGTTTTTATCATATTTATTAAATATGATACTTATATACCCTATTGATTACACTTCAATTCATCTTCAAAAGCATCCATTTTTTGTCACTCAAACCCTAGAAAAATACAATGAACAGAAAGGTGGTGAAAAAACCGCCATGGATGGAACTTCCGGAAGGTATATGGGCTAATATACTACACAGGCTTGGTGCTGTAGAGATACTGGAGACAGCTGAGAAAGTGTGCAGCAAGTGGAGGCGAGTGTGTAAGAATCCTTCAATGTGGCGAGTCATTGACCATTGTGGAACCTCGTGGTACAGTCTTCTGAAAGGATTATCGACTAGAGTTAAGTTGCTACAGACATGCTGTTGATCGCAGCCAAGGTGAAGCTGTTGATATCAATTTGCAGTACTTTGCCACTGCTCAGTTGCTTGAGTACATAGCTGAAAGGTAAAATCTTTCCCCAAATTTTTGTTTTCCATTGTGTTTGTTTCTTTTCCTTCATTTGGATTTTTTGCTTTTCAAAGGTAGCATATTTCTTTATGTCTTTTATTTTGGTTAATTAAGTAAGGTAGCAAATTTTTTGTATTAGGGATTGTGGTTGGTGATCTGTTCTTTAATTCATGTATCCTTTCGTCCACCAGATCAGGAAAACTGAAAGAAGTCTTAGCTATGATATTGTTGCTTGATTGTGTATGGTTTAATTATTTTTGTGAGAAGCTTGGTTGAGATAGTTCAAAAGCGTTCCCCATATGTCTAGGAGGGAGCTGAGCTTTGGACACCAAAATAGACCATTGTTGTCCCGAGAGGAAGTGCATGAAGCCTATTGGACGCTTCTTCGTGCCACGGTTTTGATATGTTGGTTGTGAACTGTAAATATACTCATTGTATATGGGATCAGGTGATTACTTTGATAACGAAGATGTAAGAATTGAAGAGGCGTTAAGCTTATTTGACTGTATAAAACTCTTGCCCTACTTGCACCAACTCAACGCATTGGAAACAGCATGACCAATTTAAAGGCGTCGAGGTATTCTTTAGAGGTCCCCTCTTGTATCACTGACTTGCACGGCTGTGCAAATATCGTTTAGCACACCTCAACAAGTCTTTTGAGTAATAGAGTAATCGTGGGGGATTGTTAAAGTATATTGTAAGCCAGCATCCTCACTGCTCATCTTGCAGGTCTTGAACTTCTTCATTGGCAGGCCTTGTTGGGGGAGTTGGAGTGAGACAGCGATGTTTTATTTTCGACGTTGCCTTTCACGGACTCACTGTGTTTCGGCCCCCTCGACAGCGTATCTGTAGCATACATCATCACACAACAGGCACGTTTTTGTACGCATGTGCGTCATGGCATGTTGTTTGAAAAACTTATTTACGGTGTCTCGCCGCCTCTTCCCGGTGATATAGGTTAATCATGCCGTGTACATTGTGTGGTCCAGAGACTCGTTTGCTGCGCTAGACTACTTTGCTAGAGTTGTATTATCGAAGCCAATATTAGTAGCTCCGTTGAAGAGTTGATTGTCTACCTGAACTCCGACCATGTTGTTGTCGGTGAGGGTTCCCAAACCTCCCTGCGCACCTACATCGTGCTTCACTCACGACCAATCTAAATTAAGTGGTGTGCTATTACTAAAAACTTTTCCATGTTGCCAAGATGAAATGTTGCAAAAATTCTTGCTCTTTTTATACTGTTTGTGTACCCTATTTGGGGCAGATGCTAATCAACAGAACAGGCATACGCCGTGAAGGGGCTTTTATGCATGCTAAGAAGGTGTTTGGCGGTTGCGCGTCATATGGTTTCTGTGCCACCTGACGTCTACAGATTCCAAGATGTGGAATTTGTAATTGTTGTATAAACACAACACATGAAAATTAGTTTTGTTACTCCAGTCGATACCTTTTTTCAAAACAAAACACACCTGCCAACAAGATCTCGGAAGTTCAGAATCGAGCAAGGATCGCCTGATGATGATTGGTTTAGTCCTCTCGCGTTGAAACGAGATGCAAATTTGGTAGAATCGCTCCTGAGTCTAAAATAAAAGGCAGAAAGCAATATCAACCAATGGTTTTCCATGATGACGACACCCGACGTTCCACATATCACGATGGCTGCACCTCTCCATCTTGCACAACCAAGAAGTCCTCGTCCCATGTTGCTACTTCGTTGTGTGAAATTGTACCCATACGAAGCCGGTACCCCATCGAGCTTATAGCAATTCCCAATATCTATGATTGTACCATCTTGCTAATACAGCCTCATCGGCCAGAACATAGACAACCACAAACGAGTATTAGATTTCTCTAGAATTTTTACCGCCAACCAATGAACCCTCGTTGGACCCCGAGAATTCTGCCATTGGGACGGACCACATGCTTTGTCCTGTCAGTCCTTCCCGGAGTAAAGTTGGCACTGAGACCCGAGATCGCCGGGAGCGGGAATAGAGCGATGCAAGCTCTCTTGTGGGTTCCATCATGCTTCGTGTACGCATTCCCGGTTCAGCATGCCTTTTGTGATTTTTGATAGACCAGGCCATAGGAGACTATCAGCCAGAATGCTACTCCCTCTAATCTTATGAGGGCAATAGTCTCACTTCACAAATTCCACTGCAGAAATGGACCAACACTAACTTTACCGGTTGATTTTTTTTTTTAGAGGTTGGTTTTGGAAAGTAGCTAACCACATGTTACACAAGTTGTCACCCTACATAGGCAGCATGTAGTTCATCCAACCTAGGAACCCCTGCAATTTTGAGCCTGAAATTTTAGTATGCTACTAGGTCTGATCCACGAACTTGACGTGATCTTTGAATTGGGCATATATTTCGAGACACCCTTTTATTGACCCGCAGAATCCATAATTAGGTCAGCCATATGTCCTTTACAGTCCAGTTATATCCTTATCAGACTAATAGAAATATCCATGTGCTCCAAGGACCTGACCTTAGTAATCAACGCAATAAGGCCATACTCATTGCACCCCTCTTTCCCAAGCAGCCAGTAATACAGGACCGAGTTCTCAGTTCGAAAAGGTGCGGATTCACTACAAGTTATCAATTCTAATTTATATCGTGGCAGAAACAGAGCTACAGCATGTTTGGTACAACCAAACAAACAAAACCCACGTCCACAAAGGGAGGAGAAACCAGGGGACTGCCCGACACTATTAGGATTATAAGACGCGACGCGTCTGTATATTTATTAGAAAGGTATGATTTGAAACGTGCACATTTGTGGTAATGGGTTTGTCTACAACGTATCGAGCCACTCACTGTTTCAGCCAGAATGTAGCTGGACTATACCATATCAAAGCCAATACAGGAAATGAAAAGAAGGTCCCACCCAGTTACCGATCCTTCCTTCGAAATTACTAGAAGAAGTTTTACCCGATCCCCAGTTCGGGAAAAACTTAAACACCACCAATTGACACCGCTCCCTTTGATATACGCGAACTGAACCGTTTAGTGAGTATAAAAAGGGTAACATCTTCGACTTGCAGAAGACTTGATCGATCTAGCTTACCAGCCTCTTTAATTTTAACCATTGTCTTTGAATGGACGACAATACTTATTTTTATATTTCGTCGCACGCCCCCCACGCATTTCGAAATCGCCATGTTTTCATATTGAAAGGAATGTAGAGTAGAGGAAACTGTAATGAAACCCCCCAAAATATCTTTTTGTATTCCTTTTTATCGCGAACCTGTTCTACCATATGTATTTATATCTATCATCTACTCTATGATTTTGAAAGAAAAACGGAAAGAAACGCACCCATGTAGACTACGTTATGGTTAAGTTGGATCAAAACTTGTTGATTCCTACCTTTCGGTTGGGTTGATAATCTTCAAAAAAGTTCGGCCTTATTAGTGTGCGTCAGTTGCCTTTTGTAAACACGTTGTCTGTGGCACTATGCTTATGAAAATATTTATTTCATTTTAGTTATGGTTTTTTCAGAGCGCAGTTCTGATATAGTTACCATGATTTAGGGAATTCTAAGTGTTCCTAGCCAATAAGTTAATACGATCATTTACACTGCTATTTGCTTGTTATTTTTGTGAGTTTTCTGTTAATGGTGCTGGTGTATTTTGTCTCACATAACTATGATTCGTTACCATGGCCCTCTAAATTGGTGACTTCTCTAATAACTTGGAGTCAAAGAAATAACACAACCATATCAAAGAGTTCTGCAGAAGCAAGCCATACAGGAGCATGCTGCCACTGTGTCAGAGTTAATATGGCTTCATAGGTCCTGATCATAGAGTTGGGATGTGAACTTGCAACTACCTGGATATCTTCCTCCGACAGCAAGATGTATACAAAATTGCAGCCAATCCAGTGTATCACGACACAGAACCCAAACACATGAAATAGACCTGCAATTATAGGGAAAACAAATACGACAAAGGGTTCCGGGGGTCGGCACACAACCGGTACACCTATCCACACAAAAGACTCAACCAGCTCGATTTTGCCCGTCCAAAAGGGTCCCCCCTCATACTGCTGCAACATTTGTATTATCAACCAACCACTAGCCAGTGTCACACATTTTCTCACTACTAGCTGAGGGGCGCGTGTTGAATGGACACTAGTTAATCTGCATATCTCCGTAGCCGAAGGGTTATTTACAAGCTGTTAAAGGTGTTACAATTACTATCCCAGAAGTTAGCTACCTCTACCAAGATCTCCACATCTTCGTCTTCACAATATAATACATTCATTGTATCTTTCACTAAACTAGAACTCACTTTTTTTTTATTAAACCATAGGTAAAGATTATCTTTAGTTCTTACAGATGTTCTTTTTTCCCTCTTCCTACATCATCTTCTCTCTCTTTATTCTTCTTCTAATCATCCCCAACAAAAACGTACATAGAGGAGGCATGATTTCTTTCTAACATCACATCCGCACATGGAGGACATCCTTTTTTGGTTCATTTGAATAATCGCATTACAAAGCTTGTGCTGTCTTATCCCCCCGGTCAAGCGCACCTATTTGTTTTCGAAAGTAACCATCCCAATGAAGGTATGGAGTCATTTTCCAAGTGTGTGACCATACACTAAAGTTACTCACTGTTGGCTGGCTGACATATGGAAGGAACGGAACCCTTCCTTCAGATAAATCTAAGGATTGATCAATTTTGCATTCAGGCTCATATTTTTTGCGTCCTAAAGAAATAGGGTGTGGGAAAGATAATGAGAAAATGGTATATTATAGGAAAAGTGTAATTGGTGAATCTCTTGTGTTTTGTCGTTTGCCGGAAGATCTTTGTAAGTTTTTTTTGTAAATGAGCAACCAAGCGGCTCTTTTGTTGTTTAGCGGCCCAGTGTTTTTACTGTTAATACAAGTTGTTACCAACTTTCAAATACAATTACCTATAGTCTTAGCGATTTATGTCGTATATGTGTTTGTATAACTGCGCGTCTCTAGAGACCCTGTTGTGTTTTCTTTTCCTGTGATAGTGTTCTGCTGCTGACCCCTATTACGTTCCCTTTTCTTGTTTTTTTAATTTTCAGTTTTACTTTTTGATTGTTTTGATACTCGTTATTAAACTCTTTAGTCTTAATGACCACGTGTAAAGATTCAAAGTCTTTATTGTTACTTTTTTTTTTAACACCTACGTAGTTAGGTGACTGTCTAGCTCCTAGTCAAAGTAAGACAAACATACCATTAAACATTCCGTGGCCCCCCGGGAGTATTACATTATAAATCATGCAGAGGGTAATTTTCAGTCATACATTATATATATGACCCAGCACCAGATGTTTGGCAAAGGGTTATAGAGATGGAAATCTTTTCTTTCTCGATCGGAAGCTACAACATGTGTCGTGGCTGTTGCTTCTCAACGCTATTCAAACTATTGTTGTTACGTATTATGTTGTTACTTGTTGGTTTTCTGTCTCTTTATTGAATTCATTTACCTGTTTTTTGCTCTCTTTTTTCTGGCGCTGGGCCTCTTTATTCATGTGATTTTATTGTCGCCCGGAGATATAACAAATATGCCCTCCATGGCACCCTCTTGTCTTTTTTAATATCCTTTTGTACTCAAAATTCACTCGAGGATTTATCAGGTCAGTTTGACGCGAAATACTATTGTGTAGATATCCGGAGATATACTATATTGTCTACTATAGTTTTGACATTAAAAAATAAGCGTAATAACTTTGTATTTCATATATCAGGCGTGGTGGTTATTAGAGGCTGTGGGGGGGCGAGGCGTCGATGCTATGGCATCGACTCCTGCTCGTTGTTTAAGTTCAACCTACACGCTCAGGTAATTCAAGTACAGTCACTGCTTTTTTGTGTCGTTTGTGTAACAGATTCAAGATTTTTTAAAACTCGAATAAAGTTTTTGTTTATGAAAAAAATGTGAATGAGGTTTTCGTCGCATTGCTGGATATGTGGTATATCTCGGCCTAAACGTTGGCTTATCGCTACTGACAATTATTGTTCAGCTATTGATAGATCATTTGTGTGTATGAAAAAATTTTTTAGATGTTGGTCTCAACTAAATTTATGTTTATAGCCAGGGAAAGTGACAACTTCTAGCTTAAAGGTTTGTTCTTTGTTTGTGTGTATAGCTTTTGATTTGTTTATCACTGTATTGGTACGTCGTTTGTATATGAGAAAAACTAAGAATACAGTATTAGCTTTGATTGTTTAACCAATTATTTGGGGTTATCGTTTTGGTCAAAACACTAATAGTACTATCTAGTTGCATGATGACTAAAATCTTGATTTCCGTAAAGCATATTAGCTGTCTCGATGGTTTATTTTTGGAGATAATAATTACAAAAATGTTTCGATCATGTGTGCTTATAGTTTGTAAGTGGCTATANGGCGTGCCGCCCCAAGGTCCTACTGACAGAGTTTCTCATGTGAGGCTATGGGAGGCGCGGCGCTCCAGGGCCCTACGGATAGACGTTTCGACTTTATTTCTCTGTTTTTCATCTCTAAACCCTCTGAACTCACATGGTTCTTTACCCCAAACACTTAAGATTATTAGTACCGTCAATACCCAATATATTTTACTCGAAAATAACCCTGAAATACGAATCAAATTTAACTCTAGGAATGCCAACAAACTAAACCAACAAGAATTCAACAAGGTTCTTCAAGGAACTTCCCCTGTATCATCAACCTTACTCAAAATAGCTGATTAAACAAGTTTGTGTTTGGGTGAACGAAACCCAAAAGGAAAAGATCTCACATACTTTGATAGGAATCACTATCGATGATTTCCACTCGCAAACCTTGACGTTCTTGACGAATTCTTGACTTTTGTTCCTTTCCTTCTTCTTTTCTCTCTTCGCCAAGCCCTAAGCGTGATTTTGATTTTCTAAAACTGAACTTAACTTATTTTTACCCCAAATAAATCCATAAAAAAAATATAAAATTAATTGGTGAAAAGACTAGTTTGCCCTTCATTAAATCCGTATTGAGACCTTCTCAATCCAACAACACAACTTCCGATAGGCATATCTCCCTTATATGATATCAAAAAATGTGCAAACTCGACGGCATTGGAAAGATCTCTCCAAGGGCTTCCCAAACATATAAAAAACTACCTCTAATGCATCTTGATATAGGAGTTATGACCATTTGAAAATAACTAAAACTCAGTTTCTTAACTTAGGAATTTTCCAGATTTTTCCCTTTCTTTCCAAAAGTGATTATTTTTAGTTTCTTAGCTTATTCCTAGCTATTTCGAGTTATGAAATGTTACATTAGGCGATTTTAATATTTGCCGGGGTGTTACACGCCTTTCCAATTAGGTGTCTAAATACATCATTGCGCGGGGATAAAACAGAACACTAACTGATGTGACATTTATATTTTCATCCTTTTTCGTAAAACAAGCAAGTGTTCATCGGGCGTCCCTTGATAAAAAGACAAATCACTGCAATCGAGGGATGTCGAGCTCTCTATATTCTCTACTCTATCTACCCTTCACTCTATCGATTTTACGAATTTTTTTTTTTTTTTTTTAATAGACAAGGATTTATCTTATATGAGCAAGCATGAAATACTAAACAAGAATATCGCAGAACTTATAATGATAAATCCAAAAAACAATTCATAAACCTTGAATATTCTACAATTCAACCCGTATTAGTAGCTAACCATCTCGTTCTTTAATTACTATATTATTGTATTGTAATTATAAGATATATTTAAAAATATTTCATCATGTTTTTTGATAATATTTTACCATAATTTCATTATTTCTTTTTTCTATATGTTTTTCCTTAAGCGGGTGTGTATAAAAAAAAAAGCAACTTTCACATGTAGCAAACATAAAAATGATATTTGTATGCTATAGATATAGTTTGCATAATTGCGCTTTATAACAAACTTTATGTTTGCTATGACTAATAATCTGTATATTTCGGTATACATATGCATATACATAAAAAAAAATGTGTATTTGGGTCTATTTGGGTATACAAATGCGTCCTGGATTTGTTATTCTGGTATACAAATGGGTCTTGCATTTGTATATTTCGGTATACAAATGGGTCCTGCATTTATATATTTCAATCTATTTGTATATTTTTGTATACAAATGGAATGACAAAAATATGAAATGTTTCTTATGAATTACAAATAAAAGAAATTGTGACTATAGCATTTAGTTTGAATTTATATTTGATATTTCCATTTTCCCTATAATAATAAAAAAAAAAAACTCATCCACCTCCCATGTTGATTCATGCATGTTTCATGTGCAATCATTTGGATCTCTAATTTTTAACAAAAAAAAAAAAAGTGGAAAAATGAATAAGAGTTACTATTCTGATAGAATATAGGCCTTACACTAACAGTAATGGACAGGTCCTTATTCACGTCAGAAAATCTCAGAAAGTTAAATGCAGTAAAATCAACAAATGATTTTACGGGGAACCTCCTTGCTTTTAAGGAGTAAACCACTACCCTTGTCTCCATAGGATTTTCAATCGTTTTCACTAATCGTCAAAAAAGAAAAGCGAAAACACGATTACACCAAACGCTAAGAAAGAGTTATCAATCTTACTGTTAAGCAATAGTCTATATTGACCTCAACAAGGCCTAAGTAGAAAAACAATCTACCACTAAGCATCCCACCTGGACAACGAGGGACTTCTAAACACAACACACCAATTCCTTATAGATTTAGGAGTGGTTACAATTTTAAGAACAAGAGAATAAATTCCTAAACAACTAGACGAAAAGCTCCAGATGTTGCCGTGTCCTGGATAATTATGCCTTTGCTTTATTGTTAGCTTTGCAAGAGTTCTTGAAAAGTTTGTATCAAGTTGCAAAAAAACCAACAAAAAGTGTGGTTAGGTAAAGTGTCTTGTATAGGACAAGCACTTTCCTAACTTCTTTGCCATTGGTAGGAAACGTCACACATTTATGACGCCATCGGGAGAGTGTGCACCTACTTTCTGTACTATTCTCCAGTGGCAGTTGAACTGGCTCAGTATTCATGAGAGTTCGTACCTCTAATAGGTCCCTGGGTTTGTTTCATATGCAATACTTCAAACAAGAACCTGCAATACTCAAGTAAGAACCTGCAAATACTTAAGTAATAAACCCGGTACCTTTACAAGGTTCCCTAAGTTTGTCAAATATCAAACTACAAATAATATTTAACATAATCTGAGATATTCTCCAGGAATTGTTTAGCACCCTTAATGTATATTTCCCCCTCACTGTTATATTCCCACTCACTGTATTCCTCACATGAATAAACATTTAGCTACTTTAGTTTTTCACTTTCCCCCTTTTGGCATCATAAAAAAAGGTATGCCCAGAAACCAATGATGTCAACAAGAAATACTGAACAAGATTCAAAGTTTAAAGAGCAATCATCAGTAAGGGAAAAGCATGCCACAAAGGAAGATAATCAGGAAGGAATAGAAAAGGAATAAATAGTTAACCATCATTGCCATAAAACATAACACATTAAACAAAAACAAAACTGAATTAATCCATCAAACAGTTGATAAGCCACAAAAAAAAATTGACACAGGGGGGAATTGTTCAACAGGCTAGGAAGAGGGGGGAGGATGAGACCAGGACTGCGATGAAAGAGTGAGTCGTGCATTGACAAACATCATATATCTTGGATGCCTTTTCAGCAGGGCAATTATTCTTCGTCTTCAACTCAGGGCATTCTCTCTCTTCAGATCTTGTACCCAATGAAAGAAAAGTCCCTCACTCTGTGCAGTAAGCAGTTCTGCTTTGAGTATAGCAATCTCAGCACGTTGACCAAACTCAAACGCACAGTAAAGCTCCTCAACTCGTGATTTTTTTTAGCTGATCCTGAATCTTCAATAAGTTGATCATCTTGCTCTTTGGATAGCCTCTTCCTTCAATGCACTCGCATTTTTTTTTATTTTTTTTTTCAACAAGAGGAGGAAGATGTTTTATATGAGCAGTGAAGTGAAGAAGAAAGAAAGGAAAACAAAATTTGCTTTAAGCTTTTACTAAAAACCCTTCGTGAACAGGAAGATAGTAATGACAGATTGGGGTTTCAAAAAGGCGTAAATGGCCTTTTAAAAAGGCGTGTCGTGAAAAGGTGGCCAGGTCCTTGATGGGATGTGTCATTTTGAAAAGAAAACATGGAACAACGGTCAGGGAGTAACGATGAACTGACACGTGGATTATCAAGGTCATATTTTTTGTTTCAATTTAATGTATAAATTGCTAATAGAACAGGCATCAGGTACTATAGCACAGTTTAAACGTCATTCTCAGTTGTTCTAGTTTCTTCCCGTGTAAGCAGGTCCCCTTTGCTGAGAGTATACTAAAAAGGTACAAAAAGGATCTTTGTCAGAATTAAATGTTCTTACACATAGGATACCTGCACTGCCAATTTTAGCCATCAAGGAGTTCAACTGTAGCTAGAACATCACTGGAGATCAACATGCCCAACTTTAAACCAGATTTCTCTCAAATTGATCTTGCACAACCCACCTGGATTTATTTAGGATATCACTTTCCACTTTCATCAAGGCTGTTTCTGAAAACCATGTGGTTCCTATTAATGTTCTGCCTCATGTCGAGGAACCAGTACATACCTGGCTCTTTCAAAACGATGAAGTTCTTCTTGCATCGAGTTGATCCAATCTGCATCACTTAGTGCTTCTTTCACATTTGGGCTCAAAAAGATGATATGAATTCTGAAAAATGAAACTAGATTTCTTGTTTTTGATCTAGTGATTGATTCAGAGTTCAAAGGAGAAATAAGATCATCAAGAAGGATGTTTTGTGATGAAAATATGCTTCCATCCTGATACTGGAGAGCAGATAGTTGATCTTGATCGCATGTTCGTCTCATCCGGAGAAGGGACATCATTTGTGGGAAGTTGATGTACTCTGGCTGGATTCTGAGTCAGTACCAGGTACCTCATTACACTTTTCAACCTCATCAGCCTCTTCAGGTAGACTATGGATTTTGATAATAAAGCATTTTTCAACTGTTGTTCTGCACAGCTTCACTTCCTTCAATGTCTATGAATTGAACAGCTCTTGAAAAACACCATCCAGCTCATCATTTGATCCATTGCTTTTTAAGTTTCCATCTTCATCAAAAAAACAACATGAATGCTTTCTTCAAGGCACTGAGTTCTTTTGATGGATTTACACTTCTTTATCACTGTCTAGGATCAAATTTTTCCGATCATCCTTTCCATTGTTCAGCACAAACATCTACACCCAAAATGTACCCCTTCTTTCACACCAAAAGAGACCACCTCCTCCCTGAGAGTGTCTGAGTGAGAGGAAAGGAAATTTTGATGTCAACAGTCATATGTTTAAAGCATCCACTGTCCATTATTACCACATGACTTGCTGCTCTCTAACTCACTTGAACAAGATTACTTGTTAAGCTTGGGAAACCCATTCAGGCTTGAGTTCCCAGTAGGGAGAAAAAGAGTGATTAGAGTGATTTTAGTCCCAATATGGTAGATTTTGTAGCTTTCTACAAAGGACATAGGAGAGGGCCAAGATTTTTCTGAACATCTGTGAGTTGATTGAGTTGATTACATGCTTGAAGGACCAGGTCTTCTCTTTTCTGGTACATTTTGCCGTTCAGCATTAATTAGAGATCCTTTCACAGGAGTTTCCAGATAGAACACCTCACCCTTCAGAGTCCATTCTACCCAAAGGAGGGACATAAACAATTGTCAGATACAAACACATACTTACTGTGTGAGGGATTATAAGGAGGAGTGATGTTCAAAACTTCCTAGCCCGCTTTCTTATTGAAATTGCTCTGAGTTGTTGCATTTGACAATAAATTTGAGGGATTTGGGCCACTTAAGAGATTTTTCAAGAGCTCCTTAGTTTGACAATATCCTTTTCCAATTTGTTGCTCTTCTCCAGAGACAATTCCCAGGCTTTTTCTCAGAATTTTTTAATTTTTCTTGAATTTAAACTGTAAACCATTTAAATTACATTTAGCTTTTTTTTTTCGATTCTCTCAGTTATGATTCAATGGGATTTTTAAGTTCAGATTAGCAGATCTAGCGATACCATTCTTGACATTTTCTCTTCAAGTTAAAACTTGTTTTAGTAAACTGTCAAGTTCAGCATTTCATGGTTGTCTCTTTCAGAGATGGTTAACTCAATACTGAATCAATCATGACTTTTGCAATGTTTCTCAAGTTTTTTAAGAGAATAATTATCCAAGTTCATTTTCATAGCAAGACGAGGGTTACCTGGTATTCCTCTTATTCATTTTCAGTATAGCCATGAGAGCAAACATTTCATGAAAATGGTTTCCTCCCTCCATGTACAGGCCACCCATAGACACATCATTGGGTTAATCAGGTTCTTCTGGTCACTTGAAGAAAGAATCCAACCCACGCCAGCAAGAGCCTTTTGACCACCAAATCGCGCAGCTTGTCGATCTCTCCTACCATGTACCGGTTCCCTTCTATTATCTTTGTCACTTTTGGTTTTGATGTTCCTTGTTTTCATCTTGAGAAGAGGACACTTCTTTGCTTAAAGTGCCCAACTTTCCACATTTGTAGATGTATCACCTTGAGGACATTTCAGTACCATTGTTACTTTTTAAAAACTTTGTTTTTTTCTCACAAATTTTTTGAATCTGTGATGAGATATTGTCATATAATCATCAATGGGAATCTTCATCTGATTTGTACTTCAGCATCAAGACTGTCCTCCCTTTTTCGCTTCCTTCTTTGATGATCGTAATTTCGATCACTCATGTGTCTTCAGGATACAATCAAAGGCCATCCATTAGTCAGCACCTTCAAATCCTTGCTTCGGTAATGCATCAACCTTGCTCTTCCCAGTACTTAGGAAGAATTCGAAAGAACTTTTGACTTGTTTGGTCATGCTTATAGGTCACCCAGGACTTCGACAGCTCATTGTAATGGAAGGAAAACTTTGGTGAACTGTATGTATGATTCTCCTTCATTCATTTTGAAGTTCTCCTATCGTGAGGTAAGCATGTCATCTAGATTCTTGACTTGTCAGTTCCTTCATGTGCAGTCTTTAACGCAGTCCCAAATTTCTAGCAGACTCACAGGATGACACTCTGTTGTACTCATCAGGTCCTATAACAAGACCAGAAGAGTTTTAGCTTTGAAACCTTTATAATCCTTTTCCTGTAAGCTTCGTCATATTTCTGCCTAGGCTTTGAAACAATAATAGTCTTCTCTCCATCCTTTTTCTTCCATCATCGGAACAAATGGTCCATCCAGTACAATATTCCATTTAACTCGCTGTCTTTCAGCCATGAGGTAGTCATGCATTCTAACTTTCCAACCCAAAACTGTAGGAAATGTCCATTGAACGAGGCGGTCGAGTGGACGACTGACCTTCTTCGAGATTTAAGGAAGCAGCCATTTAGAAAACAAAATCACTTCCCCTGGGTGGAACCAAATAGGGAGTGCCTGCATCTGATACCACTTGATAGAATATCTGCCTACTTAACAAGTAATGGACCAGGTCCCTTACTTCACTTCAGAAAAATTACCAGAAAGTAAAATGCAGTTTAAAATCAACACAACGATTTAAGTGGAAACTCCTTCTTAATGGGAGTAAAAACACGACCTGTCTCACAGGAGTTTCAATCATTTTCATAATCTTCAAAAGCAAAAGTGAAACACGATACACCAAAAGTTAAGAAAGATTAGCATCTTACCGTTAAGCAATAGTCTCTATTTGCTCAACAAGCCTAAGTAGAAAAACAATTCTACAAACTAAAGCTATCCCACTGGACAACTAGACCTTCTAAACACAACACACCAATCCTTTATAGATTTAGGAGTGATTTACAATTTAAGAACAAGAGAATAAATTCTAAAAAACTAGACGAAAAGCTCCAGATGTTGCTGTTATCCTTTGGAATTAATTCTGCCTGTGCTTTGTGTAGCCTTTGCAAAGAGTTCTTGAAAGTTTTATCAAGTTGACAAAAACCACTAAAACGTGTTTAGGAAAGTGTCTTGTATAGACAAGTCACTTCTTTACTAAACTTTCTTTGCCTTGGTTGGAAGGTCCACACTTTTGACGCCATCGGGAAGTGTGACCTACTTCTGTACTATCTCCAGCTGGCGCGACTGGCTAATCATCATGAGAGCCTGTTACCTCTACTAGGTCTCTGAGTTTGTTTCATCTGCAATCGTTAAACAAGAACCCGCAATACTTCAAGTAAGAACCTGCAATACTTAAGTAAAAACCCGATACCTTTACAAGGTCCTAAGTGTGTCAAATCATCAAAAACTACAAAAACAATATCGATGTTTTCTTTTTTTAAGTCTTATAGTTTTGATCTTATGCCTAAAATTAAGTTATATAATTATACTTTTTGTTGTAATATCTATGTGTATTGTCGAGTATAAGTTGTTTAGATAAACTATTTTATTGATTTTTAATTATTTTGCATGAGATATTGATTGAATTATGTATCAATATAAATCGATTTTTTTTGAAGTGTTGTCATACAATATTTATTCATATTTTAATTCTTTTCTTGCATAAATATTATATTAATTCATGAAAAAAAGTTTTATTCATTTACTTACCTGTCTTCTTGTTGGCATCAAACCATTGATATGAGTTGACATGATTATTATACAGATTAAAAGCTAAGTACTTTGTATACATTCTATAAATTATGAGTTGGCGTAGGAGGATCAAATGTGTCCTATGATATAAGAAATGTAGAGGTTTCATAAAAAATGGTTAGTTGCCTATATATATGTATATTACCACACACTCAATATTAGTTACGGGTTGACATGATATTAGTATTTTCTTAAAAACATTTTAACATAAAAATAGGTACCTTTAGATGGCCGAAAATTTTTTAATTAAATTATTGTTCTTTGTACTGATGAGCTTTCAATTGCAATAAAGTCATAGACTCGACACCAATTTATTTACAAAAAATAGTCGTGGTAAAAAAAGAAAAAAAAACTTATAAGCACTTTATGAGATGAGCTGGAGTTGCATTAGTACTTTAGTTGAAGTTTGTTATTTTTTTATTAAAATGTTAATAATTATGTGATCTTAATGTTTTCGTTATTTGTATATCTTAAAATATTATTTTGGATAAATTAAAATGTTATATATTATATGTTCATTAAAATTTTATATTTAAAAAATAAACTCCGCAAAATCACTAAAATCTATGGTTTCAAATTATATACACTATATCTTAACATATTTATTTTGATAAATTAAATGTTAATAGATATAGGTTCCTTTTTAAAACTATCACAACAACAATAATAATTTGTGGTTCTTACCAAAATCCACATAAACCTCGCCATATTTTTTAAAAAAAGAAATTAAATGTGTAGGTCTAGCTCCTTTATTCCATTCAAAAATTCTATACAAAAGGCCCAATACCCAAATAAATCAAGCAAGTAATACACCTAATCAGGCCCATCAAAAATAGAAAACAGACCACTCTATAAAGTGATCATGAACGGTAGGTTTCTATATGATACTCCTCCTTTCATTTGCCTCTGTCATCAACATGTTTCTCCTAGAATAGGGTCTGAACTGACTTACTTTTCGCCTCCTCGCTCTGTAGATCATTGTGCAAATTCATGATGCCTTGCACTTCTCTTATCAGCTCGCTGTGTGAAGTAGTATCTTTACCCTTTTTCTAACTTTTGTAGCTTCTCTAACTTTCTCTCCTTCTTGCAGAGGGTACCCCGCGGAGGCAATGGATTTATTTCAAATATGCATCGACGAAGATGCCAATTCATGTGAGTTATGATATCGAACTGTTATTAAGATCTCCTCTTTTCTTATTTCTTTTTTCTTTTTTTCCGAAGCCCCGTTGTTAATACTTGAAATTTTTTTTAGTTTAAATCTTATATTGGAAAACCCTCATTGTGTTATTATTTTCAAATTGTAAATGTGTGAGTCTTAGAATATCTTATGAAGAAAGAAACCGTTGTTTGGATGGGAGGTTGGACATATAATTGTGAAATTTTAAATGAAAAAGGCTAGAATTTAAAAAAAAAATTGTGTTTTAGACCTCTCAGCTAGCATTCACATAATAGTTATCATCGTAGGAAAATCATTTTTGTGGTTAAAAAATAGGACATCAACCAAAAACAAAAAGTTCAATAAAAACATTAAATTGAGTGAGACCAATCTAATAGAAAATAAACAAATCCTATTTTGAGTGGATAAACTAAATTGGAATTAAGCATTTTATATTTTTGCATTGGAAATAATGTTATTTTATATTTTGACTTTGTGTTTTCTGCAACAATAAAACATGTATCCTAACTTCCTACAGAATCTCTTAAATTGTCATCAAGTTTTTTGAATGTTCTTAGATTTCAACATGGAAGATGAAACAAACTTAATATCAAGTACAATCTATTACACAAAAGTTGGGTAAAAAGCGAGCAATCATATTGTCCAATAAAATACACTATTCATCCACGTGACAAAAAAAGGTTAGCAATTCTATTCCAAGATTCAAAGGTGTGTTGTAGCCAACATAAGGTAGTGTTCTAGGTAGACGTAGACCCACTACTCTCCTTATACAACTACTGTAGAGATTGCACGAGGTAAGTATGTTTTCGACTTGTTGTTGTTGCATCATACAAAACCTATTTTATGACAACACTGAAAAAATATTAAAATTCGTTCAGAGTTTTAAATTATACTAATGTAATTATTGGTATTAGTTATCCACAACAATATCTACATAGTATGGTAACCTATAACATTCAGTTTTTTTCTAATTCCTTTTGATAAAATCATGAGTCCATGTTATAATATTGGAATCTCGTACAACCATTTTTCAGGAAGGGATAATATAAGTGATGTTGAATTTTTCGGTTTGAATATCTAAAAAAATATATATATGGCAATAAAGATTTTTCTCAAACCTTAAAGTGAGAAAACATGAACGTTTACATATATTCATGGGGATTATGGAAGCTTAGGTACTGTTATTGCAAAAGAAGTTAAAAATTATTTTCACCAAAGGGGGTTGCAAAGTTTGTGAAAGAGAAAAGATATAAGAGTAACGATTAAATTATTTTCAAAATTTAACTCCAACTTGAAGATAAATTTTTTGATACTTGCCAATAGTAATACCTAAACCTCCAATCATTTCTTGATGTATCATTTAAAAGTTCATGTCCTAACTAGATTTGAGGAAAATAACGTAAGACATTTTGGAGGTATATATAAGGCTTGATTAAGTTTAAAATCACTGGAGTTAGTCTTGTGAAAAAGTTGCTTGTATGAGGATTTAATATTATCATATAAATAAACATTTAAACCTGGTGTTGAATTACCAAGAGAATTAATAAAAACACGAAATGATGGCTCATGATCCCTAAGTACTATTGAAATCACAGATTTAAGATAGTTTACATATCCTTGTGAGTAACCTAATAGTATATAAATCATTTAGACCGATGGTTTATATAATTTAAACTCTTATGAATTTAAATTTTTTTGTAGATCGGTGTTAGAGAATATATCTTGTATAACATGTTGTCACGATCCAAAAAATAGGACGTGATGAAAAGTGTCTATTCCCGACCAAGAATAAGTCATCCTCAACCCAACGAAACGAAAGAAAACAAAAAGATTAAACAAGAATGTTGCTTTCAATTGCACACACAAGTGTACATGGTCGCGCAAGTAATATAATATCTCTTAAAAAGATCGAACAATCGAACCCAAAAGACTTGTCAATGAACTATTTTTACTAAATTATATTCGTCTTATTATTTATTTAAGAGTTCCAAAAGAAATGAATGTAGGAATAACATAATAACATTACTTACAGTGATTGAAAAAATTCTAGGGCTGCAACATGTATTGTCTCGCCCACGCTGCCAGAATTGTTTTATACTTTGCTGTCGCATAGGACTCCTTAGTGGATCCACTAGCTTAAGTTACGTGATCATCTAAAGAGTATGACCGTTAATATTAAATACCCTGAATGACTTAAATGTTTTCATGGAGACTTAAGTTGATATGAACTTTCATCCCCACTCGGTGCTCAATACTACTTCCAAAATATATTTTAGCTCATGCTTTTAAAATCAACTTTCTTTCTTTGGGTCTAGATAATTGCTCAACACTTAGCTTTAAAAAGCTCGCTTGGAATCAATGCTCCCTTTTCTGGTTCAAAACTCTTTTAGGAAATTTAGTTTCCTCTTAACTTAAATGTGAAAACATTTATAAACATTCTAGAGAATACTTAGTTCCCTTATAACTTTTGAGAAATGAACTCAACTCTTTACTCATTGCTTAGCTTGAAACTAGAGTCTTAAATCATCTCGTATGGAATACTTAGTTTTCTTATAACATTTGAAAGAAAGACTTCAACTTTTTTACTCTTTACTTTAACTTGAAACTTGAGCCTTAAAACGAAGTTTAAAACGTTTAATAAAGACTCTTGAAACTTTAAGAAACATTGTTTTGACTTACTTCTTAACTTCTAGACTTAAGTTTTAACTTCTTTGACTTTGATCGTAAGTTTCCTTGAATTGGATTATGGATTCAAGGCTCATAATCTCATGTTTATGGATAGTTTCATGATGTTTAGATATACCTTAGAGTATTGGAATCAACTAACAAACATGGGTACATCACTTAGGAACTAGTACGAAAGAGTGGGGAATGAGTGGGATCTACTAGCGTCCTTGGCGCTATGAGAGGCGTGGGGCGCTCGGCCCCAAATTTCAGAGGCCATGTTGGGGTGCTCTGGGTTGCGTGCCGCCCCAAGGTCCTACTGACAGAGTTTCTCATGTGGGGCTATGGGAGGCGCGGCGCTCCAGGGCCCTACGGATAGACGTTTCGACTTTATTTCTCTGTTTTTCATCTCTAAACTCCCATGGTTCTTTCCCCCAAACACTTAAGATTATTAGTACCCTCAATACCCAATATATTTGACTCGAAAAAACCACTGAAATACGAATCAAATCTAACTCTAGGAATGCAACAACTCAACCAACAAGAATTCAACAATGTTCTTCAAGAACGTCACCTTTTATCATTCAACCTTACTCAAATAGCTGAATTTAAACAAGTTTATGTTTGGGTGAACTAACCCAACAGGAAAAAATCTCACATACTTTGATAGGAATCACTATCGATGATTTCCACTCGCAAACCTTGACGTTCTTGGCAAATTCTGGGACTTTTTTGCTTTCCTTCTTCTTTTCTCTCTCGGCACATGCCCGAAGCATTTGCAGTTGATTTTCTAAAAATGAAACTTAATTATTTTAACCCAAATAATCCATAAAAAAAATCTAAAATTAATTGGTTTGACAAAAGGACTAAAGACTAGTTTGCCCCCTTCATTATTTTTATTAAATCCGTATTGAGACCTTCTCAATCCACAACCACAATTACGATAGGCATATCCCCTTAATGATATCAAAAAAGGGTGCAAACTCGACGGCATTGGAAAGATCTCTCCAAGGGGCTTCCCCACACAACATATGAAAAACTACCTCTAATGCATCTTGTTATAGGAGTTATGACCATTTGAAAATGACTAAAACTCACTTTCTTAACTTAGGAATTTTTCTAGATTTTTCCCTTTCTTTCCAAAAGTGATTATTTTTAGCTTTCTTAGGCTGATTCCTAGCTATTTCGAAGTTATGAGATGTTTACATAGCGATTTTTAATATTTTAGGGGTGTTACTGATAGGAAAGAAACTAATTCCAGAGATATATTGTGGTGTGAGTAAACACAATGGCGAAGAAGAGAGGACTGATAGAAGAGAATTTTATGGCTCAAAAAAAAAACTGCCATGCAGTAAGTCTTATATACAAAAAACATAGTAAACGTTTTCAGCTAATATATGAAACTATCAACAAGATTTTCTCTAAAAATAGGTGGTAACAAACCCACGTTTAAAACTACTTCCTAAAGACTAGGACAAACCAAAACAGATAAGAATTCTTTCAAACCGAACTCTAATTTACTAAAACTGACTTATTAAACCTAACACCCTCCCTTAAACTGAAAAACTCTCAAGCTTAAGTTAAAACTTCAGCTTCTTGAAATCTTCCATTGTGTTGATGCCATCAACCTCCCATGTATTTTTGGTAAGGGAGAGACGGAGAAGGTTTAGTAAAAATGTAAGCCAACTGATCTTCACTTCGGCAGAATGCGCTCTAGTTCCTTCGTTATTGAGATTCGCAGGAAATAATACTTCACATCAATTGTGATGCTTCGTCCATGTAGAACTGATTTTTCGATAAGCTTAATGGCAGAGTTGTTGTCGCAGAAAATTATAGTTGCTCCTTTTTGTTTTGAATCGTTAGTTCTTAAAGAATTTCTCGACCAAAATAGCTTGACAACGCGAAGGACTTTTTGTCAGCAGCAACAAATTTTGCTTCAGTAGTCGATAAAGTGACAATTTTTTGCTTCCTGGAAGACATGAAATAGCCCCTGTGCCTAGCACAAAAACATAAACCTGAGTGCTCTTTCTGTCGCTTGATTCCCACCTGCCTAATCGCTGTCAACAAAAAACAACAAAATCAGATTTTTCACCCTTCTGTAGGTAGAACAAACCAAATCGCTTCGTTTCCTTGTAAGTAGCGGAAGGATTCTCTTGGCAGCTAGCAGGTGAATTTCTGTCGGGGCCTCATTATGACATGATTATAAGAATACACCATACATGATGTCGGGCCTTGTGGCCGGAAGATACATCAAATACCTACAATTGTACCTTGTAGAGTAGAGTGTGTTGTCTACCTAGCTTCCTCTTCCAGCTTTGTTTAGCTTCAGGGCCAAACTCAACTGGAAGTATCGGCGGAATTGGCAAGCTTCCATCTTGAATCGGTTAAATTTCCGACAATTTCTTTTGGAAAACAAAATACCATCAATAGATTGCACTACTTTACAAAAAACCAAGAAATAATGCATCTGACCCAAGATCGAACATATCGAATCATTCATCATAGATTTCTTAAAATCAGAAAAACATGGCACTATCCTTCCAGTAAATATAAAGATCATCAACCTAATAAACACACATGAGCATTTTCCCAATTCTCCAATTTTAACAAAAAGAGAGTGCTCATATGGACATTTCAGGAAACCAACTTTAGGTATTAAGTAAGCCTCAGGCCGACTAACAAGCTAGTGGAGCTTTGTTTTAGTCCATAGAGAGCCTTTTTCAACTTGTATACATTATTGTGTTTTGGCTCATCTCCAATTTTAATAATAAAACCAGAAGGTTGTTCAATTAAATACTCTTCCCCCATCCAAGTATCCCATGTATGAAAGGATGATTTGACATCCAATTGAAAGATTGGCACGAATTTTGTGTGCCGCAAGGGCAATTACCATTCGATGGTGTCATTGCCTTGCCGACTGGAAGCAAACACCTTCAGTGTGAGTCCACCACCATGCTCCGCTTGTATTCCCTAGCCCCAATCGCGCTATACTTTGTCAATTCACCATCTTCTTTCATTTTTGTTTTATAGACACACTTGAACCAATGGTTTTCTGCCCCTCGGAAGAATTGATAAACTCCAGGTTCAATTTTTTCAATAGCATCAATTTCATCATCCATAGATTTCCTCCATTTCCTCTTTGGACAGCATTCTCAAAAAGTTTGTAGGATCGCAATCGCAAACAATGGCAAATGGGAAAACATCTTCATTAACATCAATTCACTGTTACCTTGCTTAAATCCGTCATCCATGCGGGCCTCGCGAGCACCGACGAGAGGCGTGTTCAGCTGCATCAGTCTATTCTAAAGTTGATGGTAAAGTTTCAGCAGTTAGTGAAATTTCAGGCAAACAGCTGGAGAAATTCCAGCAGCTGTATGTAGAAGCTGAATTCTCTTTTTTTTGTTTTCTTGCACTTTCAGGATCATCGCAGCTACTTCTTCGGCGCCAGTATCAAAACACAATGGAGTAGATTCTCCATACTCCATCCCAGGTTTTCTTCATCAACAAGACATCCTCTGATGGGTCACAACTTTTTTTGTCAAAGGATTGAAAACAATTGTATGCCTTGGATGTGTCGCTAACAACCAATAAAAACACAATTCTCCAACCTCTATGTCAAGCTTCTTTCTTTTTGCTTCTGGGACATGTGCCATAAGCAATGGAACCAAAAAGTTTAAAGGGTTTCTACTGCCGGTTTCTACGCTCCAAGTTCCTCAGGTGTTTGTTGTTTGAAAATCTCGAAGAGCAAAAAGTGGGACATCTATTCAAGATGTGTGAATGGCTCCAATTCACTGCTTCTGGCCAAAATTCCTGTGGAACTCTTTCCCGAGATTAGCAAGCTACGAACCATATTATTGGAATGGTTTTTTCTTTCTCTCTGCCACCACCGTTTTGGTTGCGGCTGTATATGCTGTTGTGAGCTCTTTCCGACCCAATGCCACAGTCTCACAAAAATCAACCAAATACATTAGAGCAAGATTCTCCTCCGCGATCTGTTGAAGGTTCTTAAACAGTTTCTCCATCTCATTCTCCATGCGAGCTTTGAAGATTTGAAATACATTAAAGGCCTCCACTTTTTCTTGCAGAATATACACCCAGGTCTTCCTGGAATAATCAATCAATATAAAAGTTACATAAAATACTGTTTTACCTCCATTCGAGACGGTGTTGGTTTATTGGCACGCCCAAATATCTGAGGGTACCAACCCAATACCTCTAGGTCTCCACGACTGACTTGTTGGAAACGGAGGACGAGTTGTTGCCAACAAACACATTTTCACACACTGGAGGGACCAACAAATTTCAGGAGCCCCGGTCACCCATAATCTTCCTTTGAAGGATCTTCAATCCACCAAAGTTCAAGTGGACCATAATCGAAAATGCAACACCATGATGGGTTTTTCACTTTCCAGTCATGTGGTTACTACCACCAGTATCCACATAACCCAAAGAGCTTGTGGTCAGGTCTCTTTTAACAGAACTGCCATTAACAAAGTTTTTCCTCTTTGTTCTCAACGAAAAATTTTGAATTATCTTGTTCTCCTCAGGCAGACTAGTATAACATCAGGAACGATTTAATGACCAAATTTATGACAACGATAACCATTCTACCTTGGATTTATCGAAATCCCTTCCTCTGCTTTACCGAGTTCATTACCTCTAAAATTTCCGCAGCCTTCTTTGTTGCCTCCGTCTTCTATTTCCACGATCTGCTCTTCCTCTTTCCTCTTCCTCTACCTCTACCCTTCCTCTAGAATTGGAAGAAATAAAAGTAGAGCCCTAAAGGCCTGCTCCTCAGAAGTTGGATTGCGATATCTTCTTTTCATGTACAATAAGAAGCTTTGCATTCATCAAGCGATAAATCATCTATATCTTTGGACTCCTCAAGGAGGCAAACAACATAATAGACTTCGGCGTTAAAGAACGCAGTATCTTTTCAACATTGTGACAATCGTTCATCTTCTCTCCATGGAATCGCATTTGTGCTAGTCTCCCATCGTTCTAGCACGTAATCATTACAGGACTCCTCCTTCCTTTCATCTGAAAAGTCTCAAAAATCCTTCTTAGGCTTGAAGCACCCTGTGCGCGTTCATCTAGCAGTACCTTGATATTTCTGTCTCATGGAGTCCCATATATCCTGGAAGTTTCTTTACAAAGAATAGTTTCCAAGATGAGGACGCCAATCATAGCCTGAAAGAGGTAAGTTTTTGCTTCAAATCTTTCAACTTCTTGCTTCGAACGTCCATCTTTGAGATTCGTCAAAGCCTCGACTTCCGTTGGAGCGCTGATGCCATCCTCGATAATTTGCCAATACTCTTTTGACCGTAAAAAATTTTTCCATCAGCATACTCCAATGGTCATAATGACCATCAAAACGAGAGGAATGGCTGCTCACGAAGTTGTTCTCTGAAGCCATAAACTACAATATCTCTCTTTGTTTTATTTTGGAAACTAACCTGCAGCTCTGATGCCACTGATAGGAAAGAAACTATTCAAGAGATTATATTGTGGTGTGAGTAAACACCAATGGAAGAAGACGAGAGGACTGATAGAAGAGAGGGGTATTTTTATGGCTAAAAAAAAAACTGCAATGCAGTTCATTCTATATTACAAAACATTAGTAAAGTTTTAAGCGAATATATAGGAACTAGCCAACAAGATTTTCTCCTAAAAACTAGGTAACAACCACATTTTTTTCAAAACTACTTCTAACGGGACTAGGACAAACAAACAGATAGAATTTTTTTCTAACAGAAACTCTAATTATAAATGAATTATTAAAACTAACAGTTACACACCTATTCCAAAATTAGTTGTCTAAATACATCGTGAGCTGGGGATATACAGACCTAACGGTGAACATTTATATTTCATCATTTTTGTAACAAGCAAGTTGCTCATCCGGGCGTCACTGCTAAAGACACTCACTGCAAACTCGATGGATGATCGAGCTCTATCTAATTCTCTATCTATCTACCCCTTTCCTCTATCGATTTTACGAAAGAAATAGATTTATCTTATATGATCAAGCATGAAATACTTAAAACAAGAATTATAGCCGCAACTTCTAATGACAAATCCAAAAAAAAAAACTAATCATAAAACCTTTAATATTATACAATCAACCCGTATAGTATCTACCATTTCTCGTTCTTTAATACTATATTATTTAATTGTATTATCAGATATATAAAAATATGGCTCATATTTTTTTTGATAATTAGTTCCATAATTTCAGTATGCTTTTTTCTATATTGTTTTTCCTTAAGCGGGTGGGTGTTGTGTATAAAAAAAGAGCAACTTTCCATTGTAGCAAACATAAAAATGATATTGTATGTTATAGATATAGTTTGCATAATTGCGCTTTATAACAAACTTTATGTTTGCTGTGACAATAATCTGTATATTTCGGTATGCATATGCATATACATAAAAAAAAAATTGTATTTGGGTCTATTTGGGTATACAAATGCGTCCTGGATTTGTTATTCTGGTATACAAATGGGTCTTGCATTTGTATATTTCGGAATACAAATGGGTCCTGCATTTATATATTTCAATCTATTTGTATATTTTGGTACTACAAATGGACTGACAAAAAATATGAAATGTTCTGTGAATTTACAATAAAAGAAAGGTGGACTATAGCATTTGTTTGGGGGGGGAAAAATTTCTATTTGATATTTTCCATTTTCCCTATCATTTAAAAAAAAAAAAAAACTCATTCCACCTCCCCTATTGATTTCATGCATGTTTCATGTGGCAATCATTTGGATTCTATTAAAGTGAATAATAGTTACATATATCGATGTTTTCTTGTTTTAAGTCTATAGTTTGATCATGCAAAATTAAGTTATATAATTATTAATTTTTGTTGTAATAATCTAGATGTATTTGTCGTTGTATAGTTGTTTAAAAAACTATTTTATTGATTTTTCATTATGTGCAGAGTATTGCTTGCATATGTATTCCACAATAAATCGATTTTTTTTGGCGTGTGTGTCATACACCTTAATTTATTCAATTTTACTTCTTTTCTGGCATTAAAATATTATATTAATCATGAAAAAAAGTTTTATTCATTACTTACCTGTCTTCTTGTTGGCATCAAACCATTTGATTATGAGTTGACATAATTATTTATAATATTAAAGCTAAATACTTGTATACATTATAATAAAATTTATGGTTGGCATAGGATCAAAGTGTCTATGATTTAAGAAATGGAGAGTTCATAAAAAATGGTAAGCATATATATAATATATTACACACATCAATATTAGTTTACTGTTTGACACTGAATTTTATTTTCTTAAAAACATTTTGAACTAAATGTTACTTTAGATGGCGAAAAAAAATCTAATTAAATTAAAAAATTTTGTCTTTAGTACTGATGAGCTTTCAATTGCAAAAAATTAAAGTCATGAGGACTCGAACCAATTTTATTTACAAAAATAGTCTTGGCTAAAAAAGAAAAAAACTTAGATGCAATTTATGAGCTGAGCTGGAGTTGCATTAGTTACTTTATTGAAGTTGTTATTTTTTTTTATAAATGTTAATTATTACGTGATTCTTAATGTTTTTCGTATTGTATATCTTAAAATATTTATTTGATAAAGGTAAATGTTTCATATATTATCTGTTCATTAAAACATATTTTAAAAACTTAACTCCCAAAATACTAAAAATCTATGGTTCACATTATATAAACTGATTTAACATATTTATTTTGATAAATTAAATGTTTTATAGATTATATGTCCATTAAACATAACAACAATAATAAATAATTTTTGGTTTACCAAAATCACATAACCTTTGCCATATTTTTTTAAAAAAAGAAAATTAAATGTGTAGCGTCTAGCTCCTTATTCCACTTAAAAAATTTTTCTATATAAAAAAGGCCCAAATAAGCCCAAATAAATCAAGAAAGTAATACATAATCAGGCCCATCAAAAAATAGAAAACAGAACAACTCTATAAAGATCCTGAATGGTAGGGTTTTCATTTGATACTCATCCTTTCACTCCGACTCTTTTCATTCCACCTGTTTTCTCTAGAATAGGTCTGAAACTTGACTTACTTTTCGCATCCTCGCTCTGTAGATCATTGTGCTAAATTCTCATAGATGCCTTGCAATTTCTCTTTATCAGATCCTGAAGTAGGTATTTTCCCCTTTTTTCAACTTTTTTCAGGCTTCTCTACTTTCTCTTCTCTCTGGCAGAGTATACTCCCATGGATGCAATGGATTTCAAAATTGGTCGTCCGCCGAAGTGCCATGAATGGGTGTTATTGATTCGAAACTGGAGTTAAGTATCTCTCCTTTTTCTTTATCTTCTTTTTCTTTTGTCCCGAAAAGCCCCCGTATGGTACTACTTGAAAACAATTATCGTTTAACTTTATATGAAAACCTATTGTTTTATTATTTTCAAATTTTACATGATGTGAGTTCTTAGAAATCTTATGAGAAAAACCTTTTGTTTGGATTGGAGTTTTGGACATATAATGTGAAAGTTGAAATGAAAAAAAAGGTAGCATTTTAAAAAAAATTGTGTTGACTCTCACCTAGTCATTCACCTAATAGTTATCATCTTAGAGAAAGTCATTTTGTTGTTGAAAATTGGAATCAACAAAAACAAAAATTCATATAAACATTAATTGAGTGAGACCATCTAATAGGAAAATAAACAAATCATATTTTGAGTGGATTTCAACTAATTAGAATAAGCATTTTATAGTTTTGTTCATTTTAATAATGTTTATTTTATATTTCGGATCTTTGTGTTTTAACAATAAAAATTGTACCTAACTACCTACAGATCTCCTAATATTTTCATGAAGTTTTTTTTGAATGTTCTTGATCAACCCCAGAAGACGAAACAACTTAAATCAAGTACAATCATATAAGCAAACAGTGGGTTAAAAGGCGAGCAATCATTTATTGCCAAAGAAAATACACTATTCATCCACGTGACAAAAAAAAATAGCAATTCTAGTTTCAAGATTCAAAGGGTTGAGCCAAATAATGGCGTTTGTGCTAAGGATATGTAGCACTACTCTCCCTTATACACTACTTGGTAGGATTGCACTAGGTAAAGTTATGTTCGACTTGTTGTTGTGCATGTCATACAGAAACAATTTTTTATGACAAAGATCCCTAAAAATATAATTTCGTAAAGAGTTTAAATTCTACTAATGTAAATTGATTTGTATAATACCCACAACAATATCTACATAGTATATGGTAAACCTATCGCATTCATGTTTTTTTAATCCTCTTGATAAAATTCAGATTTTCTATGTTATAAATATTGAAATTCTCGTGAAACCAACTTTTCAGAAGGGACTAACTAAAGTGCTGTTGCGCTTTATAGGTTTGTATATATCTAAATATATATATATATATAAGATAATATGCAATAAAGTATTTTTCTCAAACCTAAAGTGAGAACATGAACGTTACAATATATCATGGGGATTATGGAAGCTTAGGTACTGTATTGCAAAAGAAATTTAACAATTACTTTCACCACGGGTTGGCAAAAGTTTGTGAAGAGAAAGATATAAGAGTAAACGAATACCATTATTTTCACAAATTTATATCAACCAGTTGTAAGATAAATTTTGACACTTTGCAATAGACTACTTAAACCTCCTGATTTTCTTGATGTGTTATCAATAAAAGTCATGCCTACTCTGAATTTGAGGGGAAAATAACTTCATGCATTTGGAGGGGTTATAATATAAGTCATTAAAGTTCAAAATCACTTGGAGTTTGCTCTTTGTGAAAAAGTTGCTTGTACGAAGAATCACATTATCACATAAATAAATTAAAACTGGTGATACCAAGAGAATTAATTAAAACACGAAAATGTTATGGGCCTCATGATCCCAAGTACTATTGAAAATTACACATTTAAGAAAGTTTACAGATCCTTGTGGAGTTAACCTAATAGTATATAAATCATTTAGTGAGGTTTTTTTTTTAATTTATTTTTAAAAACTCTAATAAATTAATGATTGTGTTAGATCATTGTCAGAAAATATATCTCTGTATAACATGTTGTTCGATCCAAAAAAGGGACGTGATGAACGTGGTCTAATCCCACCAAGAAAAATCAACCTCACCCAACGAAACGAGAAGAGAAAACTGATAGAAATCGAGAATTCTGTTTTGTGTAGACAAGAAGCGAAATCACAGTAGCAAATGTACGCAACAAAAAGAAGCCAAGACGGGTCCAAGATTCGAGTTAAAATGGGTCTAGCTAAAGTAGTCATCAAAAAATAGGAGTTATTTGTCAAAGCAAAAAAATAATATATTAAAGGTATAAGTTGATTTACAAAACGGAAAACCTTAAAATAGGAGGAAGGAAGGAAGGGGGATCCCTTTCTCCTAGATAAGGATTGGACTTTAAAAGGGATCCTGTTTAACAATTAACTTCCTTACCTTATCTGAGATGTAAGGGCAAAAGAAACTCTATAGAAGCGGCGCAGTGATGATGAAGAATTCTACGACTCATAGAGAGAAAGTGAGAATTATTCATAAAAACTGAAGGTCTTCAAGATCGAGCGGTTTGCTATGTTTAAACGTTCTTGAGTGCGGGAGGTTTTAACGTTGAGAACTATTTATGTTTGTTCTTGATTGTAATTACAGTTTATTGTACAAAGGGTGGGTTTGGCTATTGTAGGGTGAGGTGTCTGTGAGGATTGTAACAAAAGGTGGGTTCGGCCTTTGGAGAGATCGATGGAGTCAACGAGAGAGGTAGGAGAGTTAAGGCTTTCTTATTATGAGTTGTAATCACAAAATCTTATAGTTGAATTAATTAAAACGAGGTTTGTCATTCCTTCGAAAGTGAGGAAGATTTTTAAGTTAATAAGTGTTTGTGTTTTTCTTAAAAGCAAATTACAAGAACCTGGTTCTTGTTCTGGGGAAGGTTTCTTCAATTGGATATCAGCGCAGGTCTTTCGATATAAAAGATTCACACCTTGAAAAGATACAATGGCCAGCACCAACCTACCCCATAATAAGGAGCTTCACAAACACGACCACAATTGTTCAATGGGCAAAATTATGAATGGTGAAAAAACATCGTTGATGGACCATCTTATTTGACGAAAAACCCTGATCTATGTTGGTTTTTAGGGAGTATTCAGATGGCCACCTACCTATGAAAATAAAACTGATGGAATCACAAAATCCCAAAGGAAAGAAAAGAATGGAATGCTGAAGACAAGCTTGCAATTCAAAACAATGCCAAAAGCCAAGAAAAATTCTGATCTATGGCATAGGGGACCGACGAATCAATCGAATCTCGTTGTCAAGATGCCAAAGCCATTATGGAAACACTGACAAAACCGCTTAATGAGGAAAACAACGCAAGCAAGAAGTCTAAAATGATAACTGAACAGGCAATCTGAGCTGTTCAGGTGACAGAAGGGCGAAGACTATATCAAAGACAATGCACACCAGGTTCACCTCACAGTTCACCTCCATCATTAAATAAGAGTACTCCTTAGGAGAGATAGTTCCTATAATGGAAAAGGCAGTAAGGAAAACTCTGCGTGTCCGTCCTGGAAAACATGGGAAAAGCAAAAGCGAGGATATCACTGAAGCGCGACCTTAGACTCACTGGCCATGGACGAGGTAAAGTGGTAATCTATTTCACATACGAACTCAAGAAAAACCAAGAAAAAGGGAAATTGAGAGGAAAAAGAAAGGAAGGAACGTGGTTCTACAGGCTACTACATAAGATGATTTTTGAAGATGAAATATTGCCCTTACCAAAGGTTCACCAGAATGCTAAAGGAGGGCAGGCATTTCAAAAGAAAAATTCTCAAAAAAACCATCTGAAAAACAAAGACCAGGTTTTGTCATAAGTGTGGGAGCCCAGATCACTTCCTCAAATTCTGGTTCATTTGGGGCTTAGAGCAGAAAAAGCAAACTTTGAGAAGGGCAAAGACATCAAAAAGAATAAGTTTTGGTTTTTTCCCCTCAAACAGAAGAAAAAAAATGACAACTCAAGAGGCCGATATTTCATGAAGAGGGCCTTTGCACATCAATGCGGGAATTCATCTATGAAAGAGTCCCTGAGGTTTGATAAGAACCTAAAACAAGTCCTGTCGCACTAGAAAGAAGATGATTAGACTTTCTTGCTCTTGTCGTAGTGGCACCAAGGACGAAAAGGAAACCACGCGCAAATCAAGAACCATACTAGCACTATGGCTGGATCAGACTCGGAAGAGTAAGAAGAAGAAATATGAATGAAAAAGGTTAGTCTCATCACATCCCAGACAACTAAACTCATACTCAAAAAGGGAGCTAGAATCTTTACTGCTAACACTCTTCCTTGAATGCATATAAAACCATAACTCAACAAAGGGAATTGTAATGGTAAGACCTATGCATCTCTAAAGAAGAAAACAAGATTCTTGAAAAACAAAATCTTCATCATCTTTTATCCAAGAATAAGAACTAATAAAAACCTCCGACTTGGTAACCAAAATTAATGAAGCACTCTCCCAAGAGAAGCTTGTTTACTAAAACTGAAGCAAAAATGAATGAGATGACCAGGTCCACCATAAATGCTTGACACATTCACAAGAAGTCTCACATCTGAAGAGACATGGATATGTTTGATAGAACCCATATTTCAAGACAAAATCCCAACATGATTGTCCTATGGCATCACTGTGGGCTGGTAGGGCATAACAATTCATGTGTTTCAAGAACAAACTAAACTGCCATAACAAAAATTTGAAATCTTTGAGAAGAACCTCATCATTTAAAACCCAATGAGCAAAATCAAATTCCTACAGTCAATCTCTTCCTATGGTCCAGAGAATCTTATCCATCCATTCCCTAAAAGCAGAAACTCAAAGTGGATTTGGGTACCAAAATCTATCCCCAAAATAATTGCATGGGGGATCCTGAATAGGAAGCAACAACAATGGTACTTGGATAGTTTCATGTTCCAGACACATAGTGGAGGCTACAAAACTTCCTCTCACAGCAAGAATCTCAAAGGAAGGAAACGTTGCCTTTGAATGGAAAAAGTGTGAAATCATGGAATTGGAAGTTGGATCAATAATACTCAGCAATTTAGAACGTTATTATTGGGAATGACTCAACATAATTCATTGAGCTTCTCTCAAATATGCAATAACGGAAACATGTTCTCTTTACTAAAAGGAATTCAGTACCAACTCAGCGCGACTGGGACCTGGTTCTACTAGGTCGAGGACACAATAATGTGTACAAAGCAAGCTTGTTACTCCAGGAAGATACTCGTAATGTTAAGTGCATGTCTCTGATTGCTCATGATGTGCCAAAAGAATGGACACATTAGCATGACAACTAAAACAAGTTCATATCTAAAGACCCTGGTTTAGGGGACTTCAACCAAAATTTTCAGGGACAACCAAGTATGGAACCGCATTAGGAACAGGTTAGGTCATATCCTTCAAACCAAAAGTTGACAGTAAGTACTACCAAGCCACTCAGAAATAGAACCTTCAATGGATTTGTGTGTACCAATGCGTGGACAACGCAGGGGTGGAAAAGATATGGTTTTGTATATTTGATGACTACTCAAGATTTACTTGGACATTGTTTCTTGCAAAAAGGATGTGAGACATTCACTATGTTTGAAATCTCGAAAAGCTTGTGCAAAGAAAATTCAAAAAGAAATAATCAGCATCAGATCTATCATGTGGTTGGAGTTTGAGAACTCCAATTCCACATATTTGCACTACAAATGGAATTGAGCAGACTCGCAACCCTAGAACACCACAACAAAATGATTTTGTTGAAGGAAAAATAGAACACGGAAGATAGTGCAAGAACATGTTAATCTCAGCAAACTACTCAAATTCTATTGGGCTGAAGCACGTACACGGAGCTATCTAAGAAATATATTAGGATCAGATCAGTGTGAAACAAAACACCAGATGCTGTCTAAAAGGAAGAAACCAAATTTTAGTAGCACAATCTTAGGCGCCTTGGGTGTGGTATGTTTCATACACCCACCAAGGACAAAGACAATTGGGAAAATTTGAGCAAGAGTGATAAAGAATTTTTCTGGCTCTCATCCAAAGCAAGGCCTAGGTACTGAATAAAAGACAACCGTGTAGAAGAATGTCCACATGTCTTTAATGAAAACATACTAGGGGTAAGTTAAGGAAATTCAGAGGAATAACAAAAGAGGGTTCCGCCTTCCAGCCATCAGAACAAAATATGGGAAAGAACCCTACTCTCCGGATAAACATCTGAGATATAGATAGCTACTAATTACATAAACTGTTTTCCTCTGCAAGACCTCAGAACCAGTAAGTATTCCACTCACAGTGGAAACATCAAGCTATCACCCTTTGTCAAAACATTTTACCCTCTTAACTTAGGCCTATCTACAAGATCCAAACTCTAAGTAGTATGTTGTGCATCTCTGCCCTATTGCTAGTCTCCTCTCGAGGAGAGCCCTAAAGTATAAAGAAAGCCTGGCTGATACACTCTGTTGGATTATTGCCATCAACAAGAACGCCACCATTTGAAAGAAGTAGAGTGTGAACCTTGTTCCAAAACCTCAAAACAAGACGGTAATAGTAACTAGGTGGTGTTTTCGTGTGCGTGAAACAAGCTCCGATGAGCAAGGCCAATAGTGCGCACAAAGCTAGGGCTAGTTGTACAAGGGATACAACCAGAAGAAGGTAATAGACTATTATGAAACCTTTGCAACCACTAGCAAGCATTGAGGGCATATTAGAAATTGTGTGCATATGCTGCTCACATGGAGTTCAAACTCTATAAACCAATGTATCGTCAAAAGTGCCCTGCTTAAATGGTTTCCTACAAGAGAGTGATGTCAAACAACCCCACAGGGTTTTGAAGAATACCATATTCCGATCAGTATCTAAACTGGACAAAGCACTCTATGGGCTAACAATCACCTAGATCCTGGGATGATTGTATTGTCGTATTTTCGCTTCTCACACATGGATATACAAGAGGAAAAATTGATAATACAAAACACACCAAACTTTAAACATTTCTTCGCAAACAAGGTACAGATCTATTCATAGTCAAGTATATATAGAGATATCATATTTGGAGAAACCAATGACTCACGATAGTTAGAATTTTATTGCTAACGAATGAAATCATGAGTTTGAGATGAGTATGTTAAGAGTTAACTTCTTTTGGGGACGCCCAATTAACCAAACTCCATTTTGGAAACAATCAGTTTCATCAACAAAAGTACATCAAGGAATTATTGAAGAAGTATGAATGGGAAGAAGCTAAGTCAAATGACCACCCTTGGGTAACACCAAAGCTTGATAAAGGATTAATCAGGTTTCCACCATTCAATACCCCACTAGATTAGCGCTATGATTGGATCACTCCTATACCTCACTGCAGTATACTGATATAGTTAATTCAATGTTGGTCTATCTGTTAAGGTTTCAGTCTTGTCCCAAGGAATCAAATTAAAAGTGTCCAAAGAACTTGATATATTTAAAACAGGCACAATGACCCTGTTCTCTGGTATCCAACTTGTGACTCTTTTGATCTAATGGATTTGCTGGGACGCAGATTATGCGGACATAGTGGTTGATAGAAAAAGTACATCTTGATGGCACACGTTTTAGGAACCATGTTTAATTCTTGGGCAACTAGAAACAAATTCAGTGCTCTATCCTACTGCAGAGGCTGAGTATGTTTGCAGCTGCTTCCAGGTGTGCCCAACTTCTTTGATAAACACAGCTTAAAGATTTTTGGTATAGAAGACAGGTCTTTATTCCTATTCTCATGTGATAAACAATCTATGACCATGGCCAAAAAGCCCAGTGCAACACAACGCAAACCAACCCATAATATTAACAATACTTTCTTCGTGATAAATGTTAAAAAGTAAACATGTAATTAAGTTCTGCAACCCTGAGGATCAAGTTGCTGATTTTTCACCAAGGGGCAACTATGGAAGAAGAGGTCATTTTCAGAAAAATAGACTTGAGTTAGGACTCATCTTTTTTAGATGGAAGGAATTCTGTCCACCAGTTCTAGGGAGATATGAACCAGGTTCGTCAATTGGTTTCGATAACTGCTTACACTTAGCTGTCACGTCTCTGAAAAGAGGTGCAAACCGTCAAAGCACACGTCTCCCTCGTGTCAATCCCCCATATTACTCAACCCCTCGATACAACATCAAAACCGATTCCCAATAACGCACTGCTCTCTAAACAAGCACCAACTTTTCTCATCTTCATCTTTCAGAAAAAAGAAATCTCCTCCAGCACCATGGGTATCCACTCCTCGCTACTCAGATGACGAAAACCCTCGGCTGACAGTACATTTTCTCTCAGGGGGGAGAAAACCCAGTTGTTGAGTTGTAACCTAATCGAGTGGAAGAAATCCAACCCCAACTAAACATCTACACCCCACTCAATCCGTCTACATCCCCCACCACCAAAGCTACATCTCACCGATAGTTGGCAGAATCTGCCACACCATCCATCATAGAATCTCCACCACCACCTATTCCAAGAAATCCCATCATCACCAAACCCAAAACTCCCCATCAACTACTGTCCCAAATAATCCCCTTCTTCCCCATCTCCCAAACCACTCCTCAAAATTCCACCACCATCTCCAATCAATGATGGATATTCTTTTGAGTACGCTTCATCCTAAAAAAACCAAGGCTGCCAGAAGCATACTGCATGTAAAAGATGCGTCCCCCTGCCATTTACAAGGCAGCGGCTAATTTGAGTCAAACCTATACTCTGATGCAACTCTAGTGGGCAGTGGTCCCGACGATTGGGTAATCTCCTGTTCTGTCATCCTGTTTCCCAATGACTCTTGATTCTGAAATGATGATGTCTCTGAGTTAACATTCTGTCAAAGCTCCTCATCAAAATCAGAATCTGCAAAAAGAAATGCAATAAATTTCTCAAAGTGAGCAAGAAAAATCCTTCCAAACCAAGACACGTGCTTAGGGGTAGAACGTTTCACCCTGATATACTTTCAATGGATATAGTGAAGTAGGTTTGGTGAACTACTAAGGTTTTTCAGGTTGGAAAGAGTTATTCTTTGAACCCATTTGGATTATGAACAGGAAGTGTAGATTTCTATACAAAACTTGGTAATCTTAGAATGAGATGTGTTCGTCGAGTGTAAAGGGTGTTTGACATTGTTTTTTTGGATGCAACTAACCTTGGGGAAATCTTGCATATACCACTGTGGGAATTAATGAGTACAATTTGTGTTTGGTGAATCTTCTAGCTTGCCAGCCAAGTCTTCTCAATTAGAGTCATCTAGGGCAAAAACTGTTTTTAAGGGGAATTATGAGATCTTTGCATACGCTTCTTTTTGAAATAGTTCATAGGTGATACTGCCTAGAGGCACGCAACGCACCAATGCCCTCATAAGACATGGGACTTACGATGCGCTTAGAGTGGCAAAGAACGCATTGCCTGGCCCACACTGATTATCAAACATCTCTTGCTAGAATTGTTTGATCCTAAAACTAGGTTCTTTATCAGTTAGCTTTTGGAACTGTTAACTAGAGTTTGATGCATTTGAATACCATTGGGAGAAGGCAGGATGTTCTTAACTCGTGTCAGACATGTCACTCAAACCATGCCTTGCTGATTGTGGCATTCCCATGGAGTCGGAGCAGGTGCAACTGCTCTCCACGTACATCTGGTCCCTTGTTGCTCAATTGTATCATGGGAACTTAAGTAGCTGAGAACAGTAATGCCAGCTCTTGAGTCCAGAAAACCAGAAGTTACGTGCTTACGTGGACACTTTCAAAATGCTTGAAATTCCCGGTTGAAGGATCAGTTATTGCCAGGCACAACTGCTAACATGCAAGAGTTGACACAGATTTTCTGGATATGCTGCTCTGCTTGCAACTAATCTGGTCAACTCTCCACATTGAAAAAGCATCTTGTTTGAACTGGGTTCGCTTAGTTGTTTAAACTCTTTGTGTTGTTACTCTTGGTTGGTGTTCAGAACAATGTTATTATGCTCAACTGACTGGGGCTATATTGTTGCTATGGATGTTTGATTGGGTTTGTTTGAGTCCCTCCTGTTGGATGCTTTTTGATTTGTCACGGGGGAAGAGTATTTTTGCGCAATGCCAGCACTCACACAGAAAGATTATTTTGTTGTCTTCAATCAAAAAGGGGAATATATAGAATCGATAATTCTTTTTTTGATGATAAAAAACGCAAATAATCAGTAGCAAATGTAACGCACAAAAGACGCCAAGCTCTATCCAAGATCGAGTAAAAATGGGTCAGCTAGTAATCAAAGAAAAGAAGTTATTTTTCAAAGCCAAAAAAAATAGCTTAAACGGTATAAGTTGATACACTAGAGAAAAAAACCTTAAATATTTATTAAGGCGGAAGTTGTATATAATAAGGGTTGTACTTTAAAAAAGGAATCCTTGTTTAACATTCACTATCCTTTACCTTATCTGATAATGATTTAACGCAAAATAAACTCTTAAGAAGAGTGACCGATTTGATGAAGGAATTTACGACTTCCAAAAGAGAAAAGTGATAATTATTCCATAAAACTGAAGTCTTCAAGATCGATAGGTTTCTACGTTTAAAAATTCTTGAGTGAGAAGGTTTTAACGTTAAACTATCTCTTGTTTTGTGCTTATTTAATTTACATTTTATTTACAAAGGGTGGTTGGCTCTTTGTAGGGTTGAGTTTCTATGAGGATTCGTAACAAAAGGGGTGGTTTGGCCTTTTGGAGAATCGATTGGAGTCAAGTCGAGAGAGGTAGTAGAGTTAAGGCTTTTTTGATTATTGAGTTTGTAATATCACACAATCTATAGTTGATAATAAACGAGGTTTTTCCTTCCTGGAGTGAGGAATTTTTTAATTTACTAATGTTTGTGTCTTTACTTAAAAGCAACTATACAAGAACCGGTTCTGTTCTGGGGTAAGGTTTTCTTCAAAAAACAGAAAGATAAAACAAGAATGTTGTTCCAATTGCACCACAATTTACATGGTCCGTGCAAGATATAGTGACTCTTAATTTATCGATTTTAATCGAACCCAAAAAGACTTTCAATGAATTAAAAAATTATATTAGTCTAATTATTTATTTAAGAGTTCCAAAAGAAATGAATGCAAGAATAACATAATAACATTACTTACAGTAATTGAAAAAATTAATTCTAAGGCTGCAACATGTATCGTCTCTCCTACGCTGCGAGAATTGTCATATACTTTGCCGTCGCATATGACTGTTGACACCTAATTTTGACCCTCTCGATGATAATTAATTTTTGAGCTTCTTCAATTACAAAACGATCTTAAAATAATTAGTTTTATAAAATTATAAAGAGAATATAAAGCTTACTAATTTTTTTTAGTAAGTTTCGTCGCCTTTGTTATTTTTAGTAATATATACCTAAAATAATTTCGCACCAATCAACACATTTTGCAAACATTCCAAAAATCCTTTCCAAAAAGACTTCTTCTTACGTATTAAAATATTTTACTAATTAGTTTAGGTATATAGTAATTTACCTTGTTTCAAAATTAACTATAATATAATTTGGATGTCCGAGATTGTTTAGCCGTTGCGACGATCGTACGAGTTTGTGCAGATATCCATAGGGATTTCAAATTCGAAAGAAAGTGGATGGTCGACTTGCACCTTTTCCCTCCTCCAAGAACCCTAATCCTTCCCATTTTATAACATCTCTTCTTTTTCCGTTTGAGGAGGATTTTTTTTATTACGAAGTTTTCTTTTGAGTTGGGAAAAAATTTTGAAGTCGAAAGGTTTTTTAATGGAGAGTTTTGTCGACTTTAACAGCAATGTCCTATTAGTCTCGTGATACTTATTTTTCAGTCATTACGTTTTTACATGTAAATTTTTCCTATGATTTGTTACTTATCATTGATACAAAATTATTCTTGGCTATTATACCATCTTTATTTTATAAGGTTATTGTTTGAGTTTTGATCCCTTCATTATTTTGAATTGATTCTCATAACGTTTACATCTCTTGTGGCATTTCAAATTTGTCCGGATCTTATGGGATCCCCCTGCCGTACTTTTCGTGTTAGCCCCAACTCGTGTCTCTGTTGTAACTCGACTGATCTTTTGATTAATTAATTATTACTCAAAAATCGAACAACTAAAACTTTATTGTCAAATATATATATAGATATTGAGAGAGAGAGATGTGCCCGTGTATGTGTTATTTTTGTCATGTAAAAACATAAATATAATGTTTTTGTTCTTACAAATCACGCAACATCTGTTCATTTTATGTTAAAAAAAAAAATAAAACCTCTCGAGCGTCTAGCTTTTTAATACACTTAAAAATTGGATTTAATTACCTAATATACAACTTCAGTTTACATATTCTCCTAGTTCCCCCGCTTTTTTTTAAAAATACTAAAATCCCTATTTTTTTATAGTCTAATCTAACAGATACTTTATTAAAATTAGAATCCTACCTAATAAATCTCTAAACCGGAATGGTACACATCTTACCCTACATTTACGACTTTATTCCCCAAATAAAAAACTCATTTACAACACTGCCAAAATTATAATGCGCAATGTTTCAACTGTTCATCATTCCTTCATATTTTGAAAATCAAAATTGGTGCTCTCCATCCGTCCGCCTTCGTTCTACTCTGTCCGTCATTTTTGTCTACTTTTTCGCCTTTTTGAAAAATCAAAATTGTGCCTCCCGTCCGTCACCGCCTTCGTCTAATCTGTCCGCCATTTTTGTCTACCTCTGCCGCTTTGAAAATCAAAATCGCCAATTTCGTCTACTCTGTCTGCCATTTTTCGTCCATTTCTGAAAGTATTGGTTTCTTCTTCGATTCTCTCTTTCATTCTTCTATTTTTCCTAATATTTCATGGGTCATATCTGTCAGTTAGGTATGGATTACTCAAATAATCACTTCAAACTCTAAACAATCGATATTGTTGAAGAAGCTAAAATTGGTTGAAAACACGTCTAATCGCTTGCATAATTGGTTTGCTAGTTGTTACAATTATGTATCAATCACAATTTTGTTTCATGTATCATGTTAAGTTTGTTCGTTTATATAAAGTATCAAGTAGACAGACTTATAACTTATAGTTAACTTATGTATGCAATTACAACTTTGCATTTTTTGTACATGGTAGTCATCAAGTAGACTATATTTATATTGTAGTTACACTTATGTATCAAGTACAACTTTGCATTTTTTTGTATCATGTTAGGCTATACGTGTCTGGTAAGTATCATTTGACTGACTTTATGATGTTTCTTTATAATTAATGTTATCAAGTTGATTTTTGCATTTTATGGTATCATATTAACAACTTTGCATTTGTTTGTATCATGTTAGTATCAAGTAGACTGACTTATACTTAGTTACCTTTAGTATCAAGTACACTTTGCATTTTTTGTATCATGTTAGGCTATAAAGTGTTTGTTAAGTATCTTTTGACTGCCTATGATATGTTGTTAGAAACATATTGGGCAGCATTGGATGCATATAAGAACAAGAAAACTGGAGAACTTTTGGGTCACAACATTCGTTTAATGTGGAGTTTGCCAAGACAACTGCAACAAATAAGTGAATAGCCCTGTGAGTCTTGTTTAATTATTTTATTTTATTTTTTGTATCTATTTCAATCCTTTAATTAATCTTATTGTTTTTGTAGTGATTGGGCTACTGTTCGTAGTTTTGTATCTGCAGAATCTTGTTGTCTGAGTGACAAAATCAACATGTCATGTACTAGTTTCTGAGAGTACTAGCTTTCGAAAAAATATGCATTCTTATTGAAAGTATGGTCTCGACAAGATGAACTGCCTGGATATGTTTAGCAACATGATGACCCTTCAAGAATGAAATGTATTGAACCATCATCTGAAGAATAAATTGTTAATGTAGGCTAGTTTAGTTTTCAATGTTTGATTTTTTTTTATTTTTTCGGAGTTAAACAAGATGTTTTGAAGTATTTATTAACATAACCACATAATTTTTAAAATTATGAAAGTGTTTTGATTTTGAAAATTGTTTATTCTTTACTTTAATTTTATTTTTATTACCGTTATGAATTCAGGAATTATGTATACTTGTTATTTTTGGGACATTAATGTCATTATTTATCAAAACCAGAAGAATAATTATTTAATGTAATGATTGTCATAAAAAAAACACTATTTATCTACGTAAATATATTGCTGATACAAAAAAAGAAAATTTATACGAATTATATTTTTGTATATGATACATGAAATATCAAAATATATAATATCAACAACAGTATACTAGTTATTACACTAGATACACAAACGCCAGTTTTTTTTTTTAAAAAAAATTAATAATTTTTTTTTTACACAAAGATAATATCAGTACTATGATGTATATATAATATACAACATTATTTGCCCTCACAATTGATTTTTTTAAGTATCTACACACATGATACTATAATTATTCTAAATTAAATTAAATATACTGACAAATAATTTGGGTGAAATATCCGCAATTATATTGATTAAAGTAAGTTTGACCCAAGATTATAAAGATAAAGTATTTGATACTAAATATATGTAAAATTTAAATAAGTTTAACCAAAAAAAAAAAAAATTAGTCTGCCAAAAAAAAGGGAAGATCACTATGAAAAAATTAAATTTAATTTAGAGTTTTAATTTGATAAAACTGATTGTAAACACCCAAGTTAATGCCTTTTTTATGGATTAATAACTGTAGCATATTCAAAGTAAGAATTCATTCAAATTCAGTTTTTTAATCCCCCAAATCACTCAACAAACGGATAAAATGGGCATAATATTATGTATCCGACGTGTTTATTATGTAATCATGGAACTTCTTAAAATAAGAAATTTTTTTGTAAATTGTGAAAAAGATATGGATAGGAGGTACTTTATGTTTTAACACACCACTATGTGATTTACTATTTTTACTTAAAAAAAAATAAACGTACAAAAAGGCACAAAAGAGATGCCCCAATAAATCAAGCAAGTCCTACTACCGGACCCCACTCCAAATAGAAATAGACCACTTCTATAAATTGATCCTGAATGGTATGTTTTCTATCTGATACTCTCCTAGGCATGCCGCCTCTTGCCTCAACATGTTTTCTCCTAGAATTGTTCTAAACTTGACTTACATTCCGCCTCCTCGCTCTGTGGATCATCTATGTGTATCTCATGATGTCATGCATTCTTCACTTTCTCAGCTTGCTGAAGTAGGTATCCTTCCCTCTTTTTTTAAAAAAAAATAATAATTTGTAGCTCCTCTAAGTTTCTTCTTCTTTGCAGTGGGTATACTCCAAGTGAATGTCAATGGTTTGAAAATTGTGTTTCGACGAAGATGTCAGTGCTTGTGCTTATTGATCGAACCGATGTGAGTATCCTCCTCTTTTTTCTTCCTTCTTTTTTGTTTTTTTCCAAGCATCGGTGTTAATACTTGAGAGAATCAGGTTCATTTTTAAATACGTTCTCCTTATATTTTTCACATGAGTTCTTGTTAATATTGTTTTGCAAAAAAAAATAATTTATAGTTCAATTTATATGAAAACTCTTGTAGTTTTATTTTTTTGAATTTAAAAGAGTGAGTTTAGATATCTTATGACAAAGTCTTTTTATTTTGGATGAATTCTTGGACATATAATTTTGTGAAATTTGAAAAGAAAAAGAGTAGCATTGTCCATTCATCTAAGAAGTTGTATCATCTTATAAAGTCTTTTTGATTGACAAATTGAAAAAACTAAAGAGCAGTATATAAACTAATTGATGGGAGACCATCCTAAATAGAAATAAACAAATCCTATTTTGTTGATTAAAATGAATTGGGAATTGACCGTATTTTTATTTTTTTTCTTTGTTATTTTTTATATTTCGATCTTTGTGTTTGACAATATCAAAATTTGTAGGCTTAACTAACGAAACAAACTTAATATCAAGTACAATCATATATGTAAACGGTTGGTGCTATGTGATTTAATAGTGAGCCGATCATCTAATTGCCCAAGTAACTACAATATTCAATCCACGTAGACAAAAGCTTGCAATTCTGTTCAAGATTCAAAGGTGTTGTGGGCAATATAATGGTCCTTGTGCTAAGGTATGTATAGACACTACTCCTTCTTATACACCACTTTGTGGGATTCAGTTGATATGTACGTTTGACTTATTATTTTTACATGTCGTACGACAGATATTTCCTGCAACGATCACAGAAATATAAATCCTAGATTTTATTATATACACCAATGTAAATGATTTATATAGGTTACCCACAAAGATATCTGCACACTATATGTAAAACTTCTCAAAATGTGAGATTCTAATATTACTTAGGGATCAAAAGCCTACATAATTTTGTGTGTTTTTTAATCCTCTTGATAAATTCAGATTTCATGCTATTTGGATAATTTTGAAATTTTCGAAGAATCAATTTTTTTCAGAAGGAAATAACTATAAGTGATGTTGAAGTTTTATAGGTTTGTATACATCTAAAAAACTAATATAAGCAATAAAGTATTTTTCTCAAATTTAAAGTGAGAATATGGACTTTTATGATATATAAGTTTAGGTAATATTGCAAAAGAAATCGAAAATTTTATTTTTACACTGGGTTGGCGTAAGTTTGTGAAAGAGAAAGGTGTAAGAGCAAAAGATACAATTATTTCACAAACGTATACCAACCCTTTGTAAAAATAACTTTTCGATTACTTTTGCAATAACAATATCTAAACTTTCATGATTTCCTATATCATAAAAGTTCATCTCCTCATTTTGGATTTGAGGAAAATAATTTAATGCATTTTTTAGGTATATGTAAGCTTATTGAAGTTCAACATCACTTGGGGTTAGCTCTTTTTGAAAAAGTTGCTTGTATGAGAATTCATATTATACTATAAATAACATTAAAAACGTGAATTTACTAAGAGGATAAAAAAAACACAAAATGTTTTAGACTTGGAATCTCTAAGACTATTGGAAATCACATATTTTAAGAAAGTTTACATGCAGTATAGACTAGTTTTTTTGCCTTGGCTCATACTTTAGAATAGGCCCAACATAGTTGTTTTATTGTCATCTTTTTTCACCTAACGACATACACTAATCTTTTAAACTATTTAAAGTGTATTGAACTAATTAGACATGGTGTATAGGAATGAGTGAATATAGTGCTCCAACTTATGAACGGAATGTGATAGTATATTGTAAGTATGAATACTAAGAGGTATGATTGACTATTTGTCATAAGGTCCTAATGAACGAGTGTTTCTGAATTTGTACCCATAGTTGTAAGTTATTATAGTAAGAGAGCAATTATATTGGTATTCGGATTTACTCATAAATATTAAGTTTGAATTTGAGATGAGTGTCATGCACAACTAAAAAAGGTCAAAAAGAGACCTAGAAAAGAGACCTTATGAGATCTCTTTTCGGAAAAAAGAGACCTCAACGGTCGGTCACTATAATGCAGGTTAATTTTTCGTTTGACTACATCCATGAGTCGCCAAACGTAGAACATCCGAGGTCACCAATAATAGTTCGATTTTTTAAAACAAAGGAGGACCCTGCATTTAGGTCACTATATAATTATTTATTTAATTTTATATTTAAAAAAGAGCCTCATGATGTCACGATTATATTGATTAATTTATTTTTATTTTAACAAAGAGAACCCCCTGAGGTTCATTATTATAATTGAGTTAATTTAATTTTATATGTTAAAGAGAGACCTCATGAGGTCGCTTTTTCTGCATTTATTGATATCGGGACCTCATGATGTCTCGGTTATGAAATTTTTCGGAAAATATAATGCAAAAAAAAGAACCTCAATGAGTTTTCTTTTCTGCATGTTATGAAATATAAATGTTAATAGCGCCCTCATGAGGTCTCTATCATGAAATTTCCTGGAAATTTAATGCAAAAAAGAGACCTCATGAGGTGTCTTTTTCTGGGACAAAACTGGTAGCTAATTATTATTTCTGCGGCTGCTCATCACCTTCCTTTTAATTCAGTACCACCAACAAGCGTCAAAGAGCTTACAAAAATCATTGAAGCAATACATTTACTAAATATTCTCTTTTAAACTCATTGCAACTCACTGCACATAATTTCTATACCTAAGACAAAACCATGATATCTAGAATACTTACTCCGAAAAGAAAGAGCATTATGGGACCTAAATCACTATCCTAGGCAATTCTTTGTTTAGTGTACGTCCGCTAAAGTCAAGACCACTCGGATTAATCGATCATCAAGCGCTTAAGCCTCGTGAGCAGTGGGTATACTCTTCTAAACTAGTCCATTGCAGTAGCCATCAATCTTCCTCCATAGCATCTCTTGAGATAACCATGTTGCAAATGTTGCATACGGCTCGCATGTGTTTCATGTCATATTGTTTTCGCACCACAATGTGCCTCGAAAAGCGAACCTAGTGAAGATAAAACAGTAATCAACTTATTCCATGCAAGTCCATACTTTTAACAACCATTTCTACAATACTAAAAGCAGGCTCTTGATTACCGTGATTTGTAAGCATTCCCATCATCCACGAGAGGTCGACCCCTGTTTTCCTTAAGAGTTTGATAACAAGAACCAAAACCTTTATTGGACCGAAAAGAAAGACTCCAACTGCATCTCGCTCCCATCAATATGTTGTCTATGCTTCATTGTCTCGGGAATCTCTTTTCGAAGCTTGGCCTTCGCAAGTGAATTGGTCTTCCAGCTTCTTATATTGTTGTTTAGGACCCAAAAAATATTACAAAGACCAATCAAAATGGATATGGACACCAGTAGAACTAATAAAACGGTGGCTTCATGTATTTCCCATTTGGGGATTAGGTTGAATTCGTAACTGTCCAAATCCAATTCAAGCGCTAGTTCAATAAAATGTATTGGCTACATCTTATAATCTGGATGTACATAAAAGGATCAGGTAATAATGAACTACCATACAAAAGAATGCTTTCATTTCAAGAACGGTCATCAGATAAAACAGAATACAAATGAAACTACGGTCACTAGACAAACCTACTAGAAATTGCACTTACTTACATGCTTATTAGTCAACCGGTTTATACCATCGTAGCAATATCTCACCTATTACGACTGTTTAACCGTGCCAAATATCCTTGAATCTAATAGACATTCAAAATAAATTGTGATCATCCCTAAACCGTCCTATAGAGAATCTATACAACAAGATTTTAAGAAGCCGTCGCTATAGGATTACGCTAGGCAACAGTTTTTTTAGAAAAATAAGTCTGATTTGTTACCCTAAATGATTTTTCCTCCTACCAAAATATATTTCCCTCCAATTATTATTTTGCAAAGATACATTAGTTGCCTCCTAAACAAATAGTTCTTATATATTAGTACCTTTTTAAAAATGTCAAAGACTTTTCAGAAACTTTCATCAAAGCAATGTGAGAGTGCTTTTTCCTTGGTGAAGCTGTGAAAGAAATTTCGAATATTTTGTTGAGAAAACGAAATTTTTTTGGTAAGCTCGTTGGTTAAGTTGTTGTGAATTTTTTGGTGAAGCTTCGTAGGTGAAGCTGTTGCTAAGTCTCAGTGGTGAAGTTGCTGAAGCTCGTCGAGGAAAAAAACCAGCTCGTTCTTTTTGGTTTGATGTTTTTTAGGTTTTCGAGCGACGAATTCATCTTAAAGGTTAATAATGTGTAAGTTTCTATGCTCGTTCATTGATTTTAAGTCCCCATTGAAATAATTTTTTGAAAAATCTTAAAGAATCATATAGTGGTTATTCGTAAATCTAATTATTTGCTCCTAATAATAGTTATGTATAAACTTCCCCTGTTTGATTTTTTGATATATAATGAGTCGAAATCAGTGCTTTTCCAAGTTTGTGGATCTGTAGTATTTCTCTCTCCTGCCTTTTTTTTTGTTCCACAGCTGAATTCTTCCTTAATATTCCCCATTTGATGTGAATCTGGACAAAAATTACGTCCCATTACTTCCTACTGTATTGGGGGGTTTCCTTCGTGTTGACTGATATAACTTAAGCAGTGTCGTTTTTCAAAAACTCTCTTGTCCTTTGGGGACTGCTACAAACCTGATGTAAATATTGTAGTTTGTGACCGTGTTCTCTTCTCTCCTCTGTTTTTTGTATTCCTATTGCGATCCTCAACTTGTTTCGGATTACGGCTTATTTATCCTGCAATTTTGTGTTTGTTTATTAGGATGTCTAAACTTGAGTATCACTGGTTTTTACTTTGAAATACATTTCGCTTGCTAATTTGTCTATGTGTTTTTTTTCTTGTTCGATTGAATGTTATCTTCCCCTTATGATTCACTGCCATCATAAATTGTGACACCTAACCCCCTATTATTCGTTTAAGTTTAATGACATTGTATGGATTTGTGCATTTTACATCTGGTTTTGATCATTCACGAAGCCCCATTGATTTGCTTTGTATGATTTACTCTCACTTTGACATGTTCGTTGTTTTTGTTTTGGATGGCGGTCATCTATATTTTAAAACTGGCTATATCATTTTTTGGTACAAGTGTGTTAGTCTTAAGGAATTTGTGTGTCAATTTTTAACTTCGAACGACATTCCAATTAATAGAAAATGGGTGGAACTTTAATTGTTTTTTCAAGTTTTAACTACTTGCACATTAATAGTATATTGACAGTGAATGAACATTTTATTAAAAGAACCCTCTTTAAGCATGTCTTTTAGCATTCCTTGCTCTTCCAAAGTTCCTATAACTATGGCCTGGTTATGGGCTTATGATTCCTGCAATTTGGGGCTTCTCTTCTCTGTTTGTTTTTTTTGAAACTTGAATGGCCTGCATACTGCATTCTGATCTTACTCTCTGCGAAGTTCTGATTCATACTGAGGCTGAAACAATCGTCTCTTTCAATCCTGCCCTAACTATTCTTACAGAGTCTCTTTCTCTTCTCCAACCATTTGATTTTACTTAGATAGACGATATTTGTTTTGTTCAACCCCCAAAAAAAAAAGTGGTACCATAGAAAGAAATATTTCCTTGTCTTTGTGCTTCATAAACATATTGTATCCCTTGTTTGAAGTGTGACAATCAGTATATAGTTTCATTGCAACTTTCCCCTCCTTTTTCAACTGGTTGCAAAATCGCTAGTGCTTAGTAACCATCAATCGCAAGGATCCCTATACAGTTACTCTCGCCTTCTTTGTTTAAGGAATAAAGTTCAAACATGTGAGGGAATTTGACCCTCACGCTCGCCGCTAGGGAAATCGAGGACCTGGAACATTATGATACTGTGCATGGAATTTAACATTGTGTTGAGCTTTGTTGATCAAAAGAAAATAAGCAAATGGGGTGATTTGAACCAAGAATTCCAAATGGGTTCTTTATATTTGGTGATATTTGTATGATGATGATAAAACCCAGATCAAAATCCAATCTTGGGTGTTCAAATAAATCAATTTTCTGTGATTTTGAGTAACCAATAGATTCATTAGGCCCTGTTTTTTTTTTGGTATGTGTGATTAAAAAAAAGGAATTTTTTTTTATGGATTTTCTAACTTTGCTACTTATCTTGGACTTATATAACTTATATTTTTCCTCTCTTTGCTGGTTTTTCCTACTAATATATATTTTGTTATGTTATTTATAGGCTTGGCTGAAACAACCCAGAGGTAACACTTGCAGGATTTTTGAGTAGTTCGTTTTGAACCCGAGAAGACGATTTGTAAGACCATTGCCAGTACTGAATTTTTTTTGCTATATAGTAATTGTGTATAATTACCAGCTAACTCTTGTGTTTTTTTTATAACGAGAATAGAGTTTGTTATAGTTTGGTCCGAACTACTTTTTCCAATGTAAACAATCAGACTCTGTTACTAGTTTAAACGAATACATAAACGTTTTGCTAGAATCAAAACTAAATGGTAATTGAAAGTTTATTTTGTTTGCTTTATGCAGTCTTTCCTATACAATGGATGGTTTATTTACTCATAATCTAGGTCTGCCCGTATTGCTTTTGAAATTTGGTTGGAGTGTGCCTTTATTAGTCATTCATTTGTTAAAGGTTTATTAAATGGGGAAGTTGCTAATAACTTAACTTGTTCAATATTTTTTGGTTCTCCTATTAGTGTTTAATTGTTTTGTTTGTTGATTTGAGGGAAGGTTTGAATTCCGCTTAACTCTAAAAAGTTCCAAGTTGATTTAATGTTCTTTCTCGTCTGCCATATTATTTTGTTAACGCATGAATTTATTGGCTTTAAATTTTTATGCACATATCATGTAGGATAATACATTTCAAAACATTTGGAGATAAAGATGGATGAATCATCCAAGATTCCCCAAGTGATATATTCATGGAGTTATGATTTTCTTGATAAGGCCTTTGACTGAGCTTCCCAAGGAAATGAAATATTGTGCCCTTGTAAGAATGCTTGAAAAAAATGTAATTGGCATTATTGTGCCGAAATATTGTATCGGATCATTTGATTTCCATGGATTTGTGCATGGTACACCAAAGTGGTTTTCATTTTCATGGTGAAGGTTTTCCTCGAAGAAATTGCCACATCCACCGATGAAGAGAAACTTCCTAACATGCTGACGATTGATTATTACTTCAATTATCCTTTTGAAATGTAATAGATGATCAGAGACATGAGGGTGAGGAGGGGGCCACATGAAGATGTAACGAGATTTTTTTACATTAGTGGAAAGGGCAAGAGAGTTGTCTCCCAGGGTGTAAAGAATTTTCTAAGTTGAGTTTTAAACATCTGGTATACTTGGTTAAAAAAATGCATTCACTAAGTTGACTGACGTGGCCTTGTTCAGATTTGTTGGACTGATAAGAAGGCATTGCCATTTGCCTCAGATTACCGCCTCGTTGTGCAAGGCAAAAGGTCTAAAAGAATTTGGGTCTTCAATTATGCTAAAATACATCTTCATAATGATTGCATATTATTTGGATGACAATGCAAAGTGTAATATGCTTCTGTGTGTGTATCTTTAAGATAAGTAAGAAGTTTCGTAATGACTAATAATAAGGTTACAAAATCCCAGTGAAGGTTTTAAGGTATTTCCTTTAAAGCAGAGGCTTCATAGGATATTCCATGTGTTTCTGAAACATCTGTAGCTATGAGATCAGCTAGATACTCGAACGACTTAAAGATGGAAATTTAAGACATCCTGCAGATGGTGAAGCTTGGAAGTGATTTTATTCATGCATCCTCCGACTTTGCTAAGATGCTCGTAATGTTAATTGGGTCTTTCCAGTGATGGTTCAATCAATTCAGAACTAGGGAGCATTTCCATGACATGGCCAGTATGTTGATGAACTATAATTTATCTTCCTGGACTTGCATAAGTCAGGAGAATATTATGTTTCAATGATTATCCAGGTCCATCCCCGTCTCCGGGAACTGATATAGATGTATACTAAGCAACTACGCATTTGGAGTTGCAAGGAACTAAGGGAAGTGGGGAGTTGAAACATATGATGCTGTAACTAATCAAACATTTCTAATGCATAATGCAGCTTTATTGTGGACAATTAGTGATTTTTCATACTGCTAGCAATGCTTTCTGGCTGGAGCAACAAAAGGGGAGATGGACATGCCCCCCTTGTAACCATAATACTTGTTCCCATCCTCAAACAGATGAGCTTGAAAAATTTTTCCTCCATCTTTTTTTGATATAATACACCTTACCTATCCATCTAGTAGATGAAATTAAGCTTGGAGTGCCAATTCATTTGAGTTGGATGTATTTCTACAGAGAGAAAACTATGTGTGACTTCAAGGGACTTGTTCGTAAATCGAAAAAATCCTAGGATCAATTAGTAAGAAGATTGTTCAGCTGTAGATGGTTTGAACTGTATTTCCATATACCTACCTAATACGGTGAAGACCAAAATTAAGGTAGGTGGTTAAATAGGTATGTGTAAGTACATTCAAACAGAGAAGGTGGTGTTTCCCATTTATTTCCTAAGACAGGTGTTTTCCCTCCAATTGGAAGTGAGAATATCAGGAAAGTCAAGATATTAACATATAAGCAGCAGTAGTTTGTTTGAAGCACATCGAATACTTTTTCAATACAAATATGACCAGGAGGCCATTATTCAGTAAGATATAATCTCGTTTTGTTTTTAAATTCATTTAACTGTTATATAATGTATTTCAAATTTTATTTCATTTAGAAATACAACATTAATTAAATACATTCCAATGCTTATAGGGAAATAGAGCTTAACTGATAATCGTACTAGAGCAAGCATGGGTAAAAGCACAGGTCCTAGTAGAGAGATTTGGTGATTGATTTAGTGAAAGCTCAAAATATTGAATGGTCCATTATTTAACCATGGCTAGCTAAAGGGCCTAACTTGTGGCAAAAGATATACGGACTATTTCATAATGGAGATCGATTTCATACGAAGATACAGGATGCCCCCTTTTAAAAACTCATAATGTTGGAGTGACTTTTTTAGGCCACAACGGATAGTTTTTGCTATGCAGGGACAAAATCCGGTTGTGAATGGTTTTTCTCTATTACAGAATTATTCAGGATATCCTTGAGATGATGATTGGTGGTTGCTTATAGTGTTGTACTTTTTAATTGTTGTGAAATTTTTCCGGGGATTGGGGGGTTTCATAGGAGTCGATGATATTGGATGTGAACTCTGGTAATATTTTCAACAAAAAATGTAGTACACATGATCCTTTTAGTAGCATCTTCAAGTGCATCAAGTTTTTTTACGTGGAAGACCCAGTTGAGAAAATGTTTATTATGCAAGAAATAAATCCCTGTGGATTTGTATGATTTTGGAGGAGAGAATTGTCCTAATATTGAAGAACATTTTGGAGAGAGGCCTAACGATGATATTGGTTCACAGAAAGATTACTGGATGTTCGATGTTAGATGGTCTAGAGAAGATCTTCCTGTTGATATCATCGTGCTCCTTCCATTGCCCAACATCACAAGATGAAGCTATGGAACATCGGAGAGAGGATGACTTTGACGATACTTCTTGGGATTGGATAGAAGTGAATGATTAACAGGGATCTTGTGTCTTGTTCGAATACATTATGTTTTTTTTCTTAAGTAATAATAATACATTTGAGTTGCATATATATATTATGAATGTTAGTGAACTTATTGTATCTCTTTCTTTTTTGTTTCTTCTACGTTTTTTTTTTTCTGTTATCTTTAATTACTACAACTTGGGATTATTACTTTTGGTAAGTCCTTTTTCTCTTCTTATTGATCATTTTCCTTCTTCTTCTTTTTGCATTTTCTCTGAGCATTTCCAATATATTGTGGACCCCAACACAGCAAATCACTATGTTCTTAATCATCTTTATTAAGGTCCAACCTCCATGTTCGATCTCGTTTTTATGATTTCTTTGAATCTTCTTCGCGTATCTCTCTCTTGAGTACTTAATTATAATCCTATGAGCCTATATTGTTATCCTAGACTCACATAAGTCGCAGCAAGCTGGAGTTGAAATAACTTCAGAACCTCAAAAGTGAATAAATAACTCATGCTCCAGAATGAACTTGCACTATCAATCAAGTAACTTTAATGTATATTCCACCAATTTGGGGGGCTTCCCTAAAACACTTTAAATCTTGTGTGTGATTGTGGATACTAACCGACCTCTGAATTGATTGAGTGCAGAAATATTATTGAATGTCCCTTAGGGACATTTATTTTTACTCTTTGGTAATACCATGGGTGATTATTTGTTTAAGTATTGCAGGTGTAACTGCCATACATTTTAACTTTTTTAATTTCTGTTTTCACACAGGTTTTGAATAGTCATAGCCTAGGAGTCAACAAGACACTTCAAAAGGAACCAAAAAAGCCAAAACAGACCTTTGCTAACCGGGATCGGTTATCATTCCTTGGCAAATAAGAAAACGGCGGTCATTGACAACAAATGAAATTATTAAGAAATAGAGTGCGAGAAAAGAAATCCGCTCAATTACTTTGGAGCATCAACAATATAGCCCCACAATCTGAAGGCAAAAAATTTTGTCGATGATTCTTTCGAAATCAGCCTCTCGACAGTGTTGTTAAGCGAGAAAGTGTGCTTAAAGCGAGGCGAACCCTTGTCGCTTTTTTACTTGAGGCGAGGCGATTTGAAAAAAGCGCTCTTTTCAGAGAAGAAGCGAGAACTACCCTGAGAGCAAAAGCGCAAAAGCGACAGTAGGGTTTTTTAAAAATTAGGTTTTTTTTTAAAAAAAATCTGAAATATAACTTTCGCTCAGTCCTCTCTCCTCACCAACTCTTTTTTTTCCCTTCTGGTCCTCTCGGCTACTTTCTTCCCTTCTCTCTCCCTGAGCTCTCGACTGAGGCTGCTTGCTGCCGGCTGCCGCCCTTCTTGTTCTCGTGAAGGATCTCGACTGAGGCTGCTGACGCCTCCCTTCTTTCTCTCCTCAAATCTCGACTGGAGGCTGCTGGGTGCCTCTCTCTTCTACCTGACCGACCTGCAAGTACCTTTTTTTGTTCATCTCTTTTTCTTCTTCTTTCTCTTCTTTCTCAATCTCTTCTGCCTTGCTCTTTCTTCTTACTACTTTGACTGCTGCCGTGCCCCATCTCTTTTTTTTTTCATCAATACTTTTGGCTTGTTTTATTTTTATTTTGTGATCAGTGTGTTGTTTTCTGAAACTTCGTTTGTTTGTATCTTTATGAACTTGTATTTTCTCATTCAAGATGCACAAAAGAGGGATCAATCCGGCTTTGCATATGAACTCCTATGGGTAGTAACACAAAGTCAAATGTATCTTTTTGTTGTGTGATATCAATGGGGAATCTGTCCGTCACAAAAGGCCATCTCATGTGGTGGCTATAGAAAGATGTAAAAGTATGCCGAAAGTCCCGAATAAAGTGAGGGAAGAGATCAAAGAATAGTTTTGAAGAAAAATGAGTTTAAAACTCAAATTAAAGAAACCATGAAGCACCATGGTTAATCTGTTATAATGATAAATGTGATGATGATGATTTTGAAGTGAATATGTTAATGCCAATTGGGCCTCCCCTCAAAGCAACAAGGGTGCTTCATTCATAGGTTGGGAGTGGGTCTTTCATCATTAACCGTCAAGTCCTTTGAATTAGATTTCTCGTAAAAATCAAACGAAAAGATAAAAGGTGAATCTTTGACTTAGAATCTTCTAGAAATTTTTGAGGGATCGTGTGTATTTTTTTGCTAGGGGAATTTATGATGCGGACTTCTTCAATTTGCTTTAACTACACAAATAGTTTTGTTGAATTCCTGAGGCATCGCAATAGGCCTGGAATGACGCCTCCCACCTATCATGAGGTAGAGTCCTTTTCTAAAAAATGAGTTGGAGAGGACAAACAATAATGTAGAAGAACATAAGGTTCAATGGAAAACGTATGTTTGTTCATTTGATGGATAATGGACAGCAAGGAATGGAAAAATGTCTTAATGTTTGATGAACTCTCTAAGAGAGTGTATTTCTTGAATCTTAATGATGCTAGTAACTCTTCTACCGACGCTAATGAAGATGTTTAATTTGTTTGAAAGACTTATCCTTGAAAGTAGGGCAGGAAATGTGGTACAAGTTTGTGACTGATCATGCAAAGTTAGAACAAATAAAGCAGGTACATGTTGAAAGGGAGTGTTCCCACATATTTTTCTCTGACTCCTTCCTTGTTGCTGCTCACTGTATCACCTTGATGTTTGGTGATATTTTTCAAACATCCCCATATCTCCAGGTAACTTGGTCTTGATATTACTCTGCTTTTTTAAACGTTTTGTTAGATTTCGTTCATTTTGAACTGTCATTTTTTTGACAGTTTTTGGCAAGGCTGTTAAGATACATGCCTTATATCAATCAAAGATCATTGTTGTTGAATATGATGATGAAATATACAAAGCAAGAATTTGGTAAAAACCCCTGCAAGACAAATTCGCAACAGCTTTTTTTGACATTTGTTATAGTTTTATAAGCAAAGAAAAATTTGAGAAATTTGTTTATGTCACTGAATGGAATGAGAGTATTTATTCAAAGGAACCTCTTTGTAAGGAGTTGCGAACATATCATTAGTCCATATTTTGGGAATGTTTTGTTCAAAGCACTCAGATTGGTGGGCCTTTAATTCATGTACTCTTCATATGGGTAGGATGGGGAAAAAACCACCAATGGTACGATTTATGAATCCTGGATAGAGCCAAAAAGTAATTGAAAATCTCCATTCAATTATGATACCAGAACTATAAAATTGTTTTTGAATCATTGATGCAAAACAGGTTGATAGATCAACTTCATCATCCTTTGCCTGCAGCGGGACAGCCTTTTGTAACCCAGGGCTCTACTATAAAATAATAACATGAAGACTTTGAACTAAGAAGTGTGGCAAGGATATCCTAAATGTGTTGAGCGGATGATCCCCAGATAAAACTAACTTTTGCAAGACAATAGGGGAGGAGCTTGGTGTGTACATGAACGGGGATGGCCTATTGGAATTGAATCACCATTATATCTAGAACCTTGATGTCACCGAGGTGATAATTTTCATCTTTTAACTGTTTACAACTTCACGTTTAATTTTACAACATCTTTTAAAATAAACTCTTCGCATTGAATGGTGAGATGCAATATGGTCATAATTCCCCAAACTTGCAACAATTTGCTATAATAAGAGTACAAATTTAACTTGTAGCGTCACCGTTGTTAGAGAAATTGGAGCGTGTATGAACATGTGATAAACTACTTACATTTAATACATTATTACTAATTGACTTGATATCTTAATAATCCCAAGTTCCTTCCATTAATTACTTTTCTACTATGTGCAGATTTCATAGTAAAAAGAGAAATAGGCTGGAATTGACCTGCCTCAACGTCAGTGTTTCATCAATATATAGACATGGTGCGTCGTTATAAAGGCTTCGTAATACCATGGAGCCAATTTTGTTGGATTGTAATTGATGAGCAAATGACATGGTAACTGGAGCACCACAGACAGATCACCAAGATAAGAAGTGTATGAGGAGAAAGTCTCACTTATGGTGATGTTTCTATGGCAAGTGGTTGTTTGAGGAGAATATTTATCGTTTTAAAGGGGGAGGGACATTAAAGTGGCAAGGAAAGAGACGGTGGAGGTTCTAGTTCAAGTCTAACCTTGTTGATAGCCTTCTGATGATGAAAATAGATTACGCAATAAACCCTTGGTTATGGCACTTGAAGAGTTTGAGGATCTTGGTTGAAGAATGGAGTTTGAATCTTTGTGATTTAATTTGTTTTTTGGATTTTTTGCTGTTTTATGTTATCCTTGTGAGTATTTTTTTTTTGCCTAAGTAATTTCTTTCAATATAAGACATTTACCTCTATTTAGTTATTTAATTTTTTTTTTTATTTTTATACTAAATGTCGCTTTTTTTTAAAAAGCGCGCACGCTTTGCTCCATGCTTCTGCTCTCTGTGAAGCCAGCCTCGTCGTCTTTTTTTTTTCCTTGTTTTCCGCTTTCGCTTCCCAAAACACTGCTGCGAGGAGCTCTGCCTCTTGTGCAGCCTGTTGAGGAGCCTGCCTCTTGAGAAGCATTGTAAAGATTTTACTTTTAGATCAAGTGCGAATGAATTCTGTCACTTCCTCGAACAAATGATCACCCGGAAAAAGTTAGCATATAAAATTACAAAGACCTATTAAAGGTATTCAACATAATTTTTAATATTTTCTTGTATTTCTTATAAGCTGAAGATGTTTCCCAGTCCCAATAAAAGAGGTATAACGTAAGTTCATCAATCTAAAGTAGTTCCAAAATCAACCTGTTGTCCTACTGATGATGTTTCATAAAACAAGTAGCTTCCTAGGATAATTGGCTAGAATGCGACTCTTTGCCCTTTTGATATATTGGATTGGAGAGCATGGATACTAAAAGGACTTATGGGATTATACCAAGGTTTTGTATTTACAATAATTAATTATTTGTAAAAGTATTTACTTCTATGGCTAATGGAATGACACAAAATTATAGAGAAATTAGGATTCCTGAATTTCTACCCTTGGGCTATGGTACAATTCGAGATGCTTGGATAATAATAGAAGTGATTTGAAGCTTAATTATTACGATCCATCGACAATGATGCAGTTCGAATGGCCAAAAAGCCTGGTCATATTCGCCGAATGTCAATTTAGAGCTTCTCAAATTTGGAATTCTGAAAAATCAAGGTAAAATTTAGTTCAGAAAATTCTCAATTTCTTAATAAGGTACATTGTTTTATAGCTTCCCTAGCTCCTGATTTTTGCTCCCTGTTCCCCAGCTTCTTTCCTCTTCCCACTTAGCGACCCCCCACACTTCAAAGCTGTTAGAAAAAATAGTACCCTCTTTTTCCAGTAGCATCTCTGTGTCTACATTTTTGGATATTTCATCTGATATAGTTTGATCTGGTGCTATGTTTTGTATATTTCGATCTTCCTCCCTGGCTCTTCTTTCTTTCTCGAGGTGCCTTTTTCATGATGAGCAGTGGATCAGTATCATGTCCAAACTTACACAATTAGAGCAAATTGTTGGCCTGTATTTGTAATTCAGACCTTACTAGAAAGACCCATAGGAGCAGCAGGTGTATTAATCCCACTAAAGGTTGAGAAATGCAACACTCTACATATGACATTTATTCAATCACTATTTGTATTCATACCTCTAGCATGTATGTGGTTTGTATACGGACCAGCCTGCTAACCTCCCTCTGCCTGCTACAAAATAAATCAAAACCTAGTAAAGCATCTGAATATTGTATAGTCTAGCATCTGGAAAAATTGCCACACTGACTGCTAATGACATAATTGGTCATATGGTAATATCGGATGTTGCTGACATAATAGTATTGATCCTCTGTTACCTGAGGCTTGGTTGGGTACTTTTAGTGTAAGAAATTAGTGGGTATAATAGTATAGATTTTGCTTTATTTTTTCTTTACTCTCTTCTCTATTGTAATTTTTGCAGCTTCTTCTTCTTTATTGTGATAGTCCCAGGCATTTTACAAGACACCTTAACACTATATAATGACTGATATTGACAGATTGTTTTATTAAAGGGAAGATAGACTGTTATAAAGAAAGTCATACTAAATTTACCGCTCGTCAAGTACACTATATAACACTAATAGCCTTCGATTAACATAACTATTGCATTTCTTTGCAGAAATATCTGAAACAAATGCAAAGAATACACAAAGCTGATGAATCCACACAAACTGCTTGCAAAAGGCGTTTCACTTTAGTTGTTCGTAATGCTGGGGAGTACGCTATCATATTAATTTTTAACAAATTTTGGGGCTTTGTAATGATAGGGACATTTCCTTAAGTAAGGTTCTAATCCACTGCTCATGAATTATGATTTTGATCCTTCCATGTGAGTTTATTTTTATATATATCATTTGGACTAGAGAAATATAAGGAGACAGAAGCATCTAAGATCTCTTTTGTAGTTACAAGACTCTAAAACTGGGCGTTCGTACAGGCCTCAATGAGGATACTTACTATAAAAGGTATTGTGGTCCTGTCTATTTTTTTTTTTTTTTGTGATCAATTATTTTATTTCATACGATGGTGGTTGTTGGATTGCTTTGGTATGGCTAAATGGAGGAAATTGAAAAACAAATAAGCATAAATGGTGATTATGTTGATGGCTGTTCAAGTTCATGGCTCCTGAACATCCGTACGTCTAAGACTATATGGCGCAGAGTTACAAAGAATAGCTTGGATAAAAAAGTTGCAAACTCGGCATGCAACTTTAAAAGTGCAAAACAACTGATGGAATTGGCAGGCAAATCAAGAGAGGATGCAGAAAATGGAGAAACAACTGGAGGAACAAAAGAAAATTATATGCGACAAAAAGTTACTGCAAGTTTTTTTGCAACAACTTAAGCATATCGGATTTAATTGATCATAACATTTGTTGGGATGTCATTGTCCCTCCTTCACTAAGACAATCTACTTTGTTCAAGTGGGCGAACAAGGTTGGTGTCTTAATTCTATGTTTTGATTGTTATCTCTGTTGTTGTCTACTTGCTAATAGGATGAAATGGAAAAGTATCTATTGATCTAAGGAATCGGGGAAAGTTGGCAAGGATCCAGTAATGCTTATTCATAGTTAAAATTCTGAGTTGTTGCTTTTTCTTCCTCCTGATAGTTTAATGTTTGAGTTGCTGCTTGTAGTCTGGTTCATGAGTTTCTTTTCGGTGCTTGCGTGTAGCCTAGTAGAGGAACATTGTTAGAATTTAATGATTTTTTTGTGTATCTTGCTGCGTGAGTACCTGGTTTCTTGTTTAAGTAATTAAACATGTCTCTTTGTAGCATGATAGTTTTGATCAATACTATGTTGTTTCTACTTAGCTTGTTGTCTGCTCTCTTGTTTCTTCTTCTTTCTTCTTCTGCCTGGCGGTCCCTTGTTTCTGCTGCGTTTCTTGTAGCATGATAGTGTTGATTCCTAGCTCACTATTTTGTTTAGTCCCGAGCCAACGAGTAGCTAATGCATGTTACTGCATGTAGTCTGGTCGCTTGTTCGTGCTGCTGCTTGTAGAAGTTTTAATGCAGCTAGCAGTGAATGTTATTGGGCATCACATCATTTCAAGTTTTAGGGTTGAACAATGTCTAAAAGCTAATGCAATGGTTTTTTTTTTCTTGTAACTACATGTATACTTTTGTTAATGTCCAGATTTGGAGGTTGCTAAATTGTTTAATATTTTTTTCTGATTGTATGTACTATGAAATCGAAGAAGCGAGGAAGCATATGAATACTTGACATAGGACTGAAGTTATTGATGTAAACTTTATTTATGTTCTAAATATCATATATTTTTGAAGATTGAAATTGTATGGCATGTGTTTCACCTTTTTTGCATGCTATAAAAAATTGTAATTTTTCTTTAATTGATATTAGAATCACGGTCTTGAATTCTAATTTTGGTATTGACATTTATTCTCGTAACGATTTAATTTTTTTTGGTTTAAAAATATTCTCGGTGAATGATTTGTATATAGCAGGTAATATCGCTTACTAATATTGCATTAGAATTGTTGCAAATAGCAGTATAACCGTTGCAAGAGGCATTAACGACAGTTCTAAACAATTGTTTAAAAGTGTTTTCAATACACACTAACAACCGTCGCACTAGATGAAGGTGGTTGAATCGAAAGAAAACTGTAGCCTAGCCTTACAGAACTGATGCATAAACCTTTATTACGACTGTTCAAAAACCGTACCAATTTACGTCCATACCGTGGCAATTAATTCAATGAGAACCGTGTCAATAATGTCCAAACGTATGTCTACTCGGTTATATGAACCGTCTGCATAGAACCGTAGCAATGGCTATTGATCTCGTCTGTTTGTAGCGGTGACGTAACCGTAGCCTAGACCTATGGCTACTGGTAGTACGTCTATTGCACCGGTAGGTGAAACCGTGACAGTATAACCAAATTTCTAGTAGTGAAACTTGTATCTACCACTCCATCCCCTCTACTATATAAGACCAACCAAACTTTTCTACTTCTACTCTTTCGATAATCTTAATCCCTCTTCCTATCCTGCGGATGTATAGTAAAATTACTCAGATTATTAGACAAGATATTCAAAACTTTTACTCTTTCCCATAGACGAAAGATCACAGCCTCTGCTTCACAGACCTCAAGTCCGTGCAAAAATTAATCTTTTTGCAGGAAGTTCACGTGGCAGGTCATTCATGGTACAATAACTTTCTCAGGCTTAATTTCTTTGCGTCATACTTCCCATAACTGAGATCCCAATTATAGTTGTTTGGTTGGAATTTCTTTCCTTCACACCATACTAGACCAAATAGCATTAACATCCAATCTGGGTGCGACAACACGCAAATTTTTGAGCAACATAGCTCACAAGAATGTATTAGATTCCAAATAAAAGTCTTGGTTCATTCACCTTCTCGTATTGCTGTTTTATTGTTTCCTTCCTCAAGTTATGAGACTCACTGAAAAAAGTAAATCCAGTAATCATCAGTAAACCAGCAGAATAATCAAAAAGTTCACTTGGAGTCAAAGGGATGGGAGGCGCCGACCCACTGATGCTGCTACACGACCCATTGATTTGCGATTGTGTTGGATGCATCTGCCACCGTAGTGTGAGCGGGTGCCACCTCCAATACTGAGGAGGCCCGCTGCGAGGGGAGACTTTCCCGTTAGGAGAAGATGACGGTGAAGGCCGAACCGTGTCTGGTTTTTTTACCGTGAGAAAGGACGCTGAGAGAGAGAGGGGGCGTAAGAGAGAAATAAATTTGACTAGAGTTTTCATATTTTTGTTTTAAAATACCTCCGAGGTCTCTCATATTTTAATTCTTTAATTAAACTAAATTATTATTTTTAATTTAACAAGTAGAGACCTCATGAGGTCTCTAATTTTTTTGGAATTAGACTAAAAAACTAAAGAATTAATTATAGGAAAAAATAAATTCATAAAATTGACCTCACAAGGTCTCTCCTACTTTAAAAAAATTAAAAAATTATTGATACAAATAGAGACCTCATGAGCTCTCTTATTATAGACTTATTTTTGAGGTCTCCTTTTCTAGGTCTCTTTTTGACCTTTTTTTAGTAGTGATGATCAAAAGAATGAAAACATGAGGATGATGATGTTAGTCTTGACATTTGATATAGAAGACTTGATAGAGAGTAGGTGAGGAATTGAGGTGATAAGTTACAATAGATATGAGTGATACAAATGAGAGACCCTAACAGTTAGATAAGGGCAATGAAGTGTGACTAATTTACAAGAGTAACAAGAGAATTAAGAGGTGTGTTGAGAAGGTACGCACTCAGAAGACGTTAAGAGAGACATCTTAGAAAGAGGTCTCAAAACCCATTTATGGAGAGTTTAGTATCCATGAGATAAGTTTTCTCAGATATTAGAGTAAGATGACTGTACATCAGTTTAGAGATGATGGAATAGGTCCATGGCTTTCTCAAGTGTTAACTTTATACCTGAGGGGGAGATGACTGTCACGCCCCAGCCTACACCCGAAACATGACTGACACCCGAGAATTATTTTTGGTTCCAAGAGAATCCTTGGCCTGACTTACTTACTCAACGAAAGACTAACTCAAGCATACAAAACTTAAAAACTGAATAAAATTCATGAAACTTACAAATCTTTAACTCAAATGAATACTTTGAATAAATATAGAATATTCAACTACCCAATAGTAGGCAACTTAAGTCTTTAATATATTTAATAAGATAAAAGAAACAAACTTTTCAAACTCTGATATCTATCTATAAAACCTCTAAATGACAAAGATGGAAGTCAGGACAAAATCCACGGCATCCTAACAATTGATATAACTGAAAGGTAAATGAAATCCTCTTGAAGTAAGAAGGCTCACCATAGCTAACTCAAACTCCATGTGGTATCAACGAAGCTACTGTTGATCGATGATCCCAGAATGGCTCAGTACAGTGTTTTTCAATGCTCGTCCATTCCATGTACTGAGTCATTTGGCATGCATCCTTTCATGATGCAGATTCAAATGTCCTGGATCATCAATAGTAGTAGATTCGTTGATACCACATGGACTTCGAGTTAGCTATGGTGAGTCTCCTTGCTTCCAGAGGATTCCATTTACCTTTCAATTATATCGGTTGTAATTAGGATGTCATGGGTCTTATCCTGACTTCCATTTTTGTCATTTGGAGTCTTCATAGATAGATAGTAGAGTTTGAGAAGTTTGTTTCATTTATCTTATTAAGTGTATTAAAGACTTGAGTTGTCTATTGTTGGTTAGTTGAATATTCTATTTCTATTAAGAATTATTCATTTGAGTTAAATATTTGTTAGTTTATGAATTTTATTTAATTTTAAAGCTTTGTATGCTTGAGTTAGTCTTCCACTTGTAGTCAGCCAGGATAAGGATTCGCTTAGGGACTATCAATTGTTCTGGAGTGTAGGACACATCCAGGGTGTAGGCTCGGATCGTGACATGTACGAAATACAAACTCATATACCTTCAAATGATATTTGATCCTTCTGTTCTAAATAGGTTACGTACAACAAATACATGATTGCATAAGTGATGATAAGTGCATACGACCACTCCATGGGTATAAACATTATAGACAAAGACCAACAAATGTCTTGTTGGTAATATTTTGCTATCTTGTTCACGTTCTCGAGTCCTATATCATCAATAAACTCATTTCATAAATAATCAAATTTGAAGAACACATATATGTTTGTTAGAAAAAGAAGATAACATACAAGTATCACTAAAATTATCCTTACAACACTCATATAACTCTTAGAGGTGCAAATATCAATTAGAAACTCATCCTTACAGCACCTCTTACTATAATTATTAATTGATAACATGAATGTTGGTCTAAATAAGATTTCAGAGAAAACATGATTATCGAAATATGGGTTGATAAGAATGTCATGGTGAATTGGACGGTAATTTTGAGAGGATGGCTACGAAATTAGGGTTAACAGCTTTCCAAATTGGGTGGGTCGAGTAAAATATTAAATATAAAGAAAATTTTAATTTATTAAAAATATATCCATGGGAGACATGTAAGCGCCACACAAGATAATAAAAGTGGTGGCATAATACTTAACTGTTCAAGGATAAATATGTGTTCAAAGTTGGATGATAAGGACAAATATATCAAAAAAGTATAATTAATGGTATATATATAACCCTTTTCTAAGAATATAAGGGCAATTGACAAATATTTCCTTTTCCATATGTTAAATTAGTGATGTTTCGGGTTTAATCTAGGAAATTTCTTTAAATTCCTAAACTGGGAGGTGAAAAATTGAGTAATTGAATGTAATTCTTTTTTTAGTTATTAAACATAAAATGAATAATTAAATGAAGGAAAAATGACAGCAGAAAAGGAGAAAAAAGATAAATATGAATGGAGGTGTCACGTCACCTTTGCTGTTTCATTTCATATTAATCCCATTTAATTAATTTACTAGTGTCTGAGTCATATCTCTTAGTGCAATTAGGGGGGCAAAAGAGTTCAACTTATAGTTATTTGTTTGATTAATTCATTTTAAATGGGTAAGTTATTCAAACATTTAAAAGTGGGTCAAATCATGTTATTCATCATAAAATATGGATAATAAATGAGTATCCATTAATTGCATAGTCATCTCCCTTTGTAGTATGTAAGAGTGTAGAAACCTCTAAAAACTTACCCTCATTAGAAAGAGGTTGTTTTGGAATTGAGAAAATAATTTTAAATACTTTTCAGTTTTTTTTATGTTTTGGATTGTGTTATGAAAAATTTTACAAATAAAAAACTAAAATTGGCAAGATTACATTGGAAAAGAAAATGAAGAAAATAATCTCTTCAGCTGAGGCCAATCTCGCTCTCTTAAGGGAGAGTCAGCCCACTGCAGCAAATGTTTTTCAACGGTCCAGCAGTAGGTCTCTTTGATTGTCCCCTCCAGACTATACAACAGTCTTCACAAAATATAACTTCAAACTACTCTGGACAGAGTTGAGTCCAAAGCTCTACAACAAGAACACCTCCCTGCAACTAATAAAAACTCTCTTTTTAGACTAACTCTTTCACTTTTGTTTTCCTGTGTTTGTGTCTCTCTAAAACAAAGAAGACACCACTATTATCCTACAAGAGTCTTCCTAGCATGAATGGAGTATGGAGGAGTAAATAGTGAAGATAATGGCCTAGTGATTTCATAGGTTACAAAGGTGAGTTACATAGGTTAGATAGGTTACAATGGAGTTACCTAGGTACATAGGTTACCATGGAGTTATCACATAGTTACAAAGTACTGGGGAATTAAGAATGAAATACATTTGATGGTAACCAATGCTAATGGATGATGTAGAAGTCATCCATTTCCAATTGTTATCTCTTATAACGCCAAATAAAGCATTTAATATGTTAAATATTAAATTAAAATGCCTAATACCTAACAATCCCCACTCATTTAAAATATTTTAGATAAGATAGTAATATCAGTTTGAAGGAAGACTACTATGCAGTAATGAAGGTGTGCTTTGCATTGAACCTTCCACTTAGTGAATACAGTAACTTTTACTCACAGAGATCGTAGTGGTTCTCAGACTTGAACTATACCGCTTAAGGGACATAAAAATCACTGCCCAATCATAATAATTAAGTGTTGTGACATGAGCTTTAACAGCAGCACGTTATGCCATGTGTCTCTCCCGGTTTCATGAGTGCATTTGAGAATAAGCCTCATTCTCATAGGAGCGACCTCACTTCCACACATCACATAGGGATATCTGTCGAGATTGCTTCCTAAAAATAAGATTAAACATTCCACCAATGTGGGCTACAATTTCATAAGAGTTTTATCAACTCAATCTTCACAAACACATGAAACAATGCACTCACATCATAGGGAGGGAAAAAATAGTGCATTTTTCACAACAAGTCATCATATGATTAGTTTTTTCTTTCTTTTGAAACTGGGTAGGATTCCTCTATCCCCAGGTTGGGTTCCTCAATCTATGACTCAAGATTTTGTAGACTTCAATCCCAACCCCGCGATGTGGCTCCAAATTTTCTCTTGTTAAGTAAGGCCTTCGTAAGAGGATCGCAAGATTAAAACATCCACAAGATTTTACATAATCAACATTAATGGTACCATTTGTCAAAACAAGCTTACATTACGGGTGTTCCTTTCCCGCCTTATAGGTCTGGATTTACCGTTGTTAATAACGATTTTTGACTCTACTAATTGCAGCGGTGATATCACAATGAATTAAAAAGGAGGAATGGTTTTTCAAATAAGAATTTGAACAATAATCTCTTAACCAATGCTCTTCCTCACTATCTGAAGCTAAAGCAATAGTTCATCCTCCCATGTAGATTTAGGCATTAAGTTTGCTTTTTTTTGATCTCCAACAGACAGCACCACCACTAAAGTAAAGACATAACTAGTGGTAGAACAGGAATCACCTGGACAAGTGGTTCCAATCTTCATCCCAAAGCCTTCAAGTCAAGCAGGATTTTTTTATATACAAACCTACAATTTTTCGTTCCAATTAAAATATCTCATAACTCTGTTATAGCTGTCCTGTTCATGTACCCCTGGCTGCTTGTAAACCTGTCAAGTACTTCTAACTGCATATGCAATAGCAGGCCTAGTGCACATCAGTCAATATCTCAAACTTCCGATTATCCTAGCATATGCCTTTGATTTATTAGCTCATTTTCACTTTCAACAGGAAATAAGTGAACACTTGAATCAAGGATTAGCAACCATGCTTGCATATGAAAGTTATATTTTTTATTTCCTCAACTAATGTGACTGGTCAAGGAAAATCCCCTGCACATGTTCGTGTTATTTTTATTCCAAGAATAAAATTTGACTCACAAGATTCTTCTATCAAAATGGGCTTCTAAAATTCTAAACATTTTTAGCTTCATCAATAACAGTCATGTTAGAGCCAAAGATCAACAATCATCAACATATAGGCAAATGATCACATGTGATTATTTCCAAGACTTATGATATTATGCACTTATCACACTCACACTCTATTGATTTAAAATTTTTTCAATGATGCAGGAATCAAACTTTCATTGCCATTGCTTTGGTGCCTGTTTCAATCCACATATGGATTTAGTAAGTTTACATACTTTCTTTCTTGCTGCTTCAACAAAACATCAGGGGGTTGGCCATTATAAATTTCTTCAATTTAGTCTCCATTTGAAAAGCGTTTTTATACATCCATTTTGATGAAATTTTTGCAATCAAAAATTGCAGTCAGTCATAGCACTAAACGTCTAATGGATGTAATTCTGTTACCGGAGAAAAAGTATCAAAAAATTCTAGGCCTTCTAGTTGTTTAAAAACCTTTTGCAACTTAGCCTAGCTTTTGTTTTATCAATAGAACCATCCGGTTTCAAAGTTTTCCGTAGACCCATTTTACAAACCAATGGTTTTTTACAACCCGGTGTAAATCAACTACTTCCAAGTTTTAATTAGAAATTAGATATTCCATTTCTCATTTACATTCTCTTTCCAAAAAATAGAATCATGTGAAGATAATGCTTCTTTCAAATTAAGAGGTTCATTTTTCCAACTTAACACATCAAATCTGGACCCAATCTTTTTTCTACTCTATCTCTTTTACTTCTTTCTTAACTCAAACTCACAACTGCTTTATTTTTCAAAGTTGAAGTAAAGAACTAGATATGACAAAATTTTTGTTGTTCAATCCTTTGACCCCCACTATATTGTAGTAAATCAAAAAGGAAATTTTATTTTCATGAAAAATCAGCACAATCACCAGATTTATGTCAATATTAATCTTCAAGATTAAAAAGCTATTTAGGCTGTACTAATTTTTGACATAACCAAGAAAAAGCACAAGTAGTAACTTTTCTTACCCCCAACTTTGTAATCTTGGGATCCATTAGCCTCCAACGGCTAGCAACCCCAAACTCGTAAGATATCCCAAACTTTGCTTTAACCTTTCCAACAATTCAAAAGGTGTCCAATTTAGACTTTTTATATGAGCACACGATCAACACAAACAAGCATTTAGAAAGCTTCACCCCCCAAATTTTAAAGGGTCATGTGAACTCATTATAATGGCATTATGTCAATTCAACCAAGTTTCTATTTTTCCTTTATACTACCCATTAGAAGCGAAGGAGAGTAAGGAGGTTAGTTGCATGAATATTCTCAATATGATCTAACACCAATAATAAACTCATTTGATTCATTTCACGTCCTCTATCACTTCTAATTCTTTTTATTTTTCTTCCAAACTGATTGTCAACCTCATTGAGATAAGTTTTGAAAGTTTTTCAAAGCATCACTTTATTTTCATCAAGTAAATATAGTAAACGTAGAAAAACCATCAGGAAGTGATAAAATATCTATTACCTCTACGCGTTAGAATTCTACCAAGTTCACAACTATACAGTATGAACTATTCTAACAAATCATTTTCTTTACTTTAAAAATGAGCCTTTTAGTGATCTTAGCTTTAATACAAGCCTCACACTTTTCAAAAATTCCTTTTTAACCATTTGGATTAACCTAAACTACTCATGATTCCCACATAACGATCATTAATATGACACAAACGAGCATCGCCAAAACTTAGTAAAGACAACATATAAACAGAGTAGAAGTTTTTATTCATTTCAACATTCAACTTAAACATCCCATCACATGCATACCGCCTCCCCCACACAAATACCTTTCTTAACTAATTACATATTGATCAGATGCATAATCTGTTTATTAAAGCCCTGCTTTTATTAAGAAGAAAACTAGTCAGCAAATTTTTTTTCCATAAAGAAGTAAATAAAGTACATCTTTCAATGTAACTTTCCCAGAATTAAAACACAATTCCCTCTCCCCCCTCCCTTTCCAAGCAATTTGAGTATGTGAGGCATCCACCAAGCATGAGGTTTTTGGGCCCTCAAAATGAGTATAGTTTTTTAAACCGGTCAATGTGTCATACGAAACAATGACGGTTTGCAAACCAGAATCATCAGCCCCACCATCCATCACATTCTCAACCATGTTTATGTCGTAATTCACCGCCACAAAAGGGTTCTTCGGTAAGCTGTTTGCTGAGGGTTAGGACCACGTTTTCGGAATCTGCAAATCGAGCAATATGTCCACTTTTGCCACAACAAAAGGAACCTCTCTAAGCTGAATGACAAGTCCGCATGGACGAAGAAAGCAAGAGCCAGATGCACTTTTACAAAGAATAGAACAACATACATCAAAGGCAAATTATTCATGTTGAATAATGCTATCCTAAACTCACAAAAATACTACTTCTTTAAAGCCTAAGAAGAAAAAATTCAAGAAAAATAATGTTTTAGACTCCCAAGAAATAATGGTGAAAAATCACCAAGCACAAAATCACAGTTCAGAAAAGGGACATTTCTCTTCAATTGTAATCTTGCAATTTTATTATTTTTGTAAGTTTTTCGATAACAATTTTAAGGAGATGTCAACCCACTGCAGCAAATTTTTTCGTACCGTCAGCAAAGTAGTCCTCTTTGACTTGTCCCCTCCAGGTATACACAACACACAGCCCCATTCATCACAAATAGAACTCACACTCTGACAGAGTTGAGTCCAAACTCTACAAAAAAACACCATCCGTCACTATAAACTTCTTTTTTAGACTAACTCTTTCCACTCTTTGGTTTTCCTCTTCTTGGTTTTGTGTCTCTCTTAGAAAAATAAGACTACCACTATTTATACTAAATAAGTCTTCCGAGCATGAATAGGAAGATAAGTCTTAGGATTTCATAGTTACTAAAGGGAGTACATAGGTTTACCTATGTTACAATGGGAGTTACTGGTTACATAGGTTACAAAGAGTAATGGGGAATTAGACAATGAAATAACATTGATTGGATACCCAATGCTATGGTATGATGTAGAAGTCATCCATTCCATTTTCATTCTTATAACTCCACAATAAAGCATTTTAATATATGTTAATATTAATATTAAAATGCTAATCCTAACAGATTGCGTAAATGTTTTGAAAAATATTTTTTAAATGAACATATTTTCCTATAATATAAGGAAAATGGTTTTCATATATAAAGTGTAATGACCTGGAAGGTTATTTTTGAAACTTTTAAAAAATTGTCTTTTTAACCTTCCCGGTTGTTTTTCCGGGTTATTTCTAATTGGTTTTTGAAGTTGTTTCTGAAAGTTCGATAAAAATATTTGTGGTTTTTAGAAGTTTTGGTTTTTTGAAAGGCTTAAGTTAGTTAAAAGTTATTTTGGTGTTACTAGAAGTTTTGAGTCTCGAAAAGAAATTATGTTAGCTCCATTAGTTTCGGATGTGGAACTATGTATAAAATAATCGTCAGTTTCATATTCAGAGGCGCTTCGTACATTTGAGGCTCAGTTGAAGTTGGGTATTAGCTTTGAAATTACTTTTGGCGGTGCCATTTTAAGTTTTGGATGCCCGGATCGGATTTTCGATGATTTCGTTGAATTTTCGGAGTGATTTTCGGCAACAAAGGTTAGTAATAACAATAGTATTAATAAATAGTATAAAATAATATGATTGGATTTATTGTTGTAGGCTACAATCCTAGTCCTATTAGGATTAGTACTCCTTAAATCCTAGTACCCCTATTAGAATTAGTACTCCTTCCTATATCTCCGATATAGTTCTCCCTGTATTCCCTTAACCGTGAAATACAATAATATTCCTTCATGTATCAAGATCCAGACAACTAGATCTTCTTTTCTCTAGGTTTTTTTTTTTCTCTTTAGGGGCACCGATCGATCCCTTCCCCCCTCTCTTCTCTTGGGGCGGTCGGCAGCCATGCACATACCGAGGGGATCCTCTCGTTCCTTCTTCGCGTTACACCCGTGTCTCAGGCAGCTCATTGCCTGATTCCCGAACAAATTAACAGACATAATTACCCTACATGGAAAAATCACCGTTCTAACAAGCGCCTAGGCCAATTACCTTCCCGAAGATTTCGATGAAGCAAGAACCGCCGCCGACATTCATCACCGAGCGATAACACGACAAATTCATAAAAATTCCAATCCGGCCCGGTCCCATGCCGCCTGGAACGCCGTGGATGGCCAGATCCGATCATCTTTTTTTTATTGCTGGTCATCTCTCCATGGTTCATAAACACGTCCGATTCCTAAACCAACTGCTTCAAGCCCTATTTACGTCCCCTCGCAACACGCTATGCAATCAATTTCCCACTCCAAGTTTTCATTGCTGATTCGTCACACACAATTACGCAAAGGCAACAAAACTATGCGAGTATAAGACGAGGTCTCCACCATCATCACAACATAAACAACAAGCCCTCGACAACTCGTGAATGAAATCTTCTTCCCAATAAAAGATCTCGTCCGTGTGCCTCGTTTCTGGGGCTTCTTCCCTATCAGCTTACTCCCCTCCATTTAAACAGGCGGTTCGCATACGCCAACAAGCCCGTTGACCTGCTACCTTTCTCCTCGTGGGCGAAAAGTGCAGAAAATCAACATGGATCGGGAGATCAAACTTCTTTTTCCGAGAGTCCGCTGTTTATGGAGCCGGCCACCGCCGCTCACCGCGCAATCATGTAACTAATCTTCGGGGTCTTGGCAGTCGGCAAAGGGCCAGTCATCCGCCGTTACGACGGTCGCACACGGCACAACAACAGCCTGCCTACTCCTTCGGCAGCGGCTTTCATTCCTTCCAAGCGGCGGTGCAGGGCACTTACGAGCGGGATCGTCCACTTGTCAAATCTGTCAGAAAACGGACACACCGCTTGTCGTTGCTGGGTTTCAATATGAGGAGAGCCAACATATGAAAAACCGTGCCAATTATCATCTCAAGCCGGCCTTTCCTCTGAATGGCTTTTTGCTACTGGGGCCAAACATGCATCGTTACTCTTCTGATCTATCCAAGCTTAACTCTCCCAAATCCATAGTCATGGCTCCAATGGTAATTACTGTTCAACGTTGAGTCCTTAATATTTCTCACACTGGCAAGGGTTACCATTAAAACCCCACACCGCTATCTTCATCACCTAGGTACCTTCCCACAATACACCTTCTATGAAACCAATCTCTCCTTCAGTTCACCATTCACAAAGACAATAATTCTCACTCTGTTCAACCTCGAAATTGATTTCAGCAGATCCTAGCATACTACCAAGAGGGTGATTTTTCAGGCCCCTGTGGCATGGGTCTGTACTTTTCTTCCTGCACAAGTTCGTCTGCCCACCCAGTTTCAGAAAGCGTTCCTGTGTCTTCCGGTGGCTCTTCGGCTGGGCCCACAAGTCTTTTGTGGCAACAAAGTACGTCTTGGTCCACCCCGTCTACTCAAATAATAAATTCTTAATGTCTCCCTTAAGGTTTTTCTGTTTTTCTCCATTCATGTAAACAATTGTGCTCCTGTTCAATTGTTAAATCTCATCAATTACCTTTTACTTTATCTGAGAAGCGTACAACTGCACATTTTCAAACTTAGTCATTCTGACCTATAGGGTCTACTGCTGTTCCTTTTCATTTGCTGGTTTTCGCTATTCATATTTGTTTTGTGGATGATTTTACAAAACACACTTGGTTGACCCACTAAAAACACAAAATTCACATGACAGCATAACACCACAAGCCTTTGTCACTTTTGAAAAAATGGTCAAAACACATTCAATTCTCAATTAAACTTTTCGAAGTGACAATGGAAGGAATATGTAAATAACATCTTTTTGGGTGCCAGTTTTCTTTAATCCCTGGTAATTATACATCAACCTCATGTCCTACACTCCGAACAGATGGGGTTGGGTTTAGCGTAAGCAATCGCCATCGTCATTGAAACGGTGGTTACCCTCTTCTACATCAATCGCATCTCCCTGATCCTTTTGGTAAAGCTCTAGCCACCGCAAACTACTCATTACCAGAATGACCCAGTCACAGACCCTCTCCAACAATCACCCTATCAACTCTTTACCACGAACTCCCAATTAATACCAATCTCCGCGCTTTGGGTGTCTGCCTACCCGTGGCTACGCTCATTATTACTCACAAATTACAAACAACCCCGATCCCGTCCTTGTATTTTTTTGGGCTAATCGATCTAACCTTCCAAGGTTATAGCTGTCTGACCCACAAACTCATAAAGTCTATATATCTGTCGTCATGTCCTTTGTCGAAAATGAGTTTCCCTCCTCCCTACGAGTCTAGTTTCTTTCCTCCTCCAGAACAAATACATCATTCATTGGCGTCCTTCCCCTTTTTCCAACATACTCACAGGGTCCCTCACCACCTTCCCCACACCTCCCACACACTACCCCACACCCCTCATCACCATGCCCTTCACCTCCCCCCCCACAGCACGACGCCTCAACCGACCCACCCCCCCTCCAACCAACCCGACACCCCCCTCCCTCCCCCATCCGTCTATTCCAGCCCGATCCATTTGGGTCCTTCCCCGTCCACCCCGGAATCACCACCGCCCGTTTTCGCCACCCCCCCTAATCTCATCCCATGTTAACCCGTGGCAAAGCCGGTATCTTTTAAATCCAAAATCTTTCAGGCTACCTACTACCCAATACACAAACAAAACAATACAGAACCCTTCCCGATAGTGAACCAACAACTACTCTGTGTGCCTCAAAAATTCTTATTGGCGTCATGCTATGGTGACGAGTTTAAGGCTTTGACGTGATCAGAAAACGTGGTTCTTGTACTAACCCCATGGTCGGCAACACATGGGCTTGTAAATGGGTGTATAAAATTAAACAAGATGCAGATGGCAGTATTCCAGGTACAAGGCTCGTGTTGGTTTCTAAGGCACAATCGGAGTATGGGCTTGATTACTTCGAGACATTCATTCCTGTTATTCCGCAGGAAACCATTCGCCTAGTACTGTCACTGCGTGCGGCAACAATTGGCTCAATCATTATTTTGGATGGTTTCCAATCTTTTTCGTCATGGCAGCTTGATGACACTATCTACAATGACGCAACCCATTACGGGCGACATTTTTGATCCCATCCCGCTGTCCCTCAACATTGTTTTGCAAACTCCATAAGTCTCTGTATGGGCCTCAAGAAGCCCCCCGTGGCTTGGGTACACACGTCTGAAAATGTTCGTCTCCTTCCGGAACTCGACTTCACGTGTTGCGTACACGAACGAGTTTTTGTTTCCTCTACATTCAAGCACAGGGTATAACATTCTTCTTGTCTATGGATGATATTTATTATTACTTACAGGCTCTACGCATCCTCATTCGGTCGGTCACTCGACTATGCATATTACCTTCAAAATGAAGAACTTGGCCCGTTACATTATTTTCTGGGTATGGAGGTTTCTTCTTTCTCGGAAGGCATGCGGCTTGTTTTTTCAACAGTCAAATATGCTCCGAGAGTCTTTGCAGAAACTGACTGGAAAAACACCATCAACCACACCGATGGCAGTACCTCTAGCTCTTCGTCTAACGAATGGAGCCGGACACCACCCCTTTTGCCATACACACCCTCACCCAGCCTTCCGAGCCTCATTGGGGCTCTATCAGTTATCTGGCATCTACCCGTCCTGACATCCAGTCATTGCGTGTCAACCGAGTTGCTCAGCCATCATCAACCAAGTGAACAGTAGTACCCATTGTCTAGACGCATTCCAGGGACATTTTTTGGCACTCTTGGTCGTGGTTTACTCATTCGACCCAGGACTTGGAGCTTCGGGTTTCTCAAAGATTCAGATTGGGCCGATGATAAAATGACAAAAATCTACATCGGGTTTCTTCTCATTTTTTTGGGGCGACCTATCTCCCCTGGTGTAAAAAAACATCCAAGGTCTCTCGCCTCGATGGGACTGAATACCGCTCCCCTTGCTCTTCTTGATTTTTGAGACCGAGTGTGTCACATATGTCTTCGCGAACTCCGCTCCACTCACACTAGTTCTGCTCTCTATTGTTACAACAAATCAACCATCTGTGTAGCCAAGACTTCCGTCCTACACACCATGAATGAAGCATATTGATCCGAATTTCCCCCGTTGTTCGCGATAAGTTCAGCCGTCCCCGATGACTGTGCAGTAATGTTACCATGAATACAACCTTTGATATTCCCACCAAGCCTCGTCTCCCGCCGACAGCACGATTACCGTCAGTTTCAAAGCTCTGTTCGCGTTTCCTCTCAGCTCAGCTTAGGGGATAATACCGATAGTATTAAAATAAATGTATAAATCATATTAGTATTAATCCTAGTCCTATTAGGATTAGTACTCCTTAATCCTAGTCCTATTAAGATTAGTACTCCTTCCTATATCTCCTATATATATCTCCCATGTATTCCCTTAACACTTGAATACAATCAATATTCCTTCAGGTATTGGCTGAATTTTCAGATCTCTCGAGGTCAATTTGAATTTTTTTAGGCGTTACGTTATTTAGTGCAACTTTAATGGGTTTTTGGTCAAGTAGACCTCGAATTCATATATTGATGATTTCATTGAGTCTGGAACATTAAGGTTAATCTCGAGGGTTCATTAGGAAATATTTGTGCCTTATGGATTTGGTAGTTTTTCAATTACGGGTGTCTAGGTAACTTGTCATCGTGATTGTGAGACCCTATTGTTTTAGGGTGCATTGCAACCGTGTGAAGTCCCACGAAAAACATGATGCTCAACTTAAATGAGCATGTTCACTCATTATGATCGCGAGGCATTGGGTCGTGATTGCGATAAACAATTTTTTTTCTTGAACAATATTTTCTTCTCAAAATGGGATATCAACCTCCATTTCAACATTTTGAATATTGGGAGCTCGATTTGGCGATTTCTTAGGATTTTTCAAGATTTGTTGATTGGATAACGATGTCTAACTCCCTAACCCTTTTACTCATTGTTTAATTTATAATTTTGATGTTTAAACATCTGTTTTGGCCCTAACTTGAAAGGCTTTTGAAAACAATTTGAAGGTTTTTGATAGATTAATGACTATGGACTGGTTTCAACTCTGTTTTTTGAAATGATCATCGTTGGTTTTTAAATTATTTAGGTAATGTATTTATGTAACAAATTTCAGATTTATCCTTCATTTTAAAATCATACCTTTGAATTGATTGGATCATTTTTTCCAAATAGCTTGATATGACTGTTGTTAGTTTTGAAATTTCTTGTGATTACTTTGTTGATTAGATTATAATGATTAATTTACTGATTGATCGAGGAAAGTGAATTTCTAAATCTTTGTTAAGCTTGTGTTTATCTTATTATATGCTGTGGAGAGTTTTGAGAAGTGCTGATAGATTGAATTGCTCAAATTGTTTAATATTAATGATAATGAAGTGGATAACGAAAAGGCAATGTGATGATATTTATTGTGTGTATATTGTGACAAACTCGAATTGTTGTATTTTTTCAATTATTGATGAAATACTATAATGGTGTTGTTGTTACTGTAAATTGCTATGGATTTGTCATCTTATCAATATTGTGTAAACATGTTTATTTATATTGGTTTTAAAATACTGTGATAAGATTTATTGTGATTATTTCGAGAAGAAATGATTACAAGTGATTGATTTTAATGGAAAATAATTTTGGGGAGTGATATGAGATTGAGGTTTGTTCCGATGGATACATGGACCTTGTGAGTCCTTTATAAATTTTGAACTGAGATTCAGTAAATGTGTGTCATAGGACAACAATGATATTACTAGCTTACTTCATTCATTGTTGCACACTCATTATCTTTGTGAATTGTGATCTTCTTATAGACTTTATTGTAACTTATACGTATCATGATTATATACTTGATGGATTGTTGTTATTTGACTAAGTGTCTTGTAAATTGTTAGATTGTGTTGATTTCTATGCAGGTTATAATTTGTGTCTTTGTAAAGGTTCGATTGAGATGAAAGGAGTACTCGTATTCTGTTTGGTCTATTTCGTGTTCAGTGGTTAGCTTGTTGAGTACCGTGTGTTTTGGTACTCACTCCTTCCTGCTACATTTGTGTACGCTACGAGCGCGGATCTACATGATTATTCTTCATCTCTACCTTGTTTGGGCATTTCTTTTGAGACTTGGGAGATAGTTGTTTGTCACTTCAACAGACTCTCTTGTTCCTTTACTATGTTCTTATTCTACTCTAGTAACAAAGGCATTGAGATTTGTATTTATCTTTCGATTTTATTGTAATACATTAATGACTTGCATATGTGATAGCGAGATTTTGAGGTTACTATGAGATTGACTAAACTTTCCAAACTTGTGTTATTTTGTGCATTTTTAGGTTAGTTTGACTTGTCTTGATAGGTTAATACGAGTATCCTCACATTTATTTTCAGATCATGACATAAAGTAAGGAATTTTTTTTAAAAAGTTTTCTTAAATCAAGGATATATTTTCCGACACTTTTTAAAACCTCACCAATTGATCGGGCTCAAACCTGGGATCTAGCCCCAACCAGACCTTAACCCTGATTCGAGATCCAAATTTTGACCTCTCAACCTCATTTGTGACTACCATTTTTTAGAAAAATATTTTCTAAAAAAATATGAAAATATTTTCCTTCTTTACCAAACACACTCTAGACTCTCAACGGATAAAAATAAAAAGAAAAAGCTAAAATTGCAATAAAAAATACATAATAAGAAGCAAAGGATAATATCACTATCCATATTATTTATTCGACTTATTCATTTTCATCCATATCAAATATGATTTGGGTCAAATATTATATCCATTTTACGTGATTTGTTTTCGGTCAACCCGTATTCTACTCACCCCGTTCCTTCTAGCTATAAATGTTAAATCGCTTTACAATCTCTATCGCTCAATAAAATAAATATATATATATGCTTAAAATCTGATTTATATAAAATAATGGTAAATATAAAGAATGTAATGTGGCGCCTTGTTATGGCCTTAGATTTGCATTTATTTATTTATTTACAAGTTTTTGATATTTCAATTCACTTTTCTGCTAAGAAAATAAAATAATAGTGTAAGAAATTATATCAAAGATTTAATGCGTACAATCATGTCGTTACAAGAATATTTATTACTATCCTATCTTTTCGTATGCAATCTATTTTGATTTTTCCTATGTTTCAAAAAGAAGTTCCTATTTTGTATTTAATTTGTTTCAAAAAAATAATTAATTTTTTTTAATAATTTAACTTTAATTTTCCACGTGGCATGTTTAAGATCACAAAATTAAAAGGCACTTTGATACATTTGACATAATTTTAATTTAGAATCACAAAATTTAAAAGTCTTCTTTCTTTTTTCAACTTCGTTCTAAGTCAAACTAGATCATCCTTTTTTAAAAGAAGAGAGTATTAAAAAGCAGGGGGAAAACACGTTGAGATTTCTCTACCAAAAAATATATTTATTTTTTCTCATTTTTGTCTTTTTCTAAAAATAAAAGAATTAGGTCTTTCTCTTTTATAATTTAAAGGTAATATTATTAAGAACAAATTTCAAATATAGCAAATATGAAAATTATATTTGTATATTATACCTATTGTTTACATAATTGCACTTTACATCCATAGCAAATTCATGTTTGCTACGAAGACTTTTGATTTGTATAATTCTTTAGATACATCCAACTTTATACAAACTGTTTAGTTTTTTATAAATTGAATTTATTGCATTATAATTTGTATAATAAGATCTGTATTCGTATAGTTATAAGTGTACAAAATGAAAATATATGTATTTATATTTATATTTACACTTTTTCTCGTTTTATACGATCATAAACGCATTTTATATATTTGTATATCAAATAAGTAATTGTATACTGAAAATGGCTAAGATAAAAAATATGAAATATTTAATGTGAATTATAAACAACATAAACTATAATTATAACATTAAATTTGAATTAAGAGTTTGATATTTCATATAATTTTCTCTATTAAAAAATAAATGTTCGACAAATCAGTAAAAGTTTTTAAATAGAAGCAGAAGCAATTTTTTTGCTATTGGAAAGAAGCTATAAGTTTCTGCTTAAAAAAGAAAATCGACGCTGAAACAAAAAATTATTTTTCTCAAGACTAAAATATTATTTTTCATGTATACACTTACTAATATATTTTGCTTATATTATTATTAACATACTTAATAATTTTGGTTAAAATATTAAGAATCTTTTTTCATTTTTATATGATAATGTGTTAGGCCTTTTTTTAATGTTTGATTGGTCCGTTTAGATGGGTGCATTCTTCCACTTAGTACTGCATTATTCCACAATGGGAAGGTAGTTAACTACGCTAATTGGATAATGGTTAACATCCATATCCCATGGGAAAAGTGTCGAAATTACCATTTCCACGATATGGTTAGTTAACCATTATCTCACTACATGAATCCACTATCCTACTAAGTGGTTGGTAACTTCACGTGACCTCTTAACCGTTTTTTATGAAAAGACGGTTATAAATATGTCATTTGGTTCAAAGGTCCATAAGCACATTATTTTTAAAAACTCAATCTAAGATTGAGGTTTTGAGTGCTTAGAAGATCATTGAAGAAAAGAAGAAGTGTAGACTCCGACTATATCGCTAACAATGGCTGAAGGTATATCGATCACTCTATATTTCCGCTGTGTCATTGCTCTGTAATCTCTAACATTATGTTATAATTTATTTTACATTTATATATTATTATTTTTTATACTATATATTATATTACATATTATTTTGTAAAATTAGTAAAAAGGTAACAATAATATTCTTACAAGATTAAAAGAAGAAAAATAATAACAATTAATTATTTTATCCTCCCAAAAACGTGTAATATTGATTGAAAATTATACATGTAAATTTTAATTTTAAAAAAAATAAAATTTAATTATTTTTTTGTAATAGATATTTTGAATGATTTCTCTCTATAAAATAATTTGAATATTAGAAGTAAATTAATAGTTGTCTTTTTTTTTTTAATTTGACTCTTAAAATACTTTTTTAAAAAGATTACCAACACAATTTGGCCCACCCACCCCCCCCCCCCCACCCCCCCCCCCCCCCCCCCCCGTTTTTTTTTTTTTTTTTTTTGTGTTTTTAAAAAAATTTTTGTTTTTTTTTTTGGTGGTTTTTTGTTGGGGAATGTGTAAAAAAAAAACACAAAAAAAAAGGTGTTGTTTGGTGTTTGTTGTGGTGTGGGGGTGTGTCCCCCCCCCCCAACCCCCCCCCCCCCCCCCCCCCCCCCCCCCCCACCCCCCACCCCCCCCCCCCCCCCCCCCCCCCCCCCCCAAAAAAAACACCTTTTCAAATGAATTGGTCAAATACCAATTGTTTTATCAAAAGCACTTTTATAAAAAATCATTTTAAAAAAATACTTCTAAAAATAAATTGTTTAACAGCAATATCAAATAGACTCTTAGCATTATTTTAGGTGATATTTGGATATGAAGTTGTACTACATAAAATTGTTCAATGTTCAGATTGCAAAAAATTGATAAAAACAGTTTCACACTTACTAAATCAAATTATTGTTATTAACTTTAGCACTTGATGAGCTTTCAATTGCAAATTGAAGTCATGAGATTCCAACACATTTATCCATAAAAATAGTCTTTAGTACAAAAAAAAATTGTGATGAGCTTTTTGTGAGCTCAATTGGAGTTCCACTAAGTACTTATTGCAAATTGTTATTTTTAAAAATTTTATAAATATAAATTATTGAGTCTAATCTTAATATTTTTTGTATATGTCTTATTAGATTATTTATTTTTGAAAATAAAATGTTTAGGTAGTATATGTTCATTTAAATTTATGAAGTGATAGGTTTCGTCGCATGAAGTGTGAACTATTTACTTAGGTCATAATCTTAGAAGATATCTCCAATTTAGAGACATATTTTTAGCAAGTGTTTGATTATAGATTTTGCATTAGATTTGGAAAATATATCTTTTAAAAATAATTTATTCAAAAAATGTTTCACTTTAACTCACAAACTCATATTTTTTTTCAAGTCATTCTACTAATCATTACTCCATAAAAAGTGTGTCAAATTAAAAATATTTATCTATGACTAACAAACAAAGTTACCATGTACAAGTTTGAAACTTCCATTAATTCTCCAACTAATCTATTGAATTAATTAATTAATTAAAATCAACTACAATCTTTATGGTACAATTATATATATAAATATTTTTGTTATTTTGTCCTATCATAATAATTAGAATTTTCTAGTTCTTATAAAAATCATATCAATTTTACTTTTCTCTAAAAATAAAATTTCGGAGCGTCTAGCTCCTTTATTCCATTTAAAATTTTTTGTATCAAAAAAGCTCAACATAAGCCCAATAAATCAAACAAATACAACCTAACTGGGTCCATCAAAAATAGGAAATAGACCACTCTATAAATTGATTCTAAATGGTAGGGTTTCCTGATACTCGTCATTTCACTCCGCCTCTTTCATCAACATGTTTTCTCCTGGAGTTGGTTTGAACTTGACTTACTTTCGGCAAGCGGGGGGGGGAAAAGGGGGAGAGGGCGTTGTGGGTGGCGATGTGGGTGAAAGGGATAATAGGAGGAAGAAGAATGGAAATGGGGATGGGGGGTGAGGGTGTAAAGGATGCTATTCGGGGAGATGTGATAGGGTGAGGTGGTGTGTAGTTTAGCGGTCTCCCGCCTCGCTCTATGGAACATTTATGTGTATCTCCTAACGCTATATACTCTTCTCTTTCTCAGCTCGTTGTTCTAGGTATCATTTCTTTTTTATCTTTATAATTCTTTGTATCTCCTCTAACTTTCTCTTTTTTTGCAGAGGTATATAAACTCTGGTGGACGCAGTAGATTTTTAAATTGTCTCAACAAAGATGTCGGGTTATGTAAATCTGTCATTAATGATTGACATAATTAGGTTTGTTTTTGTTCATTCTCCTTATATTTTTTCACATGAATTCTTGTTTCTATTATTTTGCGAAAAATATTCTGGTTTAAATCTTTCAATGAATATCCTGATAAATTTTTTCTCTTTTGACTTGTAAAAACAGAAAAAGTCTTTTGTTTTGATGGACGGTTGGACATAAATTTTGTGAAATTTGAAAGAAAAAAAAAGTAGCATTTAAGAGAAGAATTGTTTTGACCTTCCAAATGGTCACTCAGCTAATATTTATCATCTCAGAAAGTCATTTACTTGTTAAAAAAATTGAAAATCAACAAGAAGAATGTATTTCTAAGATAATAAACATTAATTGAGTGAGACCATCTATTATATTGTCCATTTTTATATTATTATTTTATATTTTAATCTTTCTGTCTGAACAATAAAATTAAGCATTTGAAATTGTACCTAACTACTTACCAATCTCTAATATTTTCATAGATTTTCTCAAAATATCTTTTTTTTTAGAAAAAAAAAAGTTCTTATGATTCAACATGAAAGACAATGACCTTAATATCAGTGGGATAATCATGTAACCCTGTTCGTCGTTTGAGCAGCAGATTTTATTTCTGGAAAAACTGGCTGGTCGAACGGACCCACGACGGACCGTCGAGGGGGTCTCGTTCCAAACACTTAGAATTAGAAATTGGATACTGAGATCGACTCTCTCGAAACGTCTATGACGGGGTGTGCCATGACGGACCGTCTCATTCATGACTGGCCGTCACAGACTCCTTTTAATTGAAGTGGAGTCTCTGACTTCGTGACGTGAAGCAGCAGGACGGACCTCCAGCAGGCACGAACGGGCCCGTCACGGTCTGCTTGACCCTGACTGCAGGTCGGATTTTCTGTTGAAATCTTTAAGGGGGCGTTTTGGACCTATTCCTTCTTATAATTATAAAGTGATTGATTTAATGTTATTAATAATTTATGTACTGGGGGTTAAAAGGTAAGTAACCCTTGAAACAAGTGTATGGGTATTTTTATCATCTCTTGATACTTAATTTTATGTTAGTTTAGGTACATTGTAGAGCAAACTTTGCTTTCGAAATACACACTGAAGGAGAGTAGAATAGAAAGAGCTGGGAAAGAAAGGCGGAGTGGAAGTAAGACGGGTTGGTAGAAAAAGATTTTGTATATACAAAAGAAAGAACAGAGATATAGGTGCGAACGAACGAGAGAAAGGAAGAACAAGAGGAAAGTAAGACTTTGAAGATTAGCTTGCTTGATTCACGAATCTTCGGTTGGAGGTAGGTTAGTGTTTCTTCTATTTCGTAGTTAAACTCTTAATAGCGAAGGATATGTATTGGGTAGTAGTTGTAAACCCTTCCTATATGCTTAATTGTAATGCTTGTATAAATGTAGTTATATAATTGTGATACAATTAAGCATGATGAAGCTATTGACTCCTAAATCTTGAAAAACCCTAATCTGCTTGTTATGAGAGTGATGATGCCTTTTATAAGAGACGGCTTTGATGAACTAAATGAATGAGAGTAGTGGGACATGTGTCACGAACGCACGTAGAATTAGATGTAACGGGTGTCACTAACCGACACACTTAGAATTAGGGGATCGGTTTCACGACAACACGGCAGAATTAGGGGATCGGGTGTCACGAACCGACACGTAGAATTAGGGGAATCGGGGGTCACGACACCGAACGTGTAATATGGGCGAGTGTCACGTACCGACATGAGAGAAATAGGCATACTGAATCTTGAAAGATGTTAACTACTCATCTAATGAACCTATTCCCAAATTGGTATGGCATTGATGCTGAGTCCTCATGGGTGAACTTGGGCGGTGCTTATAAGATTAATAGAACATCGTTGTTGCACTGTTAGAGTATTAAGTTGATTTATGATATTATTTGATATATACTGTTTTCTTTTTTGAGTTGGCCGATGATACTCCTACTCAGTCTCGTATTTTTGTACTGACCCCTACTTTATGGTTCTTTCTCTTTGTTATTGTGGAGTGTCAGCAAACGGTCCACCGTCTTCAACTCAACCACCGCAACTCTATCCGTCTCATCAAGCCAGATTTCACAGGGTGAGTGCTACTTGGCTTCTAGACCTGGTACTGGATCTTCCCGTCAATGTATGATGCCTTGAGATTCCGGCACGTGACTAGCTTTCACTTATTTTAAGCTCTTAGATACTCTGAGATTAGTAATTGAGGATAATGTTCTTTAGTGATGACTTCCAGGTTTTGGGAATAATGTATTGAGTTTTTATAAGTTATTTAAGTCGATTTTCATTAAGAGTTTTTAAAGTCTTCTTCCGCATTATATTTTGTTATTTATGTTGTAAACGTTGGGAATTGGATGGGTTGGGTGCTCACATAGTAGGATAAAGTTGGGTGTCAGTCGGCGGCCCATTTTGGGTCGTGCAGAAAACTTTGGGGATCAGAGCATAGGTTCGTTGGGTCTCATCACACAGAACAGGTATCGTAGTCTAAGGAACGGTAGGGGGACGCCTTTACTTTTCTGTTAGAGTCTATAAGCCTTTAGGAAAAACTACCTATTCTTTCTTTTCTTCTTTTCGTGCTATTAATTTGATCCAATTGGGTATCTAGGTGACTACAATTGTATCTGACCATCTTCTCTCTATTTCGCAGATGGTCTAGAACTAGAAGTCAACAACGAACTGCGCCAACCCCACATCGGCAAAGACAAGAAGTGCGTCTGCAGCCACCCAAGCCACTGTGCTGGTAGCTCGAGATGATTAGCTTACAAGAGGCCGTGGAAGATGTCGTGGGAGGACGTCCTCTAAGAGTAAAGAGGGACGAGCACCTATCCCTCTGGTACTAGGCTGCTGACTCCTCCACCATGTCGTGTGTGTGGAGAGGGGGGGTAAAGAGGGTGAGGACTGGTGGGAGTAAATGAACCAAGTTCAGACATTGGGAGGAAGTCGTGTACCCCAACTCCTAACCCCGAGATGATCAATCAAGTTATTGCTTATCTTAAGCGGGTTATCTGATCAGGTGCTCCAGAGCCCTCCAGGTGTTTTTCCTGCCAACACCTCTTGTTCCGGAGGTACAACATGCAGCTACTATGGCTCCCCGGCATGGTGCCTCCTTGAATAGGCACGTTTCCTCGTCTGACACGGGCTATAATGAACAAACTGATCAGCATTAAACTTTGCAGTAATTTCTTGAATTGAAACTCCAGTCTTCAAGGGTGCTGAATCGGAGGATGCTACATTTCTAGTTTACTTCTTACACTACACCAGATGGTATAAGTGCCGTTTTGTGTTGAGTTGTGACTTATCAGTTTCAAGGGAATGCCAAAGGTGGTGGCTGTCACATGTTGAGTGTCAACCAACAGAGTCACAACCTATGACTTGGGCGTCATTCTCATAGCTTTTTATGGAGAAGTATATTCCCCGGACTTTGAGGGATAGGAAAAGAGAATGAGTTCTCTGAGCCTAGAGCAAGGTAGTATGTCGGTTACTGCATATGCGCTAAGTTTCGCGATGTATCCATTTATGCACCGCAACTATGTTTCAGTCCCACCAAGCGGTTTCGCCATTTGTGAAGGGGTTGAGGTCAGAATTGCTAATTTCAGCCTTACAGGTAGCGGGCTACGGCAAAATTCCTTCAGAATGTAGACTTCGTGTAGAGGTGGAAGGAGTGAAGCCAGATGGCTTCAACCATGGCATCGACATTCAAAAAGGTTTCTAAAGGAGGTGAGTTTAATGGTTCTTCACTCTAGAGGACAAGGGTTCAGTAGGTTACTCTTCCGACCAATTCAGCCTTCACTACAAACTGTAGTTGGGGGTCCCTCAGACCGGTCAATATTTTCTCTGATGTTTGAGTTTTCCCAAACCTCGTCCTTCGCCTCACAGAGACCCCTATGCTAGACCCCCCCCCCCACCCAAACATGTTATGCTGTGGAGACTGTACAGATTAGGATGAATTGTCCAAACAGAGTTATAGACCCCAAATAGCGAGAGGTAAGGTGGTCATGAAGTAGAGGCCGTTATTCTGGAGGACGTGGGTGGCCGAGGTAATGGTGGTCAGCCAAAACGCCTGGGTGACGGCAAACTGGAGCCTACTACAACACCACATGGTAGGGGCACGTCAAGACAGGTGATAGGGCCCATTGTTACGGCTTTCCCTGGGCGATCTAAAAGCGGAGGCATCAGATGCTGTTATCAACCGTAATCTTTGGTTTGTGAGTTGCATGGCTCTGTACTATTTGTCCTGGCTCCACATGTTCATATCTACTTCCTCATTTGCTACTGGTCTTATTTTCATTGTAATTGCTTTGACATGCCTATTCGTGGTTTCCTACTCCGGTGGGTGAGATCCTGTGATGTTGAAAGGTATATAGGTCTGGTCTGGTGACTTTTTGTGGGTGATCAATACTTATGTGGACTTTGGTCATCTCTAGAAATGGTTGATTTTCGATGTACTTTCGGGGTATGACTTGGCTTTCTCCAAATTTTGCTAATGCCATACGTCTCTCTGCTGAGGGCTGGGGGGGGGGGGCTTTAAAACTGTAAACGTTGGCTCAAGCCTGGGAACAGATCCTTACTTTATGAGGAAAGGGTACTACTACTTACCACTCCGTTCGTATCATCATCCTTTTTTCATTTGCTAATAAATGGCTTAGTAATAGGGTGTTTAGCGTTCTTTATATCTTGACAGGTAGGATCGACAGGCTACAAGGGTGGCATGGCTGGATCCACGACCGTATCCCTTCTTCCTGTATTTCATTTACCTACCTCGCCAATTACATTCGATTGAGTCGGTTTTGGTAGTATCGTGAGTTTCTGGATTGGTTTTCCCTCTCGCTAGTTTCCCATGCACTTGACCTCCTTTGTATGCCACCGTCTAAGAACCGCAATAGATTCACCTTTTTGTTTTACTTTTTGCATTGATTGGAGCCGTCCGGTACTCGTCCCATTTCCATACCCTCCTTATAGAATGGCTCCGCTAGAGTTTAAGCGGGAGTTAACAATCCCAACTTCAAAGAATTGTTTGGGAAAGGCTTTATTAGACCGAGTGGGCAATCCCCTTGGGTTTGCTCCTGTTTTGTGGTTTGTGAAGAAGAAAGTGGTAGTCTTCGGATGTGCATCGATTAACCCGGCAACTAATAAGTCACTGTTAAGAACAGGTATCCTCTTTCCTCGCATGGATGATATTTTCGAAATCATCAGATACAGGGTTTGTGTCTTCTCTAAAGTTGCTTGAGGTTCTGGTGATCATCAATTCAAAATGACGGGCACAGATGTGCCAAATGACTACTGCCTTTCGATACCAGGTATGGGCATTATTAAATTCTTGGTAATTTCCTTGTGGAACTACCTGCCCCTGCGCTTTCATGAGCTTGATGAACGAGATTTTTTAGAAGCCATATCTTGGATCCTTTGTGATCGTTTTGATGATATACTGATACTCCAAGAGTAAAAGGAGACATTTCGGCGCCTCGTGCGCCTTGTGTTTGGCCCTGTTGCGGGCGCCCCCGGCTTTCTGCCCCTTCTCCCAGTGTGAGTTTTGGCTAGATTCAGTGGTCCTTCTTTGGGGCCCTTGGTTTCTTAAGGATGAGGTGCTGGTGGATTCCTTCCAGATCGAAATAGTGACGATTGGGTAAGACCTACTATGTAATTCAGAAATGAAGCTTTGTTGGTTGAGCGGGGCATTGTTACTACCAGTTGTATTGGTCAAGGGATTCTCTTCTCTTGATGTCCCAATTAAGAACTTGACTACTCCGAATGTTCCATTTGTATGGTCCGGCCATACTGAATGTGAGGAAAGTTTCAATCCCATAACCATAAGACCATTCTAACTACTACCGCACCTATCCTACCTTTTCAGTAGAGGGTAAGAACTTCATTGTTTATTGTGATGCAAATCCTACTTCTGGTTTGGGTGCCGTGCTATGTAATGCAGGGGGGGGGAAAGATCCCAATGTCATTGCTTATGGGGGGCTTCGAGGCAATTAAGGTTGCATGAACGTAATTAATCCGACCCACGATTTAGAGTTGGGGTGCGGTGGTTGTTTGCAGTTAAAGCAATGGAGACCTATCTATAATGGGGTTAAGTGTGAAGTCTATAATACGGATCATCGTAGCTACAAAGTATGTATTTACATCAGAAGATTTGAATTGTTAGACAGAGGAGATGGATGGAACTATGAAAGACTACGATATTACCATCTTTGTCATCACCCAGGTAAAAGCTAAATGTTGTGGCATACGCCTTACGTAAAGAGCAGGGAGCAATGGGGAGTTTAGGGCTACTTTTGCAACCTCTTACGGCCCCTATTGGCTAGATAGGTTCAGACTCTGCTAAATGACGCTTAACTGCGTTGGAAGTCAATGAGAAGGAAGGGGGATTTTTGGCCATGTGAGGGCAAGATCTTCCTTTCTTGAAAATTTAAGGGAAAGCAGTTTACTGAGAGAAACTGATTCGGCATTCGAGATAAGGTGTTGCGCGGCGAGATGCTTGAACTCAAGCAATCCTGTGATAGTGAGGAATGCGTTTTGAGAATTAAGGGAATGGGTAGTGTTCCCCCTGTTTTGATGATTTTGATCCACACTATTCTTACAGAGGCTCATAGTTCCGGATCCTTCTATCCATCCTTGTGTCAACCAGATGTACCGTGACCTAAGCAGAACACTTTTGGTGTAGTATGAATGAAGCGCGACACCTTGTTGATTTTATTGTTTTTCCCAATGTCCAAATTGGTCAGCAATTAAAGTATGAACAGTCCCAGAGCCCGGAGGAACAACTTCATAGAATGCCCATCTCCTTAATGTAGTGGGAGAGAATTGCAATGACTTCGTGTGGTCTTCAATAGACATTGGCAATTTGATTCTATTTGGTGTAATTGTGGACAGATTAACTAGTCTGCTCATTTCATTCCGGTTAAGGGACTTAAAATGCACAGAAGGTTAGCCAGACTCTACACTCTCAGCAATTGTTCGGTGCATGGAGTTCCACTTCCATCATATCAGATTAGAGGTATCGCAGTTTACTTACTCTAGTTTTGGAAAACATTGCATGCCTTAATTAGGTACTTAGGGTGGACCTTAGTACTTGCATTTCACCTCAGACTGATGGGGCATTTTCCGACACGAATCATTCGAGGTGTTGGAAGATCTATGCTTCGGTGGCATGTGTGATAGAATTTGGTGGTCATCCTATGGGATACACTTTTACTCCCTTCAGTAGAGTTTTTCAATAAATTATCGCACTCACTTCAAGTATGATTATGGCTCCTTTCTAAGCATTGTATGGGAGGATATTGTAGGCTCCCATTGGTTGGTTTGTATGCATTCGAGGTTGACCTCGGGGGTACTGACCTTTTTGAAGGATTCATTATACGAATGGTGAATCTATTCAACGAAAAGCTTTTATAGCGGCTCAAAGTAGGCAAACAGGAGTATGCAGCTCAAAAGGTTAGGGCTTGGAGTTCATCCGGGCGGGTGAGCAAGTCTTGCTGAAATTTCGCCCTGAAAGGGGTGATGCGGTTTTGGTAAATAGAGGTAAGCTATAGCCCCAAGGTATATTGGACCATTTGAAGTCTAAGCGAGTAGGGGAGGTGGCTTATAATTAGCCTTGTCCTCCAGGGCTGTCAGGAGTGCATCCGGTATTCGATGTGTCTATGCTAAAGGATACCATGGGGAGAAACTACTCATATCGTCTTGGATTCAGTTCGCTTGCTGAAAATTGACTTTATGAGGAGGAGCCCTTTTCCATTCCTATATAGAGAAATTCGTGCAGTGGAGATCAAGGGAGACTTGGCATGCATCTAAAGTCAATGGAGAATCGACCAGTGTAAGATCCACTTGGGGATACGGAGCTGATATGGCAAGAAAGATAACCCACACCTGTTTACAGATTCAGGTACTCCTTTTTGCCCTTGTTTTTCTTCCTTATACGTTCGAAGGAATAAGATGGGTAAATTGGTATCTATTGTAACGACGTTAGTCGTTTGATCAGCAGCCGTTATTTCTGTAAAAACTGGCTGCTTCGACGGGATCCCCGACAGGTACCGTCGAGGGGGTCTCGTTTCCCAAAACACTTAGATTTAGAAAATTTGGGTACTGAGATCGACTCTCTGAACGTCACGACGGGGTGGCCAGGACGACCGTCCTCAGGCATGACGGTCGTCACAAAGACTCTTTAATGAATTGGAGTCTCTCTGAACTCGTGTACGGAAGCGCAGGACAGGACCGTCTCAGGCACGACGGGCGTCACAAAAAAGAAATAAAAAAAAAAAATTACAACAGAGCCTCTGCGCGGACACCCAACTGAATGTGTACCTTAGTGTTCTGTTGGTATGGGTCGCAGACTTCGTTTGGCGATGTTTCCCGACTATCTTTCAATATGGGTCGGATTTGCTGTTAAATATTTTAAGGGGGCGTTTTTTGGACACTTTCCCTGTGCTTCCTGCGTTATATAACAATTCTATAAGTTGATTGCTGTTCCTGTTTTCCTCTCCTTTTCAGTTACTTGGATGGGTTTCAAACAGGGCGCCCTTGACACAAGTAGATGGGGTATTTTATCTCCTTATACTTATATCTTCTGCTCTCTCAAGGGTCAACGCCGACAAGGGTATTGTGCTCTAGCCCATCGCCCGCGTACCACCCTGTCGCGCTCGCTGGGAGACACTTACCTTTAGCTCACGCTACCGCCCTAAAAGGTCACCAGCAAATACCTTGAAGATTAGCTTGCTTGATCACGAATTTCTTTCGGTGGAGGATAGGCCTTATGGGTGTTATGTATTGTAGTAACTCTTTAATAGCGAATGATATGTATTAGGGTAGTATTGTAAACCCTTCTAAATGCTTAATGTTATGCATGTATAATGTGTATATATTGTGATAAAAATGGGAGCCATGATGAAGCTACTGAATCCTAAATCTTGAAAAACCTTAATCTGCCTTTTTAATAGAGATTGATTCTTTCATTTGTTAGGGAGAAAAAAGAAAGGGCTTGATGAACTAAAGTGCTGAGAGTATTGGACGGGTGTCACGAACCGACACATAGAATTAGTGTAACGTTGTCACGAACTATCCTACCCTTATAATTATTTGTATCTTTTTTCAACGCCCGACAAACTTAGAATTAGGGAATCGGTTGTCCATACTGAACCGACACGTAGAATCAGGGGATTCGTGTGTCACGAACACGACACGTAGTAATGGAGCGGGTGTTCACGTACCGACATGAGAGAAATAGCAAATGAATCTTGAAAATATGTTAATTACTCCATCCTAATGAACCTAAATTCCCCAAATGGTTAATGGCATTTGAGGCTTTATTCCTCATGGGTTGAAACTTGGCTGTGCTTATTAATGATTATAGACGTGTTGTTGCTACATGTTTGAGTATTATAGTTGATTGATGATATAGTTTTTGAGATAACCTGTTTTCTATTTGGTTTTGACCGCTGATACCTACCAGTACTCGTGTTTTGTACTACCCCTACTTGTATGGTTCTTGTCTTTGTTATTTGTGGAAGTGCCGCAACAACTGCCACCGTCTTCAACTCAACACATCAACTGTAGCAGTCTTCATCAGCAGATTTTAGTGTGAGCTATTGCTTCCTAGCTTGGACTGGATCTTCCCGGCTTCCCCGTCTTTCTTGATTCCTTGAGATTCCGGCAATGGACTAGCTTTTCCATTATTTTTAGCTTCTTGATACTCTTAGATTATTAATTTGAGGATAGAATGTTCTTGTGGTGATCGACTTCCATGTTTTTGGAATAAATAGTAATTGAGTTTTTTAATAAGTTATTTATCGATTTTCTTAATGAGTTTAAAGAAAGTCTTCCGCATTCTATTTTGTGTATTTTATGGTTGAAACGTTTGGGAATTGGATGGGTTTGGTTTCGCTCCACATAGTAGTAAGTGTGGTGTCATGTCGCGGCCCGTTTTGGGTCGTGATAAATTACATACGTAACAATTGGTGATTGCGTTTTTAGAGCGAGCAATCATCTATTGCCCAAAAAATACAAGACTCACGCATGTGAGAAAAAAACAATGCAATTCTAGGTGAAGACTCAAAGGTGGTTTAGGTCTACTTAATGGACATTGTCCTAAGGTATGTCTAGATGCTACTCTCCTTATACGTTACTTGTGGAATTACACTAAATGTGTATGTTGTTGTATGTCATACCAGAGATAAATACATACAGTTCAGGTATTGTTATTGCAAAAGGGTTGGCATAAGTTTGTGAAAGACAGAGGTTTAAGACCAAACGATACAATTATTTTCAAATAATTGTATATTTTGCTCTTAAACCTTTAGCTTTTACAAATCTATGTCAATCCTTTGTGTAAATAATTTTTTCATTTCTTTCACAAAAATAACAATATCTAAACTTTGATAGTCTCTTTATGCATCATAAAATCTCATGTCCTCACTTTGGATTTGAAGAAAATATGTTGTTGCATATTTCTTAAGTATATAAGCCTCTAAAATCCAATATCACTTGGAGTTAGCTCCTTTTGAAAAGTTATTCGTATGAGAATTCAACATTATCTTATAAGTAACATTAAAATCATGATTTCAGTACTACTTAGGATAATGAAAATGATGTTGGACTTTCTAGTCTTGTATATATTTAAGAAATGTGTAAATTAGGTATATAGCATTTTTTATAGTAATATTCTCAAGTTATAGCATTAGAGTTTGATTTCATTCATTGCATACATTTAATATCTCAAGTTTATAGCATTTTAAAAAATATATAATGGTTAATTTTTAAATTATTAAAAGACGTCGTTCCCCTCCCCCACCTTCTCCCCCCCCCTTCCCTCCTGGCCCCTGGGCTCTTTCTTCCTCCCTTCCCTCTCCTTCGTCCTTCCTGTTCCCCCTTCGCCCGCTTGCCGGGCTTTTCCCTTTTTTTCGCTTCTTCCGTTGGCGCTTCCTTCTTTCCCTTCAGTTTCCCTGCTCTTCCTATTTTTCTTTCCCCTTCTTTCCCGTCTCTCCCCACCCTTGCCTAGCCCGCTCCCTGTTCCCTTTGTTTTCCCCCCTTCCCCCACTTCAACCCCCTTTTTTTCCCTTTGCCTCTTTTCTTTTCCTTTTTTTCTTCTTCGCTTTGCCTAAATTTTGGGCGTTGAACACATATGACTTGAATTTGATGGAGCACACTGTGTCGTATATTAATAAAACAGGGAAAGTAGAATTCATCATATTGATTTTTTGTGTATACAGTTGTTTGTTTTAATTTATTTATTGTTTTGTACAGGTATAAAAGTGTTCGATTTTTTTTTTTTAATTTTTAGATCTACAATATAGTTTGTATGTTCTTTTTTGGATGAAACAATCAAGTTGTCGTTGGGCATTTTGAAAACGATAAGTAATAGAAATGTGTTTGAGTTGTAATTAAATTGAATATTCGCGTGGGGTTTAGTTGAATTTGTGAAGAAAATAGAAAAACGCTACATTTATTAACTAGACAAATAATAATAGATATAATTCTTTGTACGTGAAGTATTCAAATGCTGAATCATGTCTGAAAAATTAATATAAAATTTGTATTATTAGTAAAACCTGCTCAGATAATATTCAAAAGTAAGAAATATAATTTTTGTACTGGTGAGTATGAACATTGTATAATTGTGTGTATGAAAAATTTTATAAGAAAACTTTATTTAAGTGGGTATGAAATCTAATTTTTTGTTAAACTTACAATAATAATGTTCCTGTTGAAATTATAATAATATTTTTGGTATTAATTTTGTATAGAAATTATATTCTTTTTGTTTAATTGAAATAGTGTATATGTCAAGTGAATGATATATTAAATGTGTAAGAAGTTTGTATGAATTATTTGATAGGTACAAAATACAAATCTGAAATTGGTTCCACATTTTATACGCGGTTTTTACAGCACAATTCCTTTAAACCCAGATTAACTATGTACCATCCCCATTCATAACAAACATGTCATCCCTGTCATTTTTAGTTTTCAAGAATAATAATGTCATAACAACTGACATTGACTTTTTTATGTCATCGCAAATCATAAAAAAATTCAAAACGATGTTTTCGGTTGTAAGAATTGTTGAAACTTGTCTTGACCGTAGGAAGGTCAACGATCTGCAACACATTCATTTAATACATGAAGACAAATGTATTTGTATCTTCTTCTCCTATAGGAAATTGTCATAAAATTAATCACTTTATCATACTATATAATGTCATATAAAATCAATATCTATACTGGTAGTTAATGGACATTCAATTCACTTCAATACACACTAGCATACAAAAATTGTACACTCATTCCATACACCATGCATACAATATTAATAACATATTTATATTTTAAAAAAAATAATTTATGCTTTTAAACTATAAACAACTACTCAAACAGTACCACTAAATAATTCATACATCAAAATCAGAACATGTGACATATATACAGATTAATACTTTAACCAATAGTAAATAGAAATCTACGCCATACACGCTAATGAATACCGTAATTCTACACTGATATTGTAATGACTATCAGTCAGTTTTCATACACATAGCATACAAAGTTAATACATTAATGCATAGCATTCCTAAAGTGCAATATAGTAATTATTGTTATACACAAATCATAACCACATTAATATATTAGTATTTATACAAAAATCATTACTTGTTGTACGCTTCCATATATATTCACAATCAATACAATATTAATTCATACAATATTCATATATACGTAATAATATACAAAATACTAAAAACTTCAACTGATATATAAATCATAACAAAATTTCATGTATCTCATACGTTGACAAATAAAATCAAATTAAACACATTAAACCGTGACATTTTAAAAATTGAAATTTTGAAAAAATCTTTTTACTAACCTTAACAAACTTTTTTTGGTTTATTATGTGGCTTATCTCTGACTACCAATTTCAATGCTTTTGCTTTTTTGATTTTGTATACATATAATCATACAGCAGTTCATACATTATTTATACTTTATAATGTACTAAAGTAGATTAGCATTTCATACATAACTTACAACATTCTTTTTCATATACAATATTATTCAATACTAACTATACAAATCAAAACCTAAGTATATCTTTTATTATGGATATTAAAATATATCAACATATCATAATTTGATACAAACTTAATACCAATTCTACACACTTCAAACATACATCATGACAAATTTATATACATATCATAAGACCACGAACTTAATACATTTAAATCATACACACTTTCATACATGTTTTTCATTATTGATATTGTAATATAAAAAAAATGTTTTAACTTCATACATAAATCATATACAATTCAATACCGAAATAACAGAACATAAAAATGTACTAACATTCACAATTAACTCGCAATTAAGAATAAAATTAAATAGATAATTTTAATAAATTTTTTATAAAAAAAAAATTTACTAACCTTTAAATTTTTTTGGTGGTTTAATGGTTTCTTCTTCTTCTTCTTGTAATGTGAAGTATCGATTTCAGAGGTTCTTTGGTTTTTTTTTAATTTTCATTTTATCATTCTTCTACAAAATCCGATTCAGAATCTGATGATTACTCAATTGTTTTCCTTTTCCTTTCTTTTCTTGTCCTCTTTCTTTCGTTTCGCCGCCTTTTCCTCCGATTCATCTACTTTTGCTTTTCTTTCCCTTTTCCTCTATCTTCTCGCTCCGTATTCCTTTTGATTTGTGTTTGTTTTTTTTTTTCACTTTTTTATTTCCCTGATCTAGCTTTGTCTTTTGCATATTGCAGGCTGAGTTTGTGTTTGGTAACATTTTTGATAAGATGGAGCATGAAATCTCGTCTGAGCTTTGTTCATCATTCAACCCTTTTTTGGATTTTCGTCGGGTTTCATTGCATCTCTTCTTCGATTCGACATTGTACGGTTTTTTTAAGTGGCAATAGAAATGAAGATTTTGAGTGCAGAACAGGAGATTTGAGTGCAAATTAGTAGAAATGGAAAGAAGACAACTGTTACGATTGGAAGTTTTTGAGCGTGTAAAGAGATTAGTTGTTAAAAATTAATTGTTTAGGCGTGCAAAAGGATGATTTTGTGAGGATTTGGAGAAGAACAAAATTTTGGAGGGATATAACTTTATTTTTTTAGATAACGTGTGACAGTTTTAAAATCCACTGTAATTATTTTCGATATTGATGGGTAGTTTATTAATTATGGAATGATAAAAATCCTATTCTTTGTTAATTTTTTTTAAAAAGGTAACTATATACTATTATGTTTGAATTTACACTAGTTACGCGTTTGTTTCACAAAGGTCACTTCACATAATTCATTTAATTCCACTCCATTGTTTCCCCAGGTCCCTTGCATTAACCTGTCCTCTTTCACTCCGTTTTCTTCTTATTTACAAAATTTACCTGAGCATCCTCTGTTTTTTTCTTGCTCTCGCTCCCGTGCTCGTCCTCACTGCTCTCAGTAGGTTTATTAATTAAAAAAATCGTTTATAACTTGATATTTAATCATCTCATGTGTGTTGTATGTTATTTTTTATTTAAGAATTGTAATACACTTACTCTCTCGTTTCACAAAATAATGACCCTATTCCTTTTTAGTTTGTTTCAAAAATATGATCCCTTTCCATTTTTGGCAACACTTTAACTTTAACTTCCGTGGCATGTTTAAAAACCACACAAGATTAAAGGACATTTTGGTACTTTGAACATAACTTTATTTAGAACCACACCTTAAAAAGTCTTCTTCATTTTTTTTAAACTTTGTTCCAGTCAAACTAGGTCATCTCCTTTTTGAAACGGATGAGCATTTCCTTTTTCTTAAATTCAAAGTGAACGTGAGATTTTATGATATATCAAGAAGATTATGAAAGTTCATGTATTGTTGCAAAAGAAATCAAAAAAATTATTTTCCAAAAGGGTTGGCATAAGTTTGTGAAAGCCGGAGGTTTAGGAGCAAAGTACAATTATTTTCTCAAATAATTGTATCTTTCCCTCTTAAACCTTTAGCCTTAACAAATTTGTGACAACCCTTTGTGTATATAATTTTTATTTCTTTTACAATAACAATACATAAATTTGCATAGTCTCTTTATGCATCATAAAAGCCCATGTCCTGCATATGCTTAGGTACATAAGCCTATAAAATCCAACATCACTTGGAGTTAGCTCCTTTCGAAAGCTATTTGTATGGGAATTCAAAATTATCCTATAAGTAACATTAAAATCATGGATCTTACCAAGAGGACTAAAAAAACACAAAATGCTATAGGCTTGTGATCAGTAAGTACTATTGGACTCACATTTTGAGTAGGTTTACATGTAGTATGTAGATTGAACTTAGAATAAAATCTGAGTCTTAAAATTCAATACAAATTGCACAGATCGGATTTACGATCCGTAGATCAAACTATGAATGATCCGTGAAGGGTTTTTTTCCAGTTTTTAAGACTAGTTAAGTGTTTGAACGGTGTTAAACAATCCTTTACGTTCATTAATGCTTCCAAGTCTTAAAGCAAGGATCCAAGAGGAGAAAGCTAAGGTTTTGAGACGTTCTTTGAATTTTCACCGATTTTACCAAGAACTATGTTCTTCAGTGTATGTAAGACTATCATAATGGTGGACTTAGTTAATCCTCACGCCCTATATCTATCTAGATTCAGTAAAAGAGTCATCTAGGATTTTATCATGAATTTTAAGTATTTTTGAGGTGAGTAATATCGTCGAATTCTGAGTTTTTGATTTCTTAGTATTCAGTTCTCTATATTGTTATTGATATCCTTGAGTTGAGGCGTTCATGTTTATATTTCAGCATGAATCCTTTTTTGAGTTATAATTTTTGAGAATCTTTTAAAGCAAACATTTTTGTCTTAAACTGATTTTCGGAGCAAGTAAAGATAAGTTTTGAGAAAGAGTTTTAAACATGATTTGAGTGAGAGTCTAAGGGAACTAAGTATTCCCGAATGTATCACTTTTTACATTGAGAAAAATAATATTTTGATTTCCAAATGAGTTATGAGTTTAGAGATATTTCAAAACATTACCTCCTTAAAGAGGATATTATCTCAAAATTGAGAAACAATATGTTTTATACATTTTAGCATGACCATATATTTATTGAGAGTAGTATTGATCACCGATATGGGAATGAGTTCAGACAAGTCACATTCCTCATAAATTATGTAGCCAACATGGGTAAAAGATTGTACTATTTAGATGACTCCTTATTGCTTTCAAGCAAAGCCTTAGTGGATCCACTTAGTTGAAATGTTCTATTTCTCTGCAAGGTATAGGACAGTTCTGGCAGCATGAACAAGACGTTATACCGTCGCATTTCTCATAGTGATGGTTATCAGTTAGAGGATCTCCCAGATAGAATTAAAAGTGTATTTTTGTCATATCACTTAATATGTTGAGTTCAGAGATGAGTAGGTATTTGTAAAGTTTAAATATTTTCACTCATTTATTTCTTTACTTACAGTTGAGTAAATATTTATATCTATTGTAGTTCTTTTATTCAGTTATTTTGCTTTAGTTATATTACATACTCATACATTCAATATACTTATATCATTCGATCAGTTTCTTTTTATGATGCAGATACAGAAGACGCTTCATTGAAATCACTTGCACTTCCAGTTAGCTTTGTTGAGCCTCCTTGCATTCTAGAGGACTCCACTTTTATATTTTCGTTATTTACTTTGAGGTGTTGTGGGTCTTGAACCAACATCACTCTAGAACAACAAAGGCTTCATAGATTGTTAGTTTTGAATATATTTTCAGTGTCCTTTGTTAAATTGCATTTCAACAATTCTTGTTTTTGAAGTATTTTGAAACATTCGAGTACTTTGAGATTAAAAGGTTTAATTCTGTTTAAACTTGATTCTGCTTGAGTTAGTTTTTAGTTAGCCATGCTAAGGGTTCGCTTGAAGACCAACAACGATTCTCGAGTGTCGGTCACATCTAGGGTGTTGGCTCGAAAATGACAGGAGGGGACTTCCATTTTTTCACGAGTATCGCGACTCGATTGATCCTAGTCCTGGAGGAAACTCGACTAGAGTCGTCTTGATTCGAGTCGTTTCGACCCACCAAATCCAGACCCAAGTTAAGGCACCAAGTTTCAATTGATCTAACCAAGGTTAGGAAGGTTGTATAGACTCATATTTGATCATCATCAATTCTTATTTATTATATTCATTAATTTTCAATTGAAGTATCCGAAACACGAGCCTCTCGAGACCCGTCCAAACTATTCAACCAAATTTCAAATTATCATCTGAACCTATAGGAAGTCTCAAACCTCTAGAGCCAAACCTTAGTTTATTGAGTTAATAGCTAAAAAGCCTCTTAAACTTGGCATGCAAACCTAACCTATGAAAAGTCTTAATACCCCCTTAAACAATGGATTTTTGGAACTCTTACCCCTAAACTAAGAAATGTCTTAATTATTACCCTTAAACATAGATTTTTGGAACTCTTCACACCTCTAATTGTGAAGTGTCTTAATTACCCCCTCAAGCATGGAATTTTGAAATTATTTACCCTAGTATGTCATATGATGGAAAAATTTACTTTATATGACTCACCTGCGCAAAAAATAGCATATTTCTATATTTAGTAAAAGTTTAATCTCCATTTTTATTTATATGATGTAGTTTGATTTGACATAAAATCTAAAAAATAAGTCATAAGTATTTATATGACTATAAATCATTTCATCAAGAGTAAACAAAAAATTAAGTTAAATTTTAACTTAATCTAAAAATTTGTCATTCCTTTTGAGATTCTGAAAAGAAAAGCAAGTCATATCAATTGAACCAAAGCAAGAGAGCGTAATTAAGACTTCTCATAAATTAGAAGGTAAATAGTTCTAAAATTCTATGTTTGAGGATGCATTTAAGACTTATCACAAGGAAAAAACTTACCCACACCACCGAGTGTCTACTTCAAACTAATTTAATATTCATTATTCTTTTATTTGATAAAGTAAAACGCATGTGAATTAATTAAAGTAAAGCAAAATGAACTATAAATCTACATGTATTGAATTGAGAAAACACCTTTGACTATAATTTTGATTCTCGAAACAAAGTTTTAGGGCATTAGAAATAGAGGGGAGTGTAATATTTCCAATCCAGTCTTGCACAACCCTCCACCAAATTGTACGTAAGTTGTACGGTATTGAATGAAACATGACAAGGAAACAAACTGATCAAATGTTTGAAAAGACAATTCTTATACCGATTTTGCACATACTTCATCATAACTTATACATACCACCAAATTGTATGTAAATTGTGTATAAAATGTGGGAGGGAGAGGGTGGCCATGTAGAAGGTAAAAGTCTTTACCTCAAAATGAAAGGTGCAGAACCTGGAAAAGGGCATAAAAATTGAACTATTATGGCTTACTGTTGATTACAAAAATTTACTGGAATCTGCATGAAGTATTTCAAAGAATTATCACTCAATTGAAGATATTAAGGATGATAGTCATACATTGGTTTATACAAAAAGTCGATGACAACCACAGTTATCTCCTCATTCACAATATCCATTTGATCCGAGCTGCAGTTTGATGTATCTGTCCCAAAAGGGAGATATAACATGATTCAACACATAGTTGGCTGCGCTGAGAGCAAAGGAAATGTTTAAGGTTTCAATAAGTTGAAATCCGAGCGATGACCAAGGTTTATTATGATGTGATAACTCCTCATGGAAAAAGAAGATAAGAAAGCGGCATACAACCAAAGCAAACAACTAACCTTTTCAAACTCAAATGCAACGAGGCAGTCTCTGAAGCTCCAATGCTGCACGAGAAACAGCATCAACGAGAGATGGTATTGTGGAGCTTTTGACCTGAGAAACAATCCCTTCGATTTTCGATATCTCAGGCAAACTTATTGACAATATCATAGCATGTGACAGGTACTGTCTACAAGAATAACCAAGTGCGATCAGAATTCGTTGCAACAGCAAGTGAGATATGCTTTGTCTCCATGACTCAAGGATGAGACTGACTTTGGGAAGATTTGTCAGGAACCCAGTGGTAGCTTCCCTTGGAGCTGCCTTGAGCAATAAAATCAAGCATTCAGAAGCTAAATCTGCAACATTAATCTCATTCAAATGGGTGAGTTCTAATAAGACCCCAACATTTTCACCAAAGTCCATAATATCTCTGATGCATTCATTTTGATCAAAGGCACTAGCTCCATCTGAGGAATTTTCATACAAACGAACAGGTTCTTTTGCAAACATAGTGCCTCTCACAGTGCCTACTGAGCGTAAAAGGAAAGCCCTACACAAACGAAGTGTAGGTTCAATGAAATCTTCCATCTCCTTAGCATATACAAATTCCAAAAGGCTTCCGATCTTTCTGACAACTTTTAGTTGGGAGAGAGATTTGGTTTCCAGCTCTGGAGCAGATGTAAGAGCCAAGCAGAGCAGTACATTGTTGACATTTGCAGTTGAGAAATCACCAAGGAGAAATTCAAAGCACTGGGAGATTATCTTCATGTGGACAATGTCTGCAATATTTATATGGTTATACTCGATGAGCATCACAAGAAGTTTCTGAGCATACACAGGTATTGGGTCCTCATCCTCAATCAAAGAGGGGTAGAGAGGGAGGAAGTAAGAATTAGATATAGACTTCAAATTCTCCGGCTTCTGTTCATTTTCAGATGTTTCATCCAGTAAAATGACCATCACATCAAACAAAATCTTCAGGCACAAGAATCTGGCATCTCCATCTTTATTCCCTTTGTAAACAACAGATAAACTAGGTAGAATCTGGCTAATAAAAATGCTAGAACTATCCTGAACCAGAGACATCTCCTCTGCTATAGACTCAAGAACACGTAAAAGTGTTATCTGAAAATCATCTCTACCCTGCAACCGAAAGTAAGAATCGTGTAAGGGCTTCGTAGACCAACAAGAAACCCAATCTTCTGCATGCATCTTCAGTTTATCATGGATCAAAATTTTGAGCAAACTAAGCTAAATCCCTAAGCCATGTGGTAGGGTGTATAAGAATAGTACTGAATAGGGTATTATTAGCAATGCTGGGATCATTTCTTATCCATGATTTGGTTGGTGTATTCAAGGTAGTTCTGTCTTTAACCTAGTATCAATAACCCTGGTATTGCTGATACCATGGGTTGCTATGTATTAGTTATACACCCTATAATACTAAATAGGATTAGTTATAGATATATTAGCTATACATACGTTGAAAACACTACCAGACAAGGTATTAAATAATACCAAGGGTAATACATCCTACCAAACAACTCTTGAGTGTTTAAAATAAACAGTCCACATTGACAGATCATCAGCCTAATCTTATGCACTCCTACCACCCACCCTTCTTTACCAGAGTTTGGAGCTTATGTTAGCTTGGTGGCTAACACTTGGCTCAGGTGACGATTAACAGGAGGTCTTGTAAACAAACCATATTAAATTGAAGGTTCCAAATCTAGGACAAGATTATATGTCTTCTATGTGGGCTTTTGGAACATTTGGATTTTTCTTTTCTTCTAAGTAAGAACCTTGCTAATATGTGAAATTTTACAATTAGAAGATGTAATAAAGATATCATCAGATTACCTGGAAAGGAGACTCCACCAGTTTAAGTAGATTTGCCAAATGTTGCAGAACCTGATGATTAGCAACCCTTCTTTTCAGTGAAGCGCACCCAAGAAGATGGAGAACAACAGGAAATAAATGCATACTGTTCTTAGAAGAATTTCGACTTGTGACACTAATTATCTGCCCACGGCGTTTACCACCCTTCAGTTGCTGAATGTCCCCAGATATACATTCAAGCAAACTTGGTACAGTTGATGAACAACCATCCCAAGTGCATCTAAACACTGCTTCACAAAGTCATCCTTCTCCTTAACCAACCTATCAACGGTTGAGAGCAGTTTAGCATTGCAAAAAAATAGTGGCAGCCACCTCTTCCCATTCATACAAAGTAGAGCCACAAATATGAGTGCCTTTCCCTTCAAAACTTCACTTCCCTGCTCAATTAGAGTCACAAGATTCAGAACAAGATTCTTGTCTTCGACCAAGGCAAGAAGGTACCTTCCAACACTTGGAAGTGTATGACTTTCTAGGAGAGTCATGTTCAGAATGTTTAAGCAGATTTGTTGCTCTCGTGGATTACGCTTCACCAGGCTTGAAACTATATCCTTGAATGAAAGTTTTTCCATGACTCGTTGAATACTAGAAGGGCTAAAACGAACAAGACGAGCCAAGCAAGACCCTGCTGTCAGCCTCATGCTCTCCTGCTTTCCAGGAGCCCTAAATATGTAGCAGAGGTTAGTAATGACATCTTGGCTGGTGAAACGAGCAGACCAGTACCCTCCTTGACTGGAGATATTTTCAATTGTCCTCAGAGCATAAAGTTGAGTAATATCATCCTCTCCGTTTCGTAAAAGTGATGAAACCAATGAAATTATTGGACTTGTCACCTACAACATTAACATTTTCAGAAAGGAAATGCGACGTTTTGCAATATGTGAAGAATTAAAGATAGTATAGATGCTTTATTATTTTATCTTATTTAATGTAAAGATAGTATAGATGCTTGTATGATTTTATCTTATTTCTCCCACAACCCCAAGAGAAATATCTTAACACTCTTGTTCATTTTACTGCTATATAACGTTGCATTACAAGGGAATTGCCAGCTTATTAGTTAAAGAAATACAGAGAAAAACTTGTAGAATCTTGTATATATAGATTCTACAATATTTCATGATAAGGGAAGATAGTTTACGGGAAAAATTGAAGTCTATGCCAAGTTGTCATTTGTCATCCATCTTATTCTTCATGTTAGAAATTTGTCCCATGCAGATTTATAGACATGATTTACTACAAGATAATCATTGTATACACTTATATGTCTGATAGTATACGTGACCGTATAATTATCACTAATTAAAAGATTACTGGTGTAAGGTGTGTAACCCATTAATAAGTATTACCATTTATATCCTAGTGATAACTTGCATTATTTCTCATATGAGCTACATTGGTGCTTGAATTGTGTTTCTGATAGTGTCTATGCTTTTAAGTGATTGTTCATAGAACACTTAATACTTAAAACCCCATTGGAATATAGCTTAGTAATTTATTGTGGAGAGGAATTTAAACAAATATAATACTCCCTCCAATTCAATTTGTTTGTCCTACTTTCCTTTTGGGTCCTTTAAAAAAAATGTGCCTTCTCTTTTTTGGCAATTCTTTAGTTTCATCTTCCATATGACATGTTTAAGACCACAAAATTTAAGAACTTTTGGTGCATTCTACACATCTTGAATTTAAGTGCACAAGATTCAAAATCGGACAAAAATGAAAATGGAGGGAGTAATTAACTTGACAAGTTGCACCAAATAAGAAATTACAGCAACGAAGTTACCTGCCAACAGGATGAGGGTCGGCTGTCCTTAGATGGAGATTCCATTGGTTTGTTATCCCGAGCATGCTCATTTTGAGTAGATATATAAAATAGTAATTCACCCAAAGCAGCCATGGAAAACCTTCTCACTTTCTCTTGCCTGTCTCTCAGACCATCAGTTAGTGCACCCAATATTCCAGAATTTGCCAGCTCATCCCCAATAAAAGTAGAGTGACGAATCAACAAACCGATAAGTGAAGCAAGTTGAACACGCAACAGAGTAACCTTGGAGTGACGAAGCATTTTGACTAGAACCAGCATAATAGACCCATTGGTCAAGATGTTGGCTGCATCAGCATTGCTGCTCAAAAGCTCAAGGTATCTGATCACATTTTGCTTCTCCCCTGAGGGAGTATTCCCACTAACAATACTGATGATTCTACTATTAAAAGAGTCTAATTGCTCCTTGGACATTTTGACAAAATCAGACAGTTGAGGTGCATCGAATGGAAGGGAAGGAATTGCATCTGAACCTTTATCTGATTTTCTGCTAGGCATTACAGGTCTGACTGAGAGATCAGATGGATGCCAAAGAATATCTGAAAGGTTCGTAGATGGTTTTGAGATATCAGAGACATTCGCAGAGTTCTCTTTAATCACAGGAGTCTTTAACTGAGGGCTATCATTAGGTAACATAGCAGCCACTTCATATTTAGAAGACTGTTCATGGTCAGATGTCCTTGAATAATCTGAGCAAGGTGTATTAACCACCGCTGGTGTATCTGGATGTCTGCTATCAATATCCATCTCTTCCACATTACCCTCCGTCAGATTTGGAGTTGAAGTAGTTGACTCGGGACTCTGAGTGCTATCAGTTTCATCAGGCTCATCTTGTGTATCATCCTCATTATTCTCATTAAAGTCAAGTTCCATGTCAGTATTTTCAACCTTAAGTTCAGCATCATTCTCAGAGTTATTAGGCAGTGGCCTACGGTAGTTCTCCTTCTCATTCTCCCTCATTAAATTTGATTTTGCAATTCTTGAAAGACGTAATAGATTGACACCTCTAGTATTGTTCGAGGTGTCTTTTTGCTTGTCATCAGTTGTCCTGCCAGAACCCTTCGCTTGAGCTTTCCGGCCACTGGATATGCCTTTAATTGGTGTCACGTAACCTCTGGATCCAGTATTTGAATTTTCATCATGCTTGAGGGACACCTTAGAATCTTTTTCACGAGTCTTTTGTGGGGTCTTGTTTTGTATTGGCTTTTCACTGTTCCTTTCTGAAAGGCATTGCTTAGAAGACATTTCTATCATATTATCAAAAGCAGGCTGAGGAGGTAAAGGCACTGGAGCAAATCTTGTTTTCCAGAAAGCATGTCCTGCAAGCTCGGGCCACTGCATTCTTTCAGAAGGATCTTTTATAAGAAGAGAATTAATCAGATTGACCAAGGGGCGGCTTGGGGTGCCAGGAAGTGCTGGAGTTGGATCAGAAATGACTGATCTCACTAGCTGGGTAAATTCTTTGCCAACAAAAGGAGGTATCCCAGCATAGCATTCAAACAAGACGCAACCAAGAGCCCAGAAATCAGAGGCATAGGAATGGACCCCTCCATCTTGGAAAAGCTCGGGAGCCATGTAATATGGGGTTCCTCGCTTTATTTGTGGTAACTGAAAAATACATGATACAAAAATAGCACATATGAATGACAACAGCAGGGAAAAGACACAAATCAAAACCGGAAGCAATAACTATCACTTTATAAATTCTATATTCTATTCGGTAGTTGATTAAAGGAAAAATACAAAAAATTTAGAACTGTGTTTTCCATGTGTGATTTGTGAATTGAAAAGTAAAAGCAAAGGAAGGAAGAAGTCAACTAATTGTAAGATCTTTGAGAGACCTTGTGCGTCCTCTTGAGTCTTGACTTTGAAATTTCTCTAAACCGACCAAAAAAAGAATAATTTAGAGAATTCTGCAGAAATGTCTAGAAGTTAGCTAACTGTAAGATGTTTCTTTTGCTTCTTTTCAATGTCCAAACAACGAAAACCGTGTTCCTCTAAAGTTTTCCTCACTTTCTGCACCAGAAGAACAAAAATCTCTTTCTTTTGGCTTCCTTTTATGTTTTCTGGCTCAGTTTCCTAATTCCAAAGCGCAGCCTCAGATGAGAAAGTGCCTAATGTAAGAACGAAAAGCTTGCAAAAGCTGTCACAATACCTTTAGAATTTCTCCTACAGGTGAATATAAACCACTTCTACAAACACAAAAGTGACCAGACTTGACTTGTGCAGTCACCAAAGAAAGTGGACCAATGAAGTGGGTGCAAACCTTGGAAATTAGGGTTCAAATCTCAATAACAACAAAAAACACTTGGTGGTTTCTTGTCATCCTTCTAATAAGTGGTGGATAGAGTTACCCAGTCGGTAGGTGGCTAGAGCTTAACCAGTCGGTTACCAGGTTGGTGAAGCAACGCCAGAACCTAGTGGAGGTGCGCGCAAGCGAACCCGCACACTACCCTTATTAAAAAAATGAATTGACCAGTGCACCATTCAGGATTTACCTTTAATGAACTGCAAAACAGTTATGCCACCAATTTAACTTTTCCTGTGTTCAGTTTAGGGAAAAAAGGAAGGGAAAGAGAGTTGAACTACCTGGGAGGAAGGTGTCTTTGATATATCACTCAATTTTCTTGCTAATCCAAAATCACACAGCTGCCACGAAACAAATTCAACTTCAAAGTCATATAATTGGTCAAAAGCACTCATCATGATGTGGAAAAATCGTAACATAAAGATCACCATACCTTTGTGATTCCATTTTCATCCAATAGGATGTTTGATGGCTTTAAGTCGCAATAAATTATTCCCTTTGAATGTAAGTATCTGGTATAGTAGACACCAGAAAGGTTATTCATGCCCAAAACAACAAGTGTTACAAAAGAAGAATGAAGGCTAAAGTTACTTACAGAAGAGCTCTAACAAGGCCACAAGCAAGATCATGAATTGAATCTTCGGGAAGCTTACCATCCTTCAACCCAGAGATTAAATGATGTTAAAATCTCCCAGGTGTGGTTAAAACTAAAATACAGGTAAGATGATAAGGATGTGACATTACCAACTACCAGTAAAGTGTGGTCATTTGACTACTCTCAAAATACAAATCAAAAAAAGGAATTTACTTCCTTCACCTCACTTTACTGGTACAAGAAACAAGTTAGCCCAAAGTGTCGACAAAATTTATTTGTGAAACTACAAACAATCATCTAAAATTGAAGTGGTCAATCGCACACGAAACCAATGTCCTCAGTGCCTGTTTGGGAATCCCAATGTAGGCATGCAACAAACTTACCATGAAATCTCAATGTTTTATGCCTCTATTAAAAAGGAAACCAAGAAGAATTAGGGTGTTGTCACAAATTTGGAGGTTTATATCTAATGTCTGCATGACGCATCCTATAGGCAAACACTGGCAAAACACACCTAATTTGGTAAGTAGTTATACCACTGGAATGATGAAATTTATTTATAAAACACAGCAGACCTGCCAGTGCTTACCTGCTGAAGCAAGCTCATGAGATTTCCTCCAACACAATATTCTAAAACCAACCACAGGTGTGCAGATGTTTCATACCTACGGGTCAGTTGATTAAGAAAATAAGTCAGGAATCTTCTTATTAAACGCCAAAAGGACTTCACCCCTTCAACGAAATTGAAGAAAAAGAAAGGAGTTATGTGCAACAAAGGAAAAGGATAATTCTTACCAGGAGTAGAACTTCAACACATTTGCATGATCTAGAGAATGAAGAATTCTGACCTGCAACAAATGTAGCCAATAGAAGAATAAAATACATGCATAAAGGAAACTGAAGGAAATAGATTTTAAGAAAAGGTTGGGTTTCTTGATCAATTTGTTCACCAAACTTCAATTTGATGACACAGAATAGGAACAGTGTGTTATGACTCGCATAATTTCCAATAATCTCACAACTACAATAGTCACAAGCACAACAATCCATAACATCTATAAATATGATGAGGCAAGTTGTTTTCTAAGACCAAACTTACTAAAAGAATATACATTTAGCTTCTTAAGTAGTTCAGCTGCTTTTGAAAATGTGCAGGAACTACCGATAATGTTAGAACAATTGAGTATGCAGATCTATTGAGCAACTGCAGATTAGCAGGCACCTATGGAATTTTACAGCAAGTCAATGCATAACGTACACAACATGTTATCAGTATTTTCTTCCTGCAAACGATTTCTAAATTCCACACTGAGGAGGGTTCGCAAATAGTTATTAAATACTTTTTGTCTATTCCTCTAAAAGAAGTTGACTACAATGAAAGTCAATATTATGAAGTTTTCAAAATTCTCATAGAGCTACTAGGTAGGCAATAAACTCTGCAGCCCGGTTACCAATTAAATCGTACAGTCTCATCCTGGCCTAGCAATCAAATAGATCAAGTAACAGCTTGGAAACTAAGGTTCGAATTTCACCAAAGACAACAATAGGTGAAATCTTCTCATCACCTAAACCTTGGTGTGCATAGTTTAATAGACAGTACCATGTCCTACAATACAAGGTGGCGCAAATACCACTGTTATCAAGAGGATAAATCAGGCACTTCCACAATTATATAAACAGAGGTGCAAGCAAATTCAGCTAAGGATCTATCAAAAACAGTCTAGTCTCTCTACCTCCCAAGGTAATAATGAGGTGTGTGTACACTCTATCCTCCCCAGACCCCACTTATGAGATTACACTACGTATATTGTTGTAGATGAAATCCAATTCAAACCTTCAACTATCCAATTCCACGTCCCTAACAAATTCTATACGAAATAAATCTCAAATTACAATTAAAATTAAAATTCAAAACAAAGACAGAAACTTTTTTTCCAGGGGTTTCTTACTTCGTGAAGAACCTTGTTTTTCTGAGATTTATCCACACTTTTAATCGCAAAATACTCTATTGTCTTCTTTTTCCTCCCTTTATATACAGTCTGCGAATAAAAAAACAAAAAACTTAAACAACAAAGGTAACCCAAAAGAAGCAAACAGAACAAGAACAGGAAAAAAAAACCATTACCGAGTGTTTTCCACGGCCAATAGCTTCATATATATGATATTGATTCATATTTTTCACTTGCTCACACAAAATTTAGCTAGGGTTTTTCCTCTTTTTCTCAATCTGAAATTGAAACAAATACAGTTCTTTTCTCTGCTAATCAAAGAGATTTACTGAAGAAATGAATTGAAATCAAACAAAAATCTACTGAAAATTTTTGAAAAAATGGTGAGATTTGTGAGGATGAGAAAGAGAGAGTGTGTGGGCGGGAAGATTTAGAGTTGAAAAATAATGAAATGTAATGAGGAATATTATTATTATTATTTTCAGAGAGAAAATTTTAAAATATAGAATAGGGGGCAAAAAGGGTATATTCTATTTGTTTAATAATTGTATGCAACGGTTTGATTGACTAATTAATATACTATTATCATAAGGTTTAAATTTGAATTCTAAGGTACATCTAATTTGATAACATTTTTCCTTTTTTTTTAGTTTTACTAGATATGCTTTATAAAAAAAAGTTGTTTTATTTATTGGAAAATAGCATGTTTTGATTTTTTCAGAAAATTTTAGAACATATATTTATTTAAAATATACTTTTGGCCAAATAGAATTTCATAAGAAGTAACTATTTAGTTGGGGAGGGAGAGAAAGTTCGAAAAAAAGGCAAGGCAAGAAGAGAAAGTGTATGTAATGGCACGGAAGGTCAATTTTGAAAGCTTTTATAAAATTATCGTTTTATCCCTCTCGATAATTGTTCCGAGTCATTTCTGATCGTTTGTAAAATTTAGATTATAATTTTTAAAAGTTTTGAGTTTTTAAAGATTTAAGTTGTTAAAAAGTGATTTTCGGTAAGAATCAAAATTTTGAGTCTCAGAATGAAATTTTGTAATTCCATCAACTTCGGGATGTGAAATTTGGTCTCGAAGAGTCGCCGATTTCAGATTTAAAGGACTTTCGTGGACTTGAGGTCTTAGGTTGAAAATTTGAGTGATTTTGAACTGTGTTGACTTTGTTTGGTCTATTCAGAGTAGGGCTGGCAAGGGGACGGGGAAGGGGACTGGGACGGGACGGGACGGGGGAGGGGAGGGGGGAGATTTAACCGGGAGACGGGATTGGGACGAAAAATAGGTTCCCATCCAGCCCCACATATATATGGGATGGGAGATGGGATTTGGGGGGCGGACGGGATGGCAGGGACAGGGATTCTTTTTTTTAACGATTTATATATTTATTGAAATGATAGTATTTACTAATAAATTTTAAATTTAATTTGATGTTCAAATATCAAAATAAATTTTCTAATTTAAAGTTCATTTTTCAATTTTCAAGTTTCAACTTTTAAAGTTTTAACTTTCAAAAATTGAGAAGTTTAAATTTGTAATTTAAATATTTTAAAGTAAGTAATGTAATTGTAAACTTTAAAATTAAGTATTAAAATTAGTTAGTCTTAGTATATATATTAATTGTATATATTAAAATTAAAATTCAAAACAATATGGATAACAAAAAATTTATTTCAATAGAACTTATCATTACAAACTTACCAATTAACAAAATTAGGGAGTAAAACTAATCTACGCAGCCACCTTCTAGGAAGGGTTCTGTTTCAATAAGTTCTCATACGTAAAACTAATATTTATTACAAGATATTAGATTAGAACTAATTTACGCAGCCACCTTCTAGGAAGGAAGAGTTCTGTTTCAATTAGTTCTCGAATGTAATCTAATAATTAATATATGTTTTATCCTTTAAAATTTAATTTCGAAATTGTCGGATCATATCAGATGGTGGATCCTCCGATGTGGCAAACTTGTTAAAAATTCTTGGCCTCTACTTCATCATCCACGGCATTCAATACAAGTTTTGAATCCAAGTTGCTTGTTTTTTTACTTAACTTTGGCAAATTGTTATTCTCCTTCGGCATGGCACCAGTCTCTAAAGATTAAAACTTTTGTTTCCAAAGGTCTTCGCCAATAATGTCTATATCACCGATTTGAAACCTGCCGCACTGAAGCAGCCTCCGATGCAACGGAGAAGCATTGAATAGCTTAGAAGAATATCACGGAACCATTTTGCTCAAAGTTGGAAAGGCCTCGCTTCGTCTAATGTCACCATCTAATAAATCTTCCTTGCCATTTTTGATTTCAAATTTTCTAAAGATTGATTAAGATATTCTTCAAAAATCATCATGGGTAGTAGAATTAAGACAAGAAAACCTCGCAATAACATAAATTGGATGACAAATCAAATCTCAACATGAAAGGTTTGACCAACTTCTCCTTCAAAAATTTTCCTAGTTCTATATTTTTCATACAAACTTTTGCTTCTATTTGGATACTAGAACTTACACGGTTCACCAATCTGGAGTTTCTTCCGGTAAAATGTCTAAAGTTTCAGAAAAAGTGTCGCAAGGCCTGTCACACCTGTAAATTATAAGCAGGATGACAGTAAAAATTAGCCGTAAAAAAAAACTTGAGGAATAGCAAAAAAAAAAAATTAAATTTTCAATCATACCTTCAATTGCAACTCTAAAGTGATCTATTTTTTTATATTTAGAAAAATTGAATTGAAAGAGCACAATATTTCTTAATAAGGAATGAAATAGTAGGATAATAAAATTCCCAAAAACATGGTAGTAGCATCATAAAAAGTCTTCTTAAAAAATGTAATTGTTCTTTAGTTTCTTCTCAACTCAATCACAATTCGATCTAATAAGTTCGCATATGAGCATTAAAAACCATGTTATAGGTCTTCTATATTATAAGCAACCGAAAGCATTTCGTAAAGAGAAGTCCAACCTTGCTTTAATATGTTTGGAAGTTTTCAGGTGACCAAATTTCACATAGTGAACAACGCTCGTAAATTCCCTAATTCTTAGCATTGTGTGTATGAAAAATACAGGGGCAACAGATATTCAACTGTACGCACCACAATCAAATAAGAAATATCATCGTGTACAAACTAAAATTAATATATGTGTAACCACATTCTAACATGAAAAAACTTTATGTCAATTGGACATAAATCTAACTTTTAACATATTAGCAGCATTTGTATTATTAGATGCATTATCTAATGCGACAGACATTATTTTATCTCTATCATGTAATAATCTAAAACACTTAAAATATTTGTAGCTAAATATGCACCATTTTTTTTTTTATCTATAAATAGTGTATAAACAATAATTCTTTTTCACATGTTCAATATGATCAATCCAATGTGCAGTTACAGTTAAATAATCATTTCCATTAAACCACTTACGACCCAGTTGTCCGACAGTAAGTGAGAGTAATAGACACCCTAGTTACTATCTAAATATTGCTAAATAGACAACGAAGAAATTGACAACCCATATGTTACCTTGATATTCAAAAAACATCAGTTTACTAGTATTTCTTGTTAAAAGCCCTATAATTAGAGTATAAGTTTGTTGAATATATTCGACCAAAAACCGGGATTTGAAGGAAGGAAAACTATAAGGGCAAACCACAAACAGAAATCATTTTAGCTAAATTTTCCCGATCTAATTCCATTTTTATTTACGTTGGTATTGGGACCAGCGGGTTAAAAGGATTTAATGTTCCTTGAACATGTTAGAAGCTCCTCCGATGCATTACCGGTAATATAAATTCATTATTGAAAATTCCCTTTTTCTAGGCTAATGCTTTAGCTTCTTATATTGAATCAGCACACAGATAACAAATGGCTATTTATCCCCGGTTAACCTTGGACCCCCACCTTTGTTTATGTTTAAATGCTTGCCTTACATTATTAACAAAAGAGCAACAAGATTTACATCTTTATCAAAAGTCATAAATTCCACACAAGAGAAGTTTTTAGGTCGTTGTGATACTTCACTTCTCCATTGTGGGAGGTATAAGGGGTTGGATGTCCAAATTTTTGATACGGTAAATTGATAGTCTCATTTGGGAAACTTCTGTCCACGGACTAGTGGGTGTCTTCAGCCTAACTTTCTTCTCCCAAATCAGCTTCTAATTCTCACCTGAATTTCATTTTTCAAAAAAAAAAACATTAGATTAATATTACCAATAGCGCGTTCTTAAATTTCGTGATCGAGTTGAACATTTGAAATCAATATATACGGGAGTTATCATAACATAAGTAGAATCATTTATGTTAAATCTACTCACTAGATTGATTTAGATGAAGAGTACCACCACTTTTTACTACTTCTTTTTTTCTTTACTATTTTTTTTTACCAAAATTAATAATTTAAAACGTTACTTCTTCGTTTATCTTGTGCTTTCTCTTTTCCTTATCGCTATTTATTTTGCTAGAACTCATATTAATTTATATATAGCTATATATATTATATAATATATATATATATATATAGTGTATATAAAAATAATAATAACACAAACAGTAAAGACGAATAAATAAAAATTAAAAATATTATGAAACGAATGTACCAACGTCTGCGTTAATAGCAGGAAGTTTTAATTATAAACGATTGTTAAAGCTTGTGGTGTGATTTATTGTAACTTGTAATTTGTAACTCAGAAAATAATTGAAACAAAACTGGATAATTATAAATTATATTTATTGATATAATATGAAATTTTGAATTGGAAATTGAAATATTGGAATTCTAATAATATTGAGAATTAACTTTGAATCGATATTAAGATTGACACTTGAGAGTTGAAGAGTTGATAGAATATAGAAAATAGATGAGGAGCAATGAGAATAGATGAATTTTGTAAGAAATAGTAGAGGATAGGTATTCTATAGTATTAAAAATGGGTTAAATGTAATTATAATAATTGAGGGTGAAAATAAAGTTTTTAAAAAGTAGGGGGGTGGTAGGGGTGGTAGGGGGTGTTTGGGAAGTCAAAAAGAGGCATAAATCCGTTGGGGGGGACCACTAGTCGTTTCCCCTACGGATAGTAACGGATACATTTTTAAAATTTTAAAAAAAAATATTGGGGGGGATCTCGCGAATCGACCGGTTCAACCAGGCCGGGTCGAGTGGGACGCAAGGGTCAATCGGCCCCTGACCGGTCCCCTCATCCCCCATCCCGTAATCCCCTTAAACCCTGGGGGATGGGCCGGTTCCGGGGCGGGTCGGGACGGGACGCGGCGGGATGACCTGGTCCCCTTGTCAGCCCTAATTCAGAGTGCAGATAATTGGATAGAAATTCTTATGGTTCCATTGGATTTGGGAGGGGTGGGGAGGGGGGGATTTTGGATCTAATAGGGATCTTGGTTGAATTTTATTTCGACGATAATTTGATAATTTTGAGCCTTAAGTTAGTTCATTTCGACTTTCATGAGTTTCAGATCAAGGAGAACTCTAATTTGTGTTTTGATAGTTTCATTGAGTTCGAAACATTGAGCTTAGTGGATTAAAATATTTAATGATTTATAATTAACAACTATATAAACCTCTAAAATATCAAAAAAAAAATTAACTAATTGATTGACTAATTTGATCATATTGGCTAGGCTTTCTTGTAAAAAATAATTACTGACACCATCACATTGTAAGGCTTCAGAAATACTTTTTTATGATAATGGAAATCCAAGTCCGCATCAGCTATCTTTTGAGTGTGTACAGGGTAAAACTCCTAAGGCTTCAGAAATATCAATACCTTCTAGTATTTGATGTTGGGCTTTAAAGGTGTGAACATGAAATGAAGTGTTGTGACTCTCTTAAAGGGTTGTGACTTCCGAAGGGTTATGACCTTTATGAAAGGTTGTGACCAGTTGAAAGGTTGTGCCTTTTCCAAAATGTTAATCTTTTCTAAAAGGTTGTCTTTTTTCCAAAGAGTTGTGACTTTTACCTTTTATTGGCTATAAATAAAGAGATTTTCTCTCATTTTTTTGCATCGACTATCTGCTTCTTTTGATTACATTCTTACAAAAACAAAATCGATCAATCGTTGTATGTCGTGTGTGATTCATTGTTGATTTGAGGCGTTGAAATTATTAAAGTTTGAGCGGGTTACCCACATACTCCTTATGGTGAATATGTTTATTGGGAGGAATTAATCTGCAACCTGGGTATTTGAGGGGATGAATTTCTTAGGAATACACAGTGATTTCTATGGACTCGGATAGTTCTTTTCTTTTTCTTTCATCTTAATTGTTTCTGGTTTACAAATCTGAATACATGAGATAACACTTGATTTAGGTGTGGACGTTTGGTCATTTAGTTCGATTTTCTCAAACTTCAATTCGGTCTTTTGGTTTTTGATTTAGAGATTGTGCACCGTATATTAAATCAAATTAATTTGATTCGTTCAGTTTTTTCTACTTCTGTTCAGTTTAGTTCAGTATTTTTAAATCAGTTTTCGGTGGTTTTGTGAGATGCAAAATAAAATAAAATAAGAGAAGCGATTAGAATTTAAAATTATGTTAGAGGAATTGATGTTGTTGTATTACCGTGGGAAAATACTGATTATGTTAACTCTAAAACGATTATTTTGTCTTATTCTAGAACTTTTGCCTCAACAAGTTATAGAGGAGATAAACAAGTATGGGAGTCTCACAAATGTACATTCATAAAAATATGTTCGAGTTCTCTTTCGAAATTGATATTTCAAGTTAACTATTGAATGTACACTTGGTGGTGAATTTGATTTGTTCATTGACGGATTTAAATTGTTGACTGGAATTGTAACTTTGAGTTTAAGAGATGATAGATATATAATATATATATATAGATATGATCTCAGAGATATAGAGATATAGAATATAATAAGATATATTATAGAGATGGATATATAGAGATAGTATATGTATTTAGTGATGTTACAATGAAGTTATTTTTAATTGTTACCCGAAGTTTTGAGACTCTTACCACCGACTGAACAATCAAACTTTCAAAAAAATAATATCGAACTGAATCAAAAAACTTAATTGGTTCGGTTCGATTCAATTTTTTTTTTTTTTGTATTTGTGCCTACCCCTAACTTGATTTATGTCCTTGTGTCATAGGATTAACTAGCCTGAGAAATTATTGTCTAGTACTAAGTATTGGTTTTACATATTGTATTACTTCAAATCTTATAGCCGAAATCTTGAAATTTGAAGAGCTTAGTGCCTCATTTGTTAGCGCTTGATCTAGGTCTGAATCTTAGTTATTTAGATCTCAATCATTAAGTCTAGTTGTTTACAAGGTTTGAATCTTAATCATTAAGTGAATTCATTTTTCTTTGTTTAAGATCTATAACAAAGTGTTAAAATCATCAACGACATAAGCAAAATTTTCATAAGCGGCATCATTTTTAAAATAAGAAACCATAAATAAAACAATGTTATACCATAATAAAAGGAACAAAATATAAATAAAATAAATTTTACATATACCACTTTACCTTTTTTCTAAAAAAAAAACATTTTATATGTTATAAACATATTTGTATTTTAGTGAATGTCTAATCATGTGGAATTCTTTTAGGGTATGGTTATGAATCTTACTTGGGGACCAAGTTAGGTTTTTGCTATAAATAAAGGGGTTTTTCTTCATTGTTTATCAAATGTGTAAATCTCTAAATATCAATCAAGTGAATAAGAAATCTTCTCTCTTCTCTCTAATTTATTCTTCTCATTGTTTTATATAGTTTCATAACATATTATCAACATGATTGTTCTATGAATTATGATAGAAGACGGAAAAAGGGCAAGAGAGATCTTGCATAAGTTATGCAATTAGGTTCTCATACCTTTTTGTAAGGTATACTTTATTTTTACTTTCTTAATTATAATTATTTATGTTACAGTCTGGAGTTACCATCTGGAGCAAGTATTTAAAGAGATTTGTCTACTTTTAATGTTAACAGATTGAGAAGAAAATTTCTTAGTTTATTTAATAATTAAATGAGAACAATTTAGTGAAAGGTATGTTTTAAATCTTTATATGAGGTATGCGATCTATCAAGTTATACATATTAACTACTAATGTTAGTGATAATAAATCAGTATTCTCAATTTTCTGTGTAGCTATAATATACGATCATATTAATGATCATCAAAAGTGATAAAATTACAATTGTTTTGAAAGCTTGAGGTTGAGCCACATTGTGGGTAAGACGTTAGATTCTGTAACACCAAAAGGATAAGACAATGGATTCATGTTCAATCGCACCAAGAGGGTAAGACATCAGGAGTCTTAGTGCACTGTGATAAAAGAAGTTAAGTTATCATTGATTTATGACCCATAAGGACGTGGGTTTGATGCTAATGCATAATATTTATGATAAATTATGATAAGAACAAAAATAATAGTTTTTGATTTAAACATTGCATGAAATGTATTCGTTGAAAGCATATTCATTCCTTGAAGTGAATTGTAGCAGTGCATAAATGTCTAAAAAGAAAGAACCCCCCCCCCCCCCAATTGATGAATGATGCGCATGAAATATGGAATGAGGTACTAAGTTATTAAAAATTGATGTACTTAGATGATTGTGTTCTATTCAGGAAGAATAAATTTTTATGATAAATGCTAAAGATATAGATTCATTCTCTAACGTGAATGAGGTGTAAGCAACCATGCTAGGCGTGAAAATGATCGCGACCATCAGACGTGGATGTGGTATCACCAAGAATGTCTCTGAGCAGGCATGTGTTATCGAAAAGGTTCATGTTTTATCTTCTTACTTGTATTGAACAAAAACTACTGCAATTGAAGCACATTCTAAAATAAATCAGAAGTTTACTAATTTCAATACTCAGATCGTGTGGGATATCTTGAACTCATAGAGATGAGATGAATCATAGAAGATTGAAATAGATATCAAATAAAGAATCTAAGAATTCTTTTAAATGGTAAATTTTATTATACTGTTTCTTAGCAAGACAAGTTAATTGTGAGGTCATCACAAACGAAAGTAAAGATTGAGTCCCCTGCATTCTAGGAACGTATACATGGGAATATTTTTGGACATATTCGTCCACTTAGTGGTTAATTTTGATACTTAACTCCTAATAGATATTTCTTCTGGATGGTGTCAAGTGTGCATATGTCATCCCGCAACTTGATGTTTGCAAAAGTGTTGGCACAAATAGTATGTTTACATGCATAATTTTTTTGATAATCAGATTAGTCCGTTCAGTGTGAATCACGACTCACCTCGTGACGGGAACAAATAACTGAAAAGAAAAAAGAACTAAATTAGAAAAATTACTTTCCGGAGTAATAAAATTAAAAGTTACTCATATATAGTAATTAGAAAATTTACTAAAGCAAAAAGGCACCACATAGCAAGGTAAATTAGAGTTTACAAGTATAATTAAATTAATTTAGGACATGAATAATTGATCTCGCAAGTGTGGCATAATGAGTAAAGATATACATTGAAGAACTAGAAGATTCTTCAAGAATTCTTTTTGTTGCTTGTTCTAATGATAAGTTTATTAGATTGACTAATGTTGTGACTAAATTTTCAAATTCTGCAAAGTATAAAAGGTGAATTTGGGTCTGTTCACCTATCATGTGACGTGATAAAGAGATGCATTCATATGATAATCACATATGGTTTGTTGTCAACCTGTAGTTTGACATTCGTAAAATTGTTAGTGTAAGATAATTACGTTAAGAGCACAACTTTTAGAATATGAAATCAAGATAATTCATCTTGATAGTATTGATAAATATTTAAGATGATGTGACAATAAATGTCTCACATGGTGAAATCATTGCTTGTGAAAATTAAGTTTCATATGTTGTTCTGAAATACGATATTGCATACAAAAGTAATTATACACATCAGATTAATTTATTATGATCAATTTTTCTCTTAATTAATTTATGGTCAGGGACCAAATATTTTTCATCTGATAATTTTATATGATTAACGAATATACTATGATGCATAAATATGGATTCTCCAAAATAAACTAAGATATATGTTAGTTTGTCTAACATAAGTGAAGTCTAAGAAGCAATATAAAAGTTGTAAATACTCCTATTGAATGTTTCTAAACAATAGAGTCTACGACATGCATGAAGCATGATATACTAATCGAGTCTATGTAAAATAATTCTTGAAAAAAGAGAGGATTAAAGAATCAAAATTATTATAATAAGGAGACAATCTGCTCTTGGAGAGCCAACGACATACAATTTATGAAACCTCATAAGAGGGATAACTACCTGAAAATAATGAAGTGATTAGATCTCAATAAGTTATGTCGTATTGTGAATCGATACAAAATGATATATCATTGACGATATATTCAATATAATAGTACACAATATTGTAAAATAGTATGATGATATAAATTCTAAGACTATTAAAGCACGTAGGTGTAGAAATAATTATCAAATAAAAAGTGAAATGATACATTTTGATAAGCGTAAAGCTTATTTGATTTGCAATCTAGGCACAAGAAGATGTCATACATTTAATACTGAATGTTGTCAATTACTTAACTAAATCAATATGAAAATTCCTGAAGGATTCAAAAATTAAATTATCTACAAGTTTTTGAAAAACTTGTTTATAATCCTCATATATAAATTAAAGCAATCAAGAATCTTTTCTATTGTTATGCACGTTGAATACTTGAATCAAAACTCTTGAAGAGTTTTTCAAAATACAATAGATTATTTGCTTAAAGAAGTTAAATGAGGAACTTGCAGAATTATTTGGCCCTGAAAGGTATGATTCATAAAAGGAGATAGAAGGAAGCATATTTCGTCAAAGCTTTTATACACTCATGTGCTCTCAGGAATTGTGATATCAACATGCAACAGGTTTGTTCAAGTAATACTATAGTTGATTTATTCACCAAGTCTCTACCAACTACAACTTTCAAGAAGATGGTGCGGAAGTTTGAAAAACGAAGATTCAAGTCTCTAGATTGATGTTTTCATTAGGGGGAGTTAATACGTGATGTACTCTCTTTTCCTCACATAGTTTTGTCCCATTGAATTTTCTTTGTAAGATTTTTAATGAGACATACAAAATGTGTATACTCTTTTTTCTTCACTAGATTTTTTTCCTACTGATTTTATGTAGTAAGATTTTTATGAGGCACATATTTGTATTGTTGTGAATGCCTTATTATGTGAAGTCCTTTTAGGATATGGTTAGGAATCTTACTTGGGGACCAAGTTAGGTTTCCCCTATAAATAAAAGAGATTTTTCTTCATGTTAATCAAATTTGTGGATCTAGGAATAATAAGTCTTATCTTCTCTCTATTTTTTTCTTCTTATTATATAGTTTCATAACACGTTATCAGAACGATGATGTGACGTTAAATGTCTCACATAGTGAAATCATTGCTTATGAAAATAAAGCTTCACGTGTTGATGTTAATACAATATTGCATACAAACGTAATTGTACACATCAGATTAATAAATTATGATCAATTTTGTTCTTAATTAATTTATGGTCAGGGACCAAATATTTTTGAACAGGGGCCCATATTCACCTTTAAGACTGTGCAACGGACCAGACGAATCGGTACCACAACGGAATGGGACGAGTTGACCGATATCGGAATGAACCGGATCGAAAATACCAGACGGATATTCGGTTTCGTCCCGCTCCACTACATATCGGGATGGAATCGAAATGGACCAGATTAAAACGGAATGACACATCTAGTTATTTCAAAAATAATTTTTTTGAATTACGGAAATCTGATATTTTTTCCTAGTTTAAATTACTAATTTAATGTAATGTGCTTTGTTACTTAATTTTCTTTAAAGATATTTTAATATTTTTACTTAGTAAGTTTACAAATTATAATCTATGAAGTTTTCAATATTTAAACTCTTTATAAGTTTATAAGTTATTCCTTATTATTTATTAATTATCATATTTATAAGTTTATATTTATAACTGTAATTTAAATAAATTAAGTTTGTAATTTAAAAAAAAAACCAAAAAAACATAAGAATAAAACAACTAAACCAATTAAAAACACAATTTAAGTTATTTAAATTTTGTATTACAATTACAATTTCAATTTACAACTATTAGTCAGATGCCTAGGTTATAACAATCAATTCTAGGCAGGATTCTGTTCAATATAAAATCTCGAATGTAAGCCAATGTAACTACTTCCACCAGGAGGGTGTTGGTTTACTTAGGGCAGTATTTAATTATTTTTAATAAAGAATATAAATTATAATTATAAATACATAATTTAATTAATTAATAAATATTAATTAATCAAAACCGGATCGGATCGGAATCAGAATAAATCGGGACTGGTACACCGGTACTAAACCTCGGTTCCGTTTCATTCCGTGTCCCGATTCAGGATGTCCCATTCCGTCTCGTAGGCAACCGAACCAAAACTATACCGTACATCCCGTTCCGTTGCTTAGCCTTATTCACCTTTTATACTTTTAAGAATTTAGGGATTCATGTCTCAACATTAGTTGATCCGATTCATAGGAGCATTTACAACTCTTGTATTGCTTCTTAGCTCCCCTCCTCCAATGTTAGACAAACTAACGTATATCTCAATCTATTTTGAAGTACCCATCTTTGTGCGTCATAGTATATTTATTAATCATATACTACACATCAAAATGACCAGATGAAAAATATTTGGTCCCTGATAAAAATTAATTAAGAAAAAAGTTGATCATAATTTATTGGTCTGATGCGTGGACAATTACGTTATGTATGCAATATCGGCATATCTAATCAACACAATGAAATTTTCTTATTTTTTATAAGCCAGATTCACCAGTGAAAATTTTAATGTCCCATCATCTTGACTATTTTCAAGTCTATCTTCTCTCATGCAACATGTTTGTTCACAGTATACTATAGTTGATTACCTTATCCCTTTACAATTTTATTCTTTTGATTTCTTTTGTTTGGTGTGGTCGCGATCTTCGTAATCTTCATGGAATCCTGGCTCCATGAAGTCCAGACAGAGTTTTCCACACTTTCAGATCGAACAATAATCGGGAAGTAGCCACAACCAGCAACACCAATACTACACTCTCTTCATTGTGAATCTTTGATGTTGTAATGAAAAATAAAAAATTGTCATGAAAATTAAAGAATGAAGAAGAAGTGGGAAATGAGTGATGAAGGAAGATTTTGATTTTTTTAATTCTTTAATTCTTTTTTCTAAAGGGTAATGGGAGGGGAAGGAAGATTTTAATTTTTAATTTTTTTTTCAACTTTAATTTTTTTTTGACGCGCTAGTTTTTTATTTATTTTTTCACGTTGGTTTTAGGAAGTAAATAAATTCATTTTGAAGTAAAAATGTATGTAATAAATCGTCATAATATAATTTAAATGTGTCACTTACTTTTCGATATAAGTCCAAAAGAAAATCTATATCTTTTCCTTTTTTTTTTTTTTAATATGTATAAAATAATATGTATCAAAATGAGGTCACGTAGATTTTAACTCACTAGTCACAACCAATGAAACTCTAGCACAAAACCAACCAAGTTGCCTGCAACTTCAATCAATGGAGAGTCATTTACAGTGTATCTATATTTGCTTCTGCTTCTTAACGGTATATCCCTATTTAATAAATTTTTCTGATGAAGTAGTGTTACATGACACTCCTCGAATCGTTTTAAATTCGTCTCTTTAAAATGACAGTTAATCGTTACTTTATCTACTTTCATCCACCATTTATAAAAATGTCTATTTTAGAGTTACACATATTTTGAGCAATAGACTCGCTCTACCACTATAGAATCCTCAACAAGTGTAGAAGTACAAATATTTATAGCAAGCGAATAAAAAATTAAAATTACAATTATCAATTTTTATATATTTGGCTATCGGATCGTGAAAATCTGTCCCTATAAAAATAATAGAATTATCATGTGTAAAGATTTCTTGCTTATATATTTCAGTATCTCAACCGATTCAATTCACACGTCTTACAAACCTCTCATAATAATTTGGTTGAATCCTTTTTAAAACGAATGATTTCATTCCTAGTTTCTTAAAACAAATTTTTTATGATAATCCATGGTCGGTCAAGTCATCCATATGTTGCTTAATTTATTTAATTTGTTCATTATGCTTCATTAGTAGTTAATCACTCTTCACAAGCTAATTAGCTGTTTTAACTTAATCCTTATACAATTGTTACTACAGATGCCAAGTGGACTGTTTAATTTTGGCTTGAATTTATTAAACATACTTCTTGAATGTCCCTATTAAATGGGGAGGTTGGAAGATGGGTGAAGGGGTGGGGGGAGGTAGGTTGCGAAAAGTGCAAGGACGGGGATTGAATAGTAAGGAAAAGACGAGGCTGAGCGAGAGCACAGATAGACGGCACAGCAAAGAATGGAGTGGAGAAACTAAGGTAGGGTTAATCAGCCAATCTCTGATTCCGGAATAGTAAAATCAGGGAGGTGGAGAGGGAAGCAAAACGTGATGAAGGGTTATCCGTAATCAAAGGTCAGAGAACGGGATGCGGGAGAGAGAGGGAGTGTAACGGAGCATGGATATACTGGGGGGGGGGGGCAAATCAATGGGGGAGGGGTTGAACGGAGGATAGTTGCAAGCAGGCCAGAAATTTGGACAAAACAAACGAGGGAGAGAATAAAGTGAAAAACAAACAGAAAAGAGGCGATAAAGGCCAGCGCATGGTTAATGAGAGAAAGGGAGGCCCTATAGATGGGGGGAAAATGTTGAGACTGAGGGAGGGCCTAGAAGGTGGGGGTAAGCGAGGAGAGGGACGGATAGAAGTGAAGGGGAAACAAAAAGAGGATGAGTTAGAGAGGGACCCTACATGTTGGGGGCGTCAGATTATATGATAGAGGCAAAGAATACAGACAAGCGCGGAAGGGAAGGGCGGTTGTGTAGAAATGGCGAAAACAAGGGAAAAACATCGGGGATGCGGAGGGAGATACTGAAGGTGTAAATGGCTAGAGATGCCTAACAAAAAGGATGCGAGAAGTAAGTGGGGCGACGGGGGCGGGCGAGGGACAAGGAGGGTGTGTGAAAATGGTAAGATGCAGAGAATGGAGGTTGGGCAATGGTTGGTTATAAAAAAAAAAGCAGAAGGAGAAAATTACGAAGTGGTGCGGCTGTAAGGGGTTAAGGCAGCGCACGATTACGAACCGGTGGGGAACGCGGTAGAGCTATAGGGGTAGGAAGGGGGGGCACCATGAGGTAAAATGTAAGTAGTGCGGAAAAAGTAGAATACTTTCGCAGGGAAGAGAAAAACTAGCGATGGTCAAGATAAAACTGACTGGAGTGCACGAAGAAAAGAATCGCAGGAGGGAACGGACGGGTCGACTTGGGAGAGGAAGTAGAGGGCGTGGGCGCGGGACTGAGTGCGGGGGGGATGCGGTAGACACAATGGGGAATGGGGGAAAAAAGAAGGAGGTTAAAGAAATAGTAGGGAGCGCGAGCAAAAATACGCTATGCCTTCATAATCTGGGGAGAAAAGGTGGGGGACCCATACATAAAAGCGCGGTATTTAGTATACAAGGACGGGTGCGGAGCACAGGTGACAGAACAGAGAGGTTAGGGGATAGTGCAGAGAGTCAAGACAAGGGAAGGGATGGCCAGGAACGGGGTGCTGAGAAAGGAGGCGCAGGAACGATGTTGAAAAGTAGGCGGAGGGCTAGTCGATTAAGGGCGGAAATAAACGTCCCATGAAGCGGACCCCAACAGGGAAAAGAGGGTGGGAAGATTGCGTGTGAAACAATTTATAGAGTCCAACTATACATACTGTGGACTTTATTTCAATATTTTTCTAAGGCCAAATTAGTAACTAGTAACAATAATAACATCTTGGTAAAAATATCCATACTTTATAACTATTAGCAATAATGTCAAAGATGTCATTATTTTTAAAAATTTAGTGGTCCCAATTTTCTTCTATTTTAGCTCTCTTTTTCAATCAATTCATGTATCCTTGTTTTTTACAAAAAAATCATATCTCTCTCATATTTATTTTTTTTTTTTTGTCCCCAAAATTGTTATTCTGCTCTCCCATTTTAATTTTTCCACTCTGCTCATGTTTATCCTTTCTGATTTGTCCTCCAACATTCAAGTTGCAATATTTTTTTGTCCATATTTGGTTGTTTTTTAATCTAAATTGCCAACAGAATTCCTTTGATTAAGGTATCTCTAATCTTTATTCTTATTTCAGATTTCTTTTGCTACTTTTATTTTTGTTTTAAATCTTAAAAAAATGTTGTTTGTATTTTTCAATTGTCCGTTATGAGTTTACTCGCCAATGGCTGAATCCAAGAGTGCTTACTAAGTATTCATCAATCAACCAATTTTCCTGGTGATTTTTCATCCTTTAAATTGTATTGATTACTTAACAACTAGTGTATATGTATGATTCCGCGGGCTAATGAAGGAGAAAGACGGCAAGAACATTTACAAGACTCATTGGTGTGCAAGACCTTCCTCACATTCAGAACGCCTAAATGTATAATTTTTGGTACTCGTGAGATCTTGGAAAAAGACGACGAAGATCGGATAGTTGTCTAACAATTTTCTATTCAGTTTGTGTTTGTTATTATAGTTTTTTTGTATATCTGGTAATGCTTTCTTAATGTGTATTCAATTCACTATGTATACTATCAATATTTGTATTTATTAAAATTTCATGTTGCATTGTTAATAATGAATCTTGTATTTGTCCCTAAATTTGTATTCTCCAAATGTAATGTCAACTATTATGTATTTGATTTATAATAGAACAACTTCTATTAATTTATTTGTATTCGAATCAAATCCAATAATAGACATATTTGGAATGAAGACGACTTAAAAAGGAAACAAGATTTTTGAAAAGAAAAAATAAATACACAGTGGAATATATACGAATACAATGTATTTCCTTAAATAGCTATCATTTTTCATGTACATACATATTGGAATGAATACAACTAATAAGGTATGTCAACTGAATTAGACATTTTTTTTATTTGTATTTATTCTAAAGGTATGTCAACTATTATGTATTTTTATTTAAGAATAGTACACCAAATATATCACATTATTTCTTTTCAATTTTATATTTCATTCACTTTTTCAATACTATTTTTGTTTGTATTTTTATATATTATTATAACAAATTCTAATAAAACTAGAATAAATGGAATACAAATAAAATACATATTGAAATGAATATATACAGGATTTTTGAATAAAAAATAACTATATAGTGAAAAACATATATAAAATACAATATATTTCTTAATGACTATATAATAAATTCGCATACCTATTGATTAATACAAACTAAGAAAAATATAATAATAAAAATAGAATATATTGTGGAATAAAATATATTTTAAAAAGGTAAAAAATCTGGAGAAAAAAAAACAATTTAAATTTAGTTGAAAATGTAATTGATGAGAAAATTAAGAATGCTTTGCCCTTTTTTTTTTTGAAATATTCCCCCCTTAATTTTCTCCTTTTTGTTATTTAAATAATTATATTCTTGAAATAAAAATAAATAATAAAAACAGAAATAAATACAATAACAACTAAATACAATTTGTACTAAATATGAAATTGTTGCTAATGAATCTCTCTTAAATGCTAAAATATTGACATTTTGGGAAAAATTTCCCTTTGTCAAAGGTGAGGTATAATACCCCATGTCCAAAGTAAATACTATTAGTATATAATTATATAAGTTAATACAACAGTGAACTCTTCATAACATTAGGTGAGTGAATTTATTTAATTGAGGTCAGATTATACATATATATTTAATTAAATTCATACCTATTTTCGGAATGAAATTTAAGAAAGTAAAAAAGATTTTTGAATCTGGTAGTCTTAAATTATCTAAGTATGATTTATCTAATATTTTTTCAATTTTATAATTGTCACGACCTGTTTTCGTCGTTTTTGGCAGCATTCTTTTATTTCTGGAAAAACTGGCTGAGTCGACGGATCCCAGACGGGCCGTCATATGCACGACTGACCGTCGAGGGGGTCCTCGTTCCAAAACACTAGAATTAGAAATTGTGGTTCTGAGATCGACTTTTTGAACGTCACGAACTGGGTGGCCTGAGGGCCTTCACTGACCCCTATTTGTATGTTCCTTTCTTGTTATGTGTGGAGGGCAGGCAACGTGCCATCGTCTTCAACTCAGCCTCAACTTCTAGCCAGTGTCATCAAAGCCAGATTTTCAGCTGAGTATTGGCTTCTAGTTTGACTGGATCTTCCTCGTCATTTCTTGATGCCTTGAGATTCCCGGCAGGACTGCTTTTTACTTATTTTAGCTTCTTAGATACTCTTAGATTAGTAATTTTAGGATAGATGTTCTTGTGGTGATGACTTTCAGGTTTTGGGAATAAATAGTTTGAGTTTTTTATAAGTTAAGTATCGATTTTCATTAATGCGTTTAATTCTTCCGCTTATAATTTGTTATTTATGGTTGAAACGTTTGGAATTGGATGGGGTTGGTTCGCTCACATATTAGATAAATGTGGTGCCCAGTCTCGGCCCATTTTTGGGGGCGGGACATATTTTAATATGTCTGTCGAAAAGTTAAAATGATATAGTCCACATTTTATTTTTTTTTTATTGAAAACCTAAAAGAAAATTAAAATGGATGGAGTAGTACGATAAAATCTTCTCTTAGTAATAATATTATAGTTTCCTTTTAAAAAAGACAATGTTGAAATAAATATCATAAACAAGGTGAAATTATCTTACACAATCTCCCATTTCAATTTTGTTGATTTAGTTTTGACGTTGACAATGGAGCTTAACTGCTTAAGAAAATAAAAAAACAAAATAAAAATTGTTACTTATGGTTTAAACTAAAAATATATAAAATGTATCAAAATATCTTTTAATCTTGATCTTAAACGTATCATATGAAACGTTAAAATTAAATTATAAAAAAAAATGATATATTCTAACAAAAAAAAAAATTGAAAATCTTATTGCAAATTAATTAATAGTACTATACATAAATTATAAATGTCTAGGTCAAACATCAAATCATGAAGAGAAAAAAAAAGAAATATTAAATCCTTAAGCAACGTAAAAGGAAAAACTCAAGTTTGACATCTACTCAGAGACAGCTTGACGACCACAAGAAGAAAAGTCATTTTTGTTCTTCTATTTAATTTTTTATGCCAAAAACAAACCATTTATTACGGATTTGGCTCCCCTCCATTTTCTCGCATGCATTCAACTATATATTTATTTCTTTGGTTCGAGGTTTTACTACGATAGAAAATAAAAAGTTAGTTACATATATAAATTTGTAGATGAATAACGAAAAATTTGTATTAATCGTACTTTTAGCTATGATTTAAAAAAAAAATTACAATTAGTTGACGTTCTTTATTATTTTGAAAGGAAAAATTCTTATGTTTGAATATATGGGAGTATTGAAACGTATAAGTTGCATAGAGTAACATTAAATCTAAATGTAAACTTAGCACTAAATATTTGCATGCTAGTTTATTGCAAAATGTATACTATAACACCAAATAACTTACATAAAACGAATGTATAATATTCCTTCCGTCCATTATATTGAAAATAAATGTTTATTTTTATTTATTCAATTTAGATAAAATCACGAGATAATTTATTATTTAGTTTCAAATTAACATTTATTACTAACTACAAATCATTTCTCCAGAACATTAAATTTATGATATTCAAAGAATAATATAATAAAATTGTCATTCTATTTATTGTTTAATAGTATACGTGTCAAGTCAATATATACCGGACAAATAACAATGAATGAATGATCAGCAGTAGAAGTTTTGATTCACGTGAAGTTCCAACTTCCATCACACATGTTCCTTAAAACTCACAAAAGTGCCTTAGAAACAACTATGCATATAGTATAAAAAAGTGTGCATCGATAGACGAATAATATTATTTTCTTGAATTTCCATTGACTTTCATTAATAGTATACGTACATTCCACCTCTAAGCCATGTTTTAAGTCTATATATAGCTTTGTCTAGACATAACAACATAATAACCTATATCATATTCAAGCTCATTCAATATTATTGCAAGGAGGAGAAGAAAGAAGAAAAAGATCGAACGTTATATAAAAAAATGAAGAAATACTCGGGGATTCTTCTTCTTCTTCCGATACTGATGAGTTTTGCTGCAGTGAGCTTGAATTCAGGTTATGCAAATGCCGCGGTGTTTTTGCCACCGGAGGATAAACCATTGGTGAGACATTACTATAAGAAGCTAAATACATGTGCCAATGTGGAACCATTTGTTCAACATCAAGTGAAGCTCTATTGGGACAAGGATAAGACTATTACTGCTAAACTCCTCAAGTTACTCTATGCTGATTGCATGGTTAATGTATGTCTCTTTGTCTCTCTTTTATTTCATGCACAATTCTTAGTATTAATGAATGGATATTGTTATTTTTGTGTTACTCCATTGCTATATTAAAGCACATCCAATGGGGTTTGAGAAAGCTGGGTTGAGTGTGATGTAGATAATCTATCCTAATATAAGTAGCAGTAATTGTTTCCTTAGCTTGAATATGTTACTTATAGATCACACAAAGATAATTTTATTATTGCTGCAAGACGTACGTTCTCCCCTCCATATTACTTCCTCTGTCCCAATTTATATGTCACTTTTTATGTTTTGAGAGTCGAATAGTTCAAGTTCGATTGAAAATTTGTGCATAAAATTTTCATTTTTAAAAAAATAAATTTATATATTTGTAAACTGCTTAAAAAGTAATATGAGTCACAATAATTGATAATTCAAAATATTTAAAAAATCTATGAAAAATTTACAGTCAAGATGATTGTTATTCTTAAAATCTGAAAAATTGACATATTTAAATGATACGACGATAATATTTCATTGCAATTTTAGTTTCAATATACTGAAGTATAATGATGAGTTTAGAATTTTTAGAATATGAATGGAAAAAAGGGAAAATGCATTAAGTGCAATTAATACCCCTAGTACTCTAGGCAATTAACTCAACATTCAAACCTAGTGCACCATTTATCCATCAATTTATGAGTAGCATGGATGGGAACAATTAGTATAAACCAATATTAGAAAATACATAGATACATAAAATATCTAATTTTACGAAAGGCCTAAGTCATTTGTAGCCCCTTTAAAAATGTCTGCTAATTTCACTAGACACTTAACTAGGACCTATACCTATTGAACACCTCTACCTCGAGAATTTGAACCATTACCACTTATGCAGAGAGGTGGCATAAGAAGTGTGAGCACACGCTTGGTAAGCGCGTGAAATAGTAATTTTAACATTTCCTTTTCTTTTCAATTTTTTCTTTTTTTTCCTTTGTATTTTTCTATATTTTCTTTTTTTTTTCTTCTATTTTTTTAAAAAAAAAAAGCAATCTGTATCTTTGCAGATTAACTCCCGTCATTCTGCCAGTCATTCTTGAAAACAATTCGATGTCACTTTTTTATTATATGAATTTTCATCGTGTGTTCTTATTTTGTTTTTAATTTATTTTCTTATCATTATATATCAATTATGTTAGATGAAAAAGAACTTCCATTTTTTTTCGAAAAAATAAGATCAAATCGACAGTTTTTACCAAAAAAAAATGAAGACAAAAATCTACATCTTACTTCGCTAAAAAAATGGAGACCAACAATGGTGAAGAAGGGGGCGTAGTAGGAAAAGAAGAACGGGACATCGGGGGTTGGGATTGCAAGTGGAGGTGGGGAGAGTGTATAGTTTTATTTTATTTTAAAACAAGTTAGGGAACTTTTTTTTTAATATTGACTTATTTATATCAAGAATGATAATTATATTTCTTTTTTAAATTAAAATGCCACGTGTCTTGTGATTCATTTGATTTGTTATATTGAACACATTCATATGCATGTGTATCATCACGCCCTTTCTTTTTTTGACCAGTTCAGAAAAAATATTCAAATAGGTATTTATTTTTAAGATTGAAGTGTATAATAGGAAATGAGGGTCTGTTAAGGTATCTAAATGATTATGCGACAATTTAAGGGACCACACATTTGGAACTTTTTTTCCGCCTTTATGAAAAGACCACAGATTAAAGTGTCTCATTTTTAACCTATACTTATTTCAGCCCTCCCTATAATTATAGTTAGGGGTCTTATGATTGCCAGTTAAGGGAGTCGATCATATATTAAAACTAGCCCTAACTTATAATATCAAGTTTGATACCTTTTTAGCTACTTTGCATAGTAAAATTTACCACACTCAAAAAAATGAATAATGTTTTTAATTTCTCAAAATAAAAAGTGGACCTATATATACGAGTTGAATAATGTCTAGTATATATTGCTAATTCAGTTTTTAAGACTATAGTGTTAAGACTAATGAAAACTCACAAAATATTTATAAAATGTATGTACGTAGTGTATACATTATATGCACATATTATATACAACGTACACATAACACTGATATTGTATAGTATATTACTCATATATATTTCGATCATATTGATAAACTAGTTATAAGGTAAACCATATTCATATAATATTTCATGGAGGCCTTAGGAAAGAATCTTGGGTAGCTTCGTAAATTGAGACATAGCTTTAACCATAAGCAACTAAGTTTAATTAATACACACTAAAATAGAGGACACATTAGACAATGATTAGAGTCGAAAGCCTATAAAAAATGGTTTTTGTGTTGAGTTTTTTGGGTCTCCTCTTTTTTCTTTTAAAGAATAATTTAAAGAAGAAAAAAAATGTAAATACATACTACGAGCTTGTTTGGATCGGTATTTGATTATACTTTTACTTATAAGTCAAAAGTCATACGTTAGAACTTTTAATTTATAAATTTTAGCTTGTATTTATCGTTTTAGCTTAATATAAAGTGCTTAATACTTTAAAAGTTTTCTTAAAGTTACTTAATTTAAAAGTATTTAAAATAAGTCAATTTAAACAGAGCTTGTTATGCACAGGCTTGAAAAGATAATTCCAAGAAATAAGTTCCATAGTAATGAATATTTTTTTTAAAAAACTTTTTTTTCATGAATATGAATTAACTATATGTGATTATAAACAAATTAGGTTTCTTCGAATTTTGAGGTTACGTTGGATCTAAACTACATCAAATTTTTGTGGTGTCCAAGAATACAAGTAATTATAGTAATACTTTTTATTTTAATTTATGTGAAGAAGTTCGAAATATGATAGTTAGAATATAATATATGAAAATTACATTGAAAAGTACTCTCTCTAGTTTATATTAATTATATAATTGAATTCAGATATGACACATCTTTTAAGAAAAATATATAAGAACATAAACCAAATAAAGTACTATTTTTATTTTTATTTTTTTAATTATTCTCCTAAAAGATGTAAAGAAATTTAGAACTTTATTATTAAAAAAGAAGAAGAAAGAATCGATATGAAAAATCTCAATAATTCTTGTCAACTTTGCAAAATTCACTTATTTTGAACAAACAATTCTCAATAATTCACTTAATGTGGAATTGTGGATTAGAGGAAGTACTACAAACGTAACTCTAATATTCCTTAATATTTGCAAATTTTTGTTTGATAATTATAAAAATTTATAATATTATAAGAAGTAAATAATAATAAAATATTATTGGATTCCCAACCCCCCCAATAACACATCATCCTTAAAAAGGACCAGACCGGGAATGTATATAAAAAGTAAATATGGCAGCCGTCTTCCTTCTTCTTCCTTATTAAGAAAAAAATAGCTTTAATTAAGCAACTAATTAATTAAAATAGAGGAAATATTAGACAATAATCTAGATCTAAGCCTCAAAATTTGGCCTCAGCTTGTGATCCTCTTTTTAAAGAAAAAAGAAACAAATTATGTGTAATTGTAGAAACAAATTAAGGTGTAATAAAAGGAGGGCTTGGGTGTTGTTGGCGATGAAGGAAAATATTTTCAATTTGTTTATTTTTTAGATTTTTTAATTGACGAAATATTTTTTCAAATTAAAAGTTGCCTTAAAAATAATAAAAAAATAATATTTTTTTAATCAGAATAGAAAAAATAAATTATATTAAGTGGACATGCGGTTTATGTTTTATTATCTTTCTCACGCACCAAATACTCTTACCTCCTTCCATTAAGGGTTACAATTAATGGTAAGATTTATATAGAGATCCTAACTATCATAATATTATTAGATCTCTCTGTAACAATATCATTTTTTTGATATTTTTTATTGTAAAATAACATATAACATGAAAGATGGATTCCACGAAAAATATGAATGATTCATGCCATAGTGAAATGTTATTATAAGATATGATTTTGTTATAAAGAAGCTTGATTATAATTGAAAGTAACTTAAGAAAATGACGCAATTAATCACAATAGCTGAGAAATTCATTACACTGTCACTGAATATGAATTAATTATATATATTCTAAATCCTCATATAGAGTATACAATGACAATGACTTTCTGACAGTATAACTGTTAGTTGAATGAGCATATGAGGTATCAACTCAATCAGTAACTAATTAATTTGTGATATTTATTTCTTTACTATTGTTGTCCAGGGTTGTGATGCATCAGTCCTGCTAACGGGTCCAAACACAGAGAGAAATTCATCGAAAACGCAGGCAGATGCGATTACTGTTTGATCGATAAAATAAAAGAAGGCTTGAAATCGAATTTTTTGTCCTAGAGCGCTTGCTTGTTGATGATATTATCAATCTTACTGTTAGGATTTGCACGTTCCATTAGTAACTAATTTATCTCTTGCGCTTTATTTATTTAATTTATCGCGATATATATTAACTAATTTTGAAAAAAAAAACATGTAAAACAGGCAGGTGCACCATCTTATCCAGTGTTCTTGGGAAGAAGGGATGGAGTAGAATCAAAAGCTGAATGGATTGATTATCCTTCACCTTCAATGTCTTGGGAGGAAGGACTTGCTTTACTTCTCTTCTTACTTTTGAATCAAAAAAAAATCTTGATGTTTCAAGACTTTGTCAACTTTACGGTACCAAAATATAGACTTATATTTTATATGTTCTGCATTTTAATTCACTAATAGTTGTTTTTTAATAGCAAAATGCACAGTAGCTTTTAAAATCTATGTCCGAAATTTTAGAGACACATTTATACTATACTAAGGTCCTATTACCTTTTTGAACTTATTTTATAAATAATGTTCTATCCCTTTCGAGTCTAAGTGAGAGTACTAACTTGAAAAAAAAAATCAAACGCACTGAGCCGAAAGAAAAAGAAAAAGCTAGTGTCCGAGGCGAAAAGAGGTTGGTTTAGAGAAAAGTATTTATATAAAATAACTTCAAAAGGTTAATAGAACCTAATATAGTATAAATGTGGTCTCTGACGATGGAATGACCATATATATTTTGAGGGGGTACTTAATTCCATGTTTCACTAACATTGGGCTTCCATATATTATCCATGCTCTAAATTCCACGTTTCACTAATGTTGGGCTTCCATATATTGTCCACGCTCTAGTTGACAGGTCTAGACGTACGAGGGTGTGTTGAGACTCCTACTCAGGGATGGAGCACTTGGTCTCTTCATATGTCTTAGACAATCGTCACTTCTTGAACTAGTTTTTGGGGTCAAGTCAGACCCAAAATCCACTTTTATATAGTTGTTGCCGTCGTTTCCTCAACGTCTTTTTTCATGTTCTTTAACCATTTTGTTCCTCACTAACTCTTCCCAGGCACTAGATTATACTGAATATGTTGTTATTGTTCTAAACGCGGGCCATTTGGTTCTTATTTCAGGGGCACATACAATGGGACAAGCACATTGCAGCTCCTTCTATGACCGCCTTTACGATTTCAAAGGTACAGGAAAACCAGACCCCAGCATGAAGAGATCTGTGTTAGTAAAGCTAAGGGATCAATGCCCTAAAAACAGCAAAAATGATTCACCTGTTTATTTCAATGAGAAGTATGGTTTTCTAACAACATTCATAACAAACTTACTACAATAAGGGGTCTTGTCAGATCACTTATTAGGTGATCAACAATTATCTTATGGAAGCGATACAGGTGAACTAGTCGATGAATACGCAAAGAGTCTAGAGCAATTTCGAAGGGGATTTGCATTATCGATTAGTAGAATGGGAGGCCTTAAAGTGTTGACAGGTAAAAATGGCGAAATTCGCCATGATTGTAAGTTTACAAATAAGAACAATCCTAATATCAATTAGGTTTGGAGAGTGGATTCTCAAATGTCATACATAATTATAATAAGTCATTGAATTTTCATGAAGGACAATGTATTTTGTAATAATTGAAGACATTATAAGTTGATTAATAAAGATATGTGGAAAATCTCAATTTTCTAGTTGAATTGTGTATTTCCATCTTGGCATTCCCTTTATTACTTAAGTCGGTCTATTCATGAAAACAACCTCTCTACTTGTATAAGGTAGGGGGTAATAAGTTAGATCTGTGTTAGGGGTATTAAGATCTGTGTATAAGCATCCCCAGGAGGGGACTCACTGGATTTTCCTTGAAATGAAGTACTCGAGGTGTGTACAAATTGGTCCGAACACCCAATAAAGGTGTCAAACCACACTTCCTCTGTTTTGATATGATGAACTCAATGGCGACAAAGATTTTATTTTCAATTCTACTAAATCTTTTGCATTATCTTCTTTAATTATTGTCATCGTCAGTTTATTAGTAAGTTAATTTTAGGTTAAACCTGGGAATCATGGAATAGATTTGTGTTTAGGATAGGGATATACATACTCGCCTTGCTTCATATAGGTATTCTGGTAGTTTGAATAAACAAGTGGAAACTCGGGTGGAGCCCACGATCAATATCAACCTCGGTGCTGATTAGAAACCAAATCTCAACCGCAGAAGAAGAATGCTTAGATTACTATAATGCTTTTCATCATGCACACATATTGAGGTGGTCCCAAAAGGAATATGGAATTGTTTTGTGCACAACGGTCTTTTCCCCTTTTTAGCGCTATTGAACCGATAATCATGTGAGTTGGAATTTACATGAACTTTTTGATTAATCATAATCTAAGTAATGCTTAAATTCATGAACTTTAGTTTATACAACCTATTTACATACAAAGAAAAAACTAGTTGTAGATATATATCTCTACAATGACTTTATGCCCAATGCTACTAGTTTTTGGAAATGTCCACAACACAACATATGTTTGAGATTAATTTCTATCTACTTGAAGTGTAAAATATATGCAAAATACAAAATTGTTTTTTTTTTAAAATCCTAATTCAAGAAGGTAATCAAGTGGATTGTTCTGATAATTACAATCTATTTGAGAATTCACCTACAATTAGGAAAACAAATTAAAGTTAGCTTGGGACATTCCAGCTTTGACCTTTCAAAGATAGCAGCATTAGGTGTAGTTGGTTATATCTGCACATATAAATTGACAAAATAATAATAATAATAACAAAGTTGTAAAAGCATTTATTAACTATAGTTTAGTAATTACTTTATAACTGGATTTCAGATTTAGCCGATATTTTTTCAATTTTAAGCATCCACAAGTAAATACTTGAACTTATATAATATTGGATAAGTAGACATGTATGTCCTACGTAACGTCCTACGCGTATCATGCCACACAATACACAAGAGTGTGCTTGTTCAATTTTTGACGATATGTGCCAAACTTTACCATTAGAACCAAATTAATGTAAAAACAAACAAGCTGTGTCTTCTGTATTTAGAGCAAAAACTCTATAATTCTTACCTTGATAATTAACTGATCAAAATATTGAAGGTATCACTCTTTCTGGCGTCTTGAACGGGATGGTGGGGTACGGGGGTGGTGGTAAAAGTAAGGTTCATAGTGGCGGTATGGTTAAAACTGGTTAAATAGTGAAAAACAGCAACAGCATGGCTTTGCCGCTCAATATTTTCTGCCCATCCTGAACATATGTACATAAAAGATAAGCATAATACGCGTAAAATATCAGGTAGGATGTTGCGTAGGACATGAAACGTCAAGTAGGATACATGTGTATACTTGTTCAAGTCTATATAAGTTCAAATGCCTATTAATGCGTACTATAGTTAGAGGACATAATTAACATATGAGGACGAATTAAAAAACATGTTAATGATTTAATTTTAAAATCTGCGGGACCATGAACCCTAATAGGATAAAATATTGACGTGATACATAAATATGTCATTTAACTTGACTTTAGCTGCCCTTAAACTTTAATGTGCACAAGTAAACATTTGGTATGATAGATGAAGAAATTGAACAAAATGACATTCGTCCACGTGACATACTGGTGATAATTGTTGTTCTTTCGTATCACCATGTATTTGTATATATCAAGTACCCACTTATATGACATGTGTAAGTAAAAATATATTATCAGCTGAAATCAAGTTAAAAGAGTTATTCTTAAAGAATGATTTGTGCATCGAGACTTACCAAGTGCAGGGTCAAATCCTTGACGATGAAGCTCACGATATTCTTGACACAAGGCACAATAACAACATAATGTATGAATAAGGCAATCAAGACATTTTCCTTCCAACTAAATTTTCTCTCAAGTTTTTAAACTCTGTATGTAGTAGTTAAAAAGGATAAAGGTGTTCTGTATGAATTAATACAACATTAAACAAACAGCGAGTAGTAAGTAGTAAGTAGTAACATGGTTTATGATCACTCTTCCATGCTATGTGTCCAAAATACAAAAAAATAATAATAATTAGACAATAATTAAACATAAACCTAACTTCAATTTAAACTTATATGACACAATACATGTTCCTTTAACTAAACTTTAGTGTGCACAACTAGACGCTAAAACATGTATGAAGTGGAATAAGTAGACACGTATGTTCTACGTGACATTATACACATAGAATGTCACGTAAGACGTGAATTGCCACATAGAATGTCACGTATCCACTTGTTCAACTTTATACAAATTTAATTGTCTTTTTCCGCATATATCCAAAATTGAAGAGTCCAGGAGATAAAGTTAAAGGGCGGGTTTATATATTATGCCAACTTGTATCATATATATTATATATAACTATTAATTTGTGGATCTTACATGTTCGTCCTTCACTCACTATTTCTGCAATTTGCCCGGATGTTATGCATGGACAAACACATGTTGTAAGACCTATATACATGCACAAAAAATGAGGTAATTAATTAACAACAACAATAATAATAACAATTACGTCTCAATTCATGAAAATAAAAATTTAAAAACTTTGCATGTGTGAGTTTGTTCACGTTATCCATCTCAAAACAATAGAAAAGAAGACAGAGATGGATAAAAATATTAAATTGTGAACCCTCAAATATAAAAATACGATGGAGTTGTTAAACCCATAAAGAAAGATGTTTTGAAATAACGATAGGTTGACAATCAACGTAAAATTATCTGAATACATACAATTTTTAGGGTCTCTACCACATGCAAAAATGTTGGTTGACCAAGTTGTCTCTTCCATATGTTTGGTTATTCCAATAGGGGCTCTTTGAATATATACAGAAGACCCATCAGGAGATCCATATGGTTGTGGTGGTGGTGGTGGTGGCGGAGGAGGCATACCATATCCATAAGGTAATAAATGAGGGTATGAATATGATTGTGACGATGCGTTATTATTATCTAATGGTTTATTAGTAACGAATTGGTTATACCCATTCGAGTTCATGAGAGGATACATCTTGTTTTTGCAGAAAGAGATGATTATGAAGACAAAATATGCATGGAAGAGAAGGATAAGAAAAAGAGAGGAAAAAAAAAGAAGTGAAGGGCTTTAGTTCTTGATGAACTTTTTCCCAAGAAATTATTTAATTAATTTTCTTGGTTAGGTAGGGCCATATTGGCTCCTAGTATTTTTTTATTTTTTAAGAAAAAAATGGATATATTGACTCCACTTTTAGGGAAGGAAGACTAATGAATGGTTATAAAGTATGCAAAATTTTAAAAAATATTCTACCCCCCACACTTGTCGTTTGCCTATTTTATAACTAAAATAGTTTTTAGTCAAAGCGTGTGTACAAATCTAATTGAATAGATACTACTCTAAAAATCAACAATTATTGGAAAGAAAATTTTTTTTTTTACTATTACAACAATATCTTAATACCAACTCAAAATATTGCAAAACATCCAAGATAAAGGAGGAGTGTGTGGTTATTCACACTCAACTATATCCCAATGAGGAGAAAGAAGCAGATGAGGTTGTTTTATTACCAAATGGGAAGAGGGATTTACCTTGCAAAAGGGTTTACAAAGTGAAATACAAATCAGATAGATCATTGGAAAAATATTTCACCACCTAAGCTTACACCCTGGACATGGCAAGGAGGCTCACCATACCTAACTCAAATTTCATGCGCTATCAATGAAGCGTATGTTGATGATCCTGAGTACCTATATATGAAATGATGCAGGTCAAATGGCTTGTATACATGAAATGTACATGTACGAGCATGTAAGGGGAATTCTGAAGTATAAACATAACCTTGAACTTGGTAAAAAGGAAACATATTTACCTCCTCCCAACTCACTCAACTAAGCTCAACACAAGAATAAGATACTCAACTTAAAGATATGATAATCAACTCAAATGTGTGATACTCAATTCAAATATATGATTCTCAACTCAAAGGTATACTTAAGGATTTTCAAAACTACTCAAACTTACTCAATTCAGAAGTACTCAAGGATAAGATACCTAACTCAGTAATAAGGTTCTCAACTCAGCGAAACATAGCTCAACTCAAGATACTCAAGTTTGGATACTCAACTCAAGATAAAGCAACAATAAAAGATGCAAGATATGGAAACTTTGAAAATGGTAGATAACAACTCAATGTATTGAAGAATACAATAACGACTCAATTTGCATATAATAGAATATCATATAAGTCTGTGAAATTTTCTCAAACTGACAATCATCACTATGAGCTATGTGATGATACAACGTCTCGCCCACGCTTCCAGAACTGTCTTATAACTTGTCGGGACATAAAACGACTCAACTAAGTGGATCCACTAGTCTATGCTAAAAAGCATAAATGAATTATCTAAAAAGTATGACTCTTTCTACCTATGTTGGCTACCTGGTTTATGGAGACTTTAGTTATTTGAACTCGTCCCATTATCGGTGCTCAATATTACTATCCCAAAAATGTACTAACCTCAATATTACTCACAAAATGTACTAAGCTCATATGTTTAAAAACATAACACTTTCCGTGGTTTGAGATTATTATTCAAAAACTATCTTAAAAGATCTTTTGTAAGTCAATGTTCCCTCTTTTGTTTAACTGTGAAAATATTTTACTCTTGGAAATATTTAGTTTCCATATAATCTTTTGAAGAAATGACTTCATTCTTACTCTTATTCAACTCAATGCTCAAGTCTTAAAACAAGTTTTAAAATATTGTAAAAGACTTTCTCGAAATAAAGTTCATGCCTAATTATATATGGACGTGACGACTCAATTCAAGGTTTTTAATAACCGTAACTAGAACTCAATACTTGAGACTTAACAACTCAAAATTCAAGAGCATCAATAGCAATGCTCACTTCAAGAATGCTTGACTCAGAGGGTTCATACAGAATTATGGGCATGGACTAGTCAACTCAAGGACTCACAGATACTTCTCATCTCAAGACTACTCGACTTATAGAGTTCATGCGAAATTATGGGCATGAACTACTCAGCCCAAGGGCATCATTGGAAACATGTAATAGTCTCATGCTTAGGAATATAACCTCAAAGAGGTTAGGAACTCAATGCTTAGAACTTGAAGATACTATTCCTCTTAATGATACTCAATTTATGGTGTACATGCGGAACTTTTGAGCATCAACGACTCGACTCAAGGGTCTACATGACAACATGGAACTCAAGTATACCGATTTTCTTATTCTCACACCTAATTCCTCAAAACTTAGCTAAAATCGATAGTTGATCTCAAAAGATCAACAGTTGAACACAAAAACTTACTTGAACTCTACTCTGAACTCTCTATTGAATGAGAATTATGAATTCAAGAGTTATGGTTCATGATATGAAGGATATCATGATGATAAAGTAGACACATGAATACATTCTTCTCACTCTCATGCTCACTTACTTGAGTCTTGAAACAAGTTATTAGAAGTTATAGAAGACTCCTCATAAAGACTCAAAGAGACTTTCTCAAAATATTCGAAAGAACTCTCAAGACTTGTCTCTTAGCTCTACCTTATATTTGAATTATGAATTCAAGGTTATGATTCATGCTATGAATGATTTCTAGTTGTTTAGAAGTAGCTTAGAATGTTCAAAATCAAAGGAGAGTAAATTTACCCTTCCAAAGAACTGAGACAGAAAAAAATGATAGAGAACGGGTAGGGTAGGCGACCCTGGCAAACTGAGTGGCGCGGGACTCCTGCCCTAACCCAGAAAAAAGCCGACGACTTTCTTTACTCGTTTTCTTACCTTATTTAACCTAGATTCAAACAGTTCTTCCCCAATCACTTGGATTCAATTTCCTAACATAAGTACACACTAATCTTCTCTATAAAACCCTCAAAACACTCACTTTCATCTCAAGAAATCATCAAAATCCCAACTAAACAAGTTTTAGATTGAAACCTCAAGAATACTTATCAAGAACTTAAATCTTTCAATATTTATGGGTGAATTCGAATATGAAAATCATGTTTGGCGTGTGTATGAAGGATCCCAACACTATGGAAACTTAAATACCTCTTAGGGATTGATCTCATGGCGAAAATCCACAACAAAACTCAAGAATCTCGACGAACGCTTTGATTCTCACCTCTTTTCTCTTATTTTCTCTTCTTGAAGATCTAATCCTAGGCATATATTAGAATTATAAAAGTAAACCCAATAATATTAGAGCCTTAAACCTTAGTAAAATGAATTAAATTTGATTTGGTAAGGAAAAGATCAAAACACCCCTTATTATTTTTGGGTAACTTTCCTTAACTGGACAGTCTGACTTCAAAAGGGCATATCTCACTCATCCGACCTTGAAACTTAGCAAACTCAATGGCATTGGAAAGATAATTCAAAGAACTTTCATTTTACATCTCATGGAACACCTAAATCATCCTGTACCGAGAGTTACGGTCGTTTGAAGTTGAACCAAAACATAGAAAAGCTTAGGAATGACTTCAATGAATTCTCTTTAGTTCTTCTTGTCACTCAAGGTGCTACATCTGGTGACCTTAACATATACGAAAAATTTTAATTCCTTGATAAAAACTTACTCACTACAAAGGATGGTTCGAGTCTTGGCTCAAAAAATTCTAAGGTGTTACATGTATAAAGGGTGTTTAGTTATCAGGGAGACACTCAAAGAGAGAGAATTGATTTTACTGAGACCTACTTACCAGTTGTTAAGATGACAACGATTAGATGCATTCTGGCTATGACAGTGAAGCGAAAGTGGAATTGTGTGACCATCTCATCTAAACTTAAGTTGTTAGAGAACATACTTTCATTATTTGATTATATTCTCAACAGGAATAGAGTTCGAGAAATGTGGGTAGAAGACATATACAGAGTGAGAGAAATGGTGTGGAATCCAAGGCAACAACAAAATAACGAGGAAGAAGTGCAGACAAGAAACAAATTTGGAGCACTGGAGAAAGAATAAGAGAATGGGGGAGAAGAAAAAGAATGATAAACTTAAGCATAAATTGAAATCTCTAGTTTGGAAAAGGACCTATAACACCCTTGAGCTATTGAAATTAGGATAAAAATACCCTTCCTTGACCTATTGACTCCATATATCCTTGATTTCAATGTTTACAACTTTGTAATACCCTAATTACAAATCAGACCTCGATAAAAACGTGTGTAGAACTGAATATTGAAGAAAACTCTAGAGAAATAAAAGATTCGATAATCTAATCAAATAATAGTACTATGGTTAGAGAGAAAGCAACAATATCTACTAGAACATTGAAGCCAATTGGGTTATCAACTAATTAGAGAAATTAGTAGTTATAAAAAAAAAAAAAAAAAAGGATCATGATATATCCCATTTAATTTCCAAAATTTGTGTACATAGCATAGTATAGATTCTTCAATGTGAAGAATTCAACAATTGAAATGCATGTAGCTTCTGGCTTTGTTAAACATCTAATGATCTAATGATAAGAATCAATAATTTTCTTCAACCACTTTTGACTAGTTTGCAACAATTTTCTATTCATCTAAACATCCCAAGATTAGCCATTGGTGGCACAAATTGAACAGCATTTTGGCTTGCTATTCTTCTTTGTTTCTTCTTATTGGCTTTCCATCCTGAAAATAATAAGAGGAAAAAATTATAGTAATATTGATTATGCAACAACTATAGTCCAGTATTAGAAGAAATAATATCGCATCGAGTTATGTATGAATTTATGCATTATTTTACCTAGATTAGAATGCTAGATAAAAGCATTTAAAGATAAATTCTTATAGTATGTAATCACGACATAAGAATAACAATATGTATCAATTTGTGTGGCGTTATTTCATTTTTATTCTATTTTGAAAATTGATGACACATTTCTATGGTAAAAATAATTTTACATTTAAACTTTCAGTTTACCTTTTAATGTTACATAAGATTTATTTAGATCATGAGTTTCAAAAAAATGAAACTTCGTATCAGTCAAACATAATCACATAAATTTAGGGAATAAATATTATTGTTCATTACATGACAATCTTGTCAATATCATTCACTACTTAAACGACTTTTGTATTGCAATTTTTGTTTAACTAGTACTCCATGATCAACAATAACAACACATTAAGTATGATTACATTAGCAAAGTTTGATGAGAATAGACTATACATAAAAAATTTATCATTACGGAGTAGGTGTAGAGACTCTTTTTGTTAGGCGCACAAATGATCAATGATATCGAACCAAAATTATATAAAAAATATGATAATCAAATAACAAGATACGAAGCATAGATAAGAATGATAGAAAAGAAAATTACCTAGAGCTACATCAAAGCCAAGTTTGTTAAGCTGACGATAATTCTGACAAAGGACCAATCTCATACAAATAAGAGTAATTGCAAACTCACTGAATAAATTTCCCATCAAATTATATTTTTTTCTGAATTGCACACGATGATACCATGCAAAAACCAATGATGCTTGACAACAAAATGCCTCCAAAAGTCCAAACATTAATGCAGCTTCCCACCAAGCTATACATTAAAAGAAAATATAAAAAATTAGACAAAATATATATTTCCTCTCCGTCCCAATTCATCTGACATATAGATTAGATTTCGAGAGTCAAACAAAAATATCTTTGAGACAGAAATGTGAGGTGGCATGTCTGAATGCTTGATCAAAATAAAAAAGTTACTCTCGAAATCCAAACTATGTCATATAAATTGTGACAGAGGAGTAGTATAATTATATGTGTTTTGCTATATAAAATATCTTAATTAGTAAATTACTCATTTGTCCTTGAGATAAAATCTCATCCACTTGCCCAAAAGTAACACAGGGACATAAACATGTAATAAAACCTAAAAAATATTGTAAAAAAAAAAAATGATTAGCTCTAAAAAAAAATAACTAAAAATGAGAGAAAAAATCAAGGAAATAATTAAAGGAACCTACAATTCTTGATGTCTGAAAAACAATCAAAAAGGCCTGTGGACCAAGGCTGACTATAAATTTGTCCATTTGAGATATTACTATTATTTCCATGGAGCATTGGATGATGAAATGAATGAAATTGGTCATGAGGAAAGGGCATAGGAAAATGTGGAGGAAATGGTGGTGGCACCCCCATTGGTGGGTAATATGGCATCACAGGGGGTTGGTGATATGAAGGTGGTTGGTGTTGTGGTGGAATTAATGGCCACGGAATTTGTGTCGATAATGATGACAATTGTGATGGTGGAGGGGGTCCATAAAGGGGATGTTTTGGTGGTGATGATATCGAATTAGACATAATTGATGGTGGTGGCGGTGGTATAGCTAAATGAGATTCATTCATCGAATTTTGTGATGATGATGATGAGGAGGAGGAGGAGAGATGTCTATGCATTGAATTTTGTGGAGATTGCAATGAAATATCTCTTTGTATAGAATTTTGTGGTGACAATTGATGATGAGGGGATGCTGGAATATTCTCATTATTACCATCTGTTCTTTGCATTTTTTGAATGAATTGTTTCTTGAAATGTAAATTCAATCAACAAATTGTTGAAAGAAATATATGTTTTTTTATGTTTATAAGATAGATATCAATTACAGAAAGAGAAAGAATGAGAATGAAGAAGAAAAAGATGAGGTAATTTCATGAAAGGGGAGAGTTGTAACCTAATAGTTGCAACTCTACCCTCTTAACTTTTTGAAAAGGGTTTCAGCTTTTATCTAATATGATTCACTTTTCTTTCTTTTGATCATCAACCACAATTTGTGGCTAATTTTCTCTAATTAAAATAAAATGCAAAGATGTAGTTTGGAGGATATGAATTATGAGGAGCTAGCTAGCTCCCTCTGGATTTATGACACGTGTCAATTAATATAGACATTTTGGAAATTACTAATAAATAATTAATCCCAAACTTTATGGTTACAATATTTAACTTATTGTATGTTGAGAAAGTTATGTTGAAGAAAATCATCTAGGAGTAGATTTCGAAATTGAAATTTTTTAAAAAAAATATTTAAAGTTATGTTTAATTGGATATATATTGTACTTGAAAATTTTGAACTTATATAAGTGAGTGAAATTTCTCTCGAAAGTTGGTCGAGTTTGAAAAATTTTCTAGGTGGATATTTGAAGACAAAATTTCTTTATGTGATAGATATTTCTCTAAGAAGGGTGATCACACCCAAAATTTGTTTTAGTGATAGTTGCATAAGCAATGTTTATATTAGTAAGGTATAATGTTTTGGTGGTCTCCTAGAGTTGATATTAATTTTCACTTAGACATTTCAATTAGACTTTGTTTATTTTAGACACTTCATGGCATGTCCTGATGTGTCATTTTGACACTTTTTGCTGACATGACATAGTGAGTGTGATACACTCCTTACCAGAGTGTGGAGAGATTATTTAACCTATTTTTATTTTATTTTCTTCTTCTTCCCATTTTAGCCACCATTTTCTAAAACTGAAACGCCTTCGATGGAGAAATAGATTTAATGGTGCTACAACACTAAGAGATCTCAAGCTTAGAGAATTTTTCTTATTTTGTTGTTATTTTTTCCTCAAAAGACATATTATTAGTTTATTTTTTAAAAAAAGGAAATTCTTTTAATAGAGAACTCTTTGTTTAGATTTGAACAATTTAATTTATTTTAAATTAAGTAAGACGAATTAGTTTTTGCAAAGAGATTGTACTTTTATAAAAAAAAATTAACAGTTAAATTACTATGAAAATATCTTGGGGATAGACAATCTGAATTGTGAGAGATTTGGTTTGGGTGTTGGGGTAGAGAAGACATTCTAGCAAGGGAGGGATTGATTTGAGTGTGGTAGGGGTAAAGGATGCGGACCGTGGAGAAAATATCCTGGTGGGGGAGGGGTTGAGGATCGGGGTAGGGGTGGTAGAGAAGGCAACATTAAATGGGTTGTGAAAGTGGTTAATTTTTTTTAAAAAAAACTATTTAAATAAAATAGTCACGTGTCATTAAGTTGTTGATATTCTTTTTCTACTCAGGATTCATTATTTAAAAATTATTTTTCATACATATGTCATGTATTTATTTAAGTCGTCATTTTAAAACATCATCACCGAATGTGTTACACACGCCTTACATATTTAGTTGATTATAAAAAAAAATGTCAAAATGGTACACTGAAACATGACATGAGCTGTCTAAAGTGAATAAAAATTTAGGTGTTTAAGTGAAAGTTAAAGTCAATTTTAGGCGGTTGTCGATGGATTAGACCTATTATAATATTTGTATTAATCATAAATATATAGATGCATTAGTCTTATGCACTATTTGATTTAGTATATTAATATAAGCATGCATTGCATAAAAATATTTACTAATTAAAATACCTTTTACAATTATGACAAAAAAAATGTAAAAATCATTTTGAGGAGCTATGAGATCTTTAATCATGTTAATGCATGCATAATGCATTAAATCCTCTTGTATTAATACCATAGATTTTCATATATTTGTAATACACACCTCAATATAAGTTGAAAAAATGTACTAAATAAGATACTAACTAATATACTTTACTAGACCAATTGTAAGGTGTGTATTACTAATAATACAAAGGGTTAAACACATGTATAAATTAATTAATGACATAACTATCCCTCTAATCTCTCTCAAAGCATTTTTTAATTCTTAAGAGCTAAAGAGTGTGGAGGATATTCTTATAAATAAATATTTTTTTAGAGAACTTGCGCAAGGCTTGTTATTTTTATTGTATCAAATTATATACAAATATTGGTAATGCGTGGATTAGTAATGCATGTATTATTTTTTAATTAAGTATTTGACTCATTATTTCCTACTTAATCTTGTGTTCGATTTAAAACTCTATAAAATGTTTCTTTTTTACTATACCCTTAAATTATTATGAGATTTTCTATTTCATATAATTTGGTCAAGATAGATAATTGTCGAACAATATTTTTTTTTAAAAAAAATCTATTTCATTTAATTAGTCAATTTAAACACTAATATATATAATTAAGGAGCATAATTAATTTTATTGTAGTGACTATTTGCATGATCCCTCTATTCTTAAAGTATTCTCAAAAATCTTAGTTTAATCCTATCAAATTGGGCTACGAATTGGGCCAAATAAGTCCAATGGACCTAGCTATTGCGAGATACAAGAACAATATGGGCCCATCCAACACACATTTTATTGTTAAAACCGAAAAGAAAAAGGAAAACTTTCACATATAACCACTTAAAAAAATTAATTACTCTTCATAGTTATAGTTTGATAATTACAATTTGTAGCTACATGTTATATGGAGGAGAAAGACAAGCGAGACAGGGAGAGAGAGAAGAGAGGCGAGAGAGGGGGATAAGAGTGGGCGAAAGGTGAATTGTATATGTCTATTGGTTAGATAATTGTATATTATACATATGTATTTATAAATATGGCAAGAGAGATTGGGAGAGGGAGGAGAGAGACGAGCAAGATCGAGAGAGGGTAGAGAATGGGAGAGAAGTGAATTGTAATTGTATATATACATATACATTTGTACATTGGGCAAGCGAGATTGGGAGAGGGAGGAGAGAGGTAAGCGAGAGAGGGCAGAGAGTGGGAGAAAGGTGAATTGTATATGTATATAGGTTAAATAATTGTGTATTATACATATGTATTTGTATATTCATGTGAATTATACAATATACAAAACATGACAATTATAAACTTCGAAGTCAAGTCCACGTAATTAATGTATAATGTAGCGCGAGTGGGTTAATTATAGCAAAAACTAGAGCTATGATGAGTATTAAATAGTATAATACGGAATTTGCGTTGCATTACGTAATTTTCCTTAAAAGAATGTAGAATTTCGGAATCATTACTTCTGTTGTTATTTATATGTCCATTTTTTGCTTAATATACATATTTAAAAAATACATAATTGATTTGTTTTTATCTTTTTTTAAAATATTAACTTCTTAAGTAAATTAAGGATACAGTAAGTAAAAAATATTGTATTTTCTTGATTTATCAAAAATAATAAATAAAAAGGAATAATTAAAAAGTTAAAATTAGATAAACAAAAAGAGATGAAGGAAGTGTTTTTTTTAAAAAAAAATTTCTACTAATCGAGAAAATATTCTGGTGGGGGAGGGGTTGAGGATCGGGGTGGGGGTGGTGGAGAAGACAACATAAAATGAATTGTGCAAGTGGTTAATTTTTTATAAAACTAATTGAATAAAAATTGTCCCTGTCATCAAGTTGTTGATATATTTGTTTACTCAAAATTCATTATTTAAGAATTAACTTTCATATACATGCCGTGTCTTTATTTAGGTCGTCACTTTGACATGTCATTTCCCGAATATGTTACACACACCTTACACATTTGGTTACTTATAAAAAAAAATTTGTCAAAATGGCACACTGAAACATGACATGAGCTGTCTAAAGTGACAAAAGTTAAGATGTTTAAGTGAAAGTTAGAGCCAACTTTAGGAGGCCATTGATGTGTTAGACCTATTAATAGTATTTGTATTAATCATACATATATAGATGAATTAGTCTTATCAGTTTGATTTTAGTATATTAAAAATAGCATGCATTGTATAAAATTATTTACTTATAAAAGTACCTTTCACAATTATAATTTAAAAACTGTAAAAAACGTTTTGAGGGGCAATAGGATCTTTAATCATATTAATGATATTATAGATTTTCATGTATTAGTAATACACGCCTCACCATAGATTAGAAAAGTGTACCAAATAAAGTAAGATCACAAAGATAATGCATGCATTAATTTTTTTTTAATATACTTTACTAGACCAATTGTAAGGTCTGTATTACTAATTATACAAAGGGTTAAACACATGTATAAATTAATTAATGACATAACTATCCCTCTAATCTCTCTCAAAGCATTTTCAATTTCTAAGAGCTAAAGAGTGCGGAGGTATTTTATAAAAAATTAATTTCTTATAGAAATTGCGTAAGGCTTGTTATTTCTATTGCATCGAACTATATACAAATATTAATAACGCATGGATTACTAATATATAGATTAGTAATGCATATTTTTTTTATTAAGGGTTTGATTCATAGGTTTCTACCTAATCTTGTTTTCAATTTAAAACTCTAAAAAAAAATTCTTTTCTACTATATCCTTGAGTTATTATAATTAAGGAAACTTTCACATTTAGCCATTTAAAATAATTAACTACTCCCGTAGCTATAGTTTGATAATTACAATTTGTAGCTACATGTTATATGAAGGAGAGAGACGAGCGAGAGGAGAGGGGGGAAGAGGAAAAGAGTGGAGAGCAAAAGTTAAATTGTATATGTATTATGGTTAGATAGTGTTGTATATATAAATATGGAGGTGTATATTATGGAAAGAGAGATGAGAGAGGGAGGAGAGAAGGAGAGAAGTGAGCGAGACTAGGAGAGGGAGGAGAGAGGTGAGCGAGAGAGAGTAGAGTGGGAGAGGAGGTGAATTGTATCTGTATGTATATAATTGGATATAACTATATATATTATTACATGTGCATTTTTACAAATGGCAAGCGGATTGGAGAGGGAGGAGAGAGGAGAGAAGATATTGAGAGAGGGCGAGCGGGAGGAGAGGAGGAGAGGAGAGTGGGAGAGAGGTGAAATGTATATGTATATAGGCATAAAAAAACTTGTATTATTATACATTATATATTTGATATTCCTGACGAATTATTACGTATACAAACGTGACTAATTATACAAACTCGAAGTCAGCCCACGTAATTAATGTATAATGTTAGTTGCGAGTAATAATTATAGCAAATTATAGCTATGATGAGTAAATAAATAATATAAGTTTGCTTTGTTACGTAATTTTCCCTAATTAATTTTAGTATGATAACTATTATCATGATCCCTCTATTCTTAAAAGTATTCTCAAAAATCTTAATTCAATCCTATCAAGTTGGGCAAATAAGCCAACGGACCTAGCTATTGAGAAAGGAAAAATTAGTAAAGTAGTCACAATTCCTAACTTAATTAGTAAAAACATCTACACTTTAAAATATTTAGTTAAAATGTCCAAATGTCAATATTTTAAAAATAATTTGTAAAATACTATGATGTCTTTTCTTTTTATTTATCAAAACAGTCCAACATTGAAATATATTTACTATATAGTTAGACTTTCTAGACTTTAATACCATTAAATTTATGTTCATATTAAGATTTTCAATATTTTTTTCTTTTACATTTTCACCATTATTGTCCTCATTACACATTGTGTGAAGAAGAACTAATTATACAAAAGTTCATCTCAATTTGTTAGATCTATCGATTATTCAAGAAATCTCTCAATTACAAAAGGTATTGTCGTAATCATCTTTTATTTGCGGAGAGTCAATAAGATTTTTATTTCAAAAATTAAAAATTATGTTGAATTTCGGATTGTATGTATTATATTTTCTTCGTCGGTTTTTTTTCGATTTTTTATATGAGTGTTAAACATTACGCACAAATATTTATGAATTTCAGAATTTTAGTATTCGGAACACTATTTTGTGATTTTATTTTAATATGAGGATTGAAGTTAGGAGATTGTAAATTTGTAGTAAGCCACATAAGCATTCATACATAATATATGGTTGATTTTTTTTTATATTTCATATTTATAATTTCACAATTTTGCTATAGGATTATTAATTCACAAATAAACAACAAGATTCAGATTTGAATTTGGTGTGAAAAGGATGGAAAACAGAAAGGAACCTAGCAAACGAAGAAGAAGAGAGAGTCAAGGAAGAATGTTGCGGAATGTAGTCATATCAGAATAATATTCATATTAATTTTTGTTTGTCAATTATTTTTTTTCCTCATCATTTGTATTTTTATTAAGAACTTGATTTTCTTTTTTATTTGTAGTCATTCAAATACGTATTCTTATATGAATTTGTATTTCGAAGCATTAAAGTATCATATTTTTTAACAGTCAATTTATATTTTTTTAGAATATTGTATATGATTTATATTATTTTCACTATGTAGTTATCTCATATAGAATTGTATTTCTTAAAACATATATGTATTTTGTTTTTCAACAGTAATTTGTTATTTTTTTTGAATATTGTATTATTGATTATATTATTTCACTAGATGTACATGGTTTAAAGAAATCTTGTATTCTTATTTATTTCATAGTCAATTTTGGATTTATGTTTTTGAGAAATATATATCCTTCCTCGAAAAATTTATAATTCCCCCAGTTGCTATTTCCCCAAAAATCTTGTGAACTTTCATAAATTCATTTCATACATATGAGCTACGTGTGTGGTGTGGAGTGTGTGGTGTGTGTGTATATATATATATAGATATATATATATATATATATATATATGGTGAATCAAGTAATACAATTTTGATCACCGAAATACATTTTGTAGTGAAAGAAAAAAAAAATAATTTAATTTGAATGTATAAAGGAAGATTAAAATGTTAAATAATATTGGTAAATACAATTTAAAATGAAAAAATACAAGGAAAGTTGATTCTAATAGAATGAAAAAAGGAGTAGTTTTTTGTAATTGTAATAATGCAAATAAATTTTTAAGATGATATTGTTCCCTTCTCTCAAAATTATTATCTCACTTGTTCATTCATACTAATTTTTTGATTTTATATATTATTATAATATTTAATAAAAATTAGAATTAACATTAGAAATAACTAATAAATTGCAATATTGAAATGAATATGAAATACAAAAATTTTCGAAGAAAACAAATAAATTACACATGACAAAATATATGAATTATAAATATGTCTTAAATAACGATAAATCATTTGGCCCCACCTATTGATGGATAAAACTAATAAAAAAAAAGATTAAGATATGGAGAAGTGTTTTTTTTTATTTGGAGTTTTATTTAAAAATGTAATTGAAGAGGAAACTTAAGAGTGATATTATCTTTTAAAAATATTCTCTCACTTGATTTTCTCCCTTTTGTTATTAAATAATTCTATTCTTTAAATAAAAATAAATAATAAAAATATAAATAAGATACATAGCAAATTATAATTTTGATATATACTAAATGTTAAAATATTTAGTTTTTGAAAAATTTGCCATTGAGAAATACAGGAACAATATGGGCCCGCCCAACACCCACTTTATAGTTAAAACCGAAAATAATATAGTAATTTCAGTTGCACACTAGAATTTTGGAATTATGATTATATGTTTATTTTTTTTATTAATACACACATTAAGAAAATTGATTAAGGAGGTTTTATCTTTTTCAAAAATATTAACTTTTTTTTAAAATTAAACGTATACTTTCTTTGTCCCAATTTATATGACATATTTTATGTTTTGAGAGCCAAACAATTTAAGTTCCACCGGAAATATGCGCATGAAATCTTCAATTTTTTGAAATGAAATTTATATATTTGTAAACAATGTAAAAATTACTATGAGTCACAATAATTGATAATTCAAAAATGTTTAAAAAAATCTATGAAAAAATTATGAAAAAATTACGATTAAAGATAGACTTATTTGACTCTTGAAATTCGAAAGGTGACATATAAATGGAACAGAGGGAGTACTAAATAAAATTATTGTATTTCTTGATTTATAAAAAATGATAAATTAAGAAAAATAATTAAAAAGTAAAAATTAGACAAATAAAAAGAGACAAAAAAAAGTAATTTTTTTTTAAAAAAAAATTATACTAATCGAGATTCAATAGCACACTAGAATCTACTTGGAATGTGGAGTGCACACATCTCCAAATCTCTATTAGGTGTCACCTAATACAAAATATCAATTCAAAATATTAATTATGTTTCCTTTAAAAAGAAAAACATAACACAATCTTCAGAAGATTTGCTGATTATTTGGAGGCAGCTAATTGATTATTTCCTCGTAAAATAGAATCTTTTTCTCATCAAAATGATATTATTGTACACTATTGGTCACCATGTCTGATTTGTTTTCTGGTAGTGAGTTTTGTAATTAAATCATGTAATAATATATTTTATATTGATTTAATGTAAATATTTAATATGAGTAATTTTTTTTAGTTGTAATTTATTGTGATACTTATTTGAAAATGTTGATGTCATTTGAATTTTTTGACAATTAATAAATATTTGAGTGAGATTTCAATCAACTATCTTTTCATATATGGTTTCGAAAGATTGATTTAGTTCATTAGTTTTTTTTTTTAAAAAAAAAACTGAATTCAATTTTTAATTTATTGAAACCAATAAATTATGGATCGATTGTTCCTCAGTTTTAACGATCATGTTCATCGATTTTGTGAAACTGACCTTGTTTAAATTGACGATGTTCAGTTTGTCGATTTGACGTTGATTTTTTTAAAAAAAAAAAACTAATCCAATCCATCGATTTTGACTTTCAATTTTAATTCAATTTTTAATATTGGTGAAGGTTATGATAGTGAAACTAATTGATATTAGTAATTAACAGTGTTGTTGGTGATCATTATAGATTGTGTGGTGATAGACGATGATTTGTGGTAGCTGATGGTGTTACTAATTGAGATAGTGGAGGTGGCAGCGACGACAATGACAACAATGTCAGTTATGATTGTCAAGTTGATTGATTGAAAAAAAATTGATCACAGTGATGATAGTGATTGTGGAGTTGATGATAAGTGATTGATAGTAATGTCGAATTTAATGGCGCGATAATGTTGAAGCTGCAAGTGAAACGACATAGTATCAATAACGATAATAGTTGTAATGACAGAAGTATTTGATGGCAATAGTTGGTAATTAATAGATGATAGTAATGATGGTAATTATGATGTCAAAGATAGCTAGTACCTTATAGTGGTGATGATCTTTGATTATGAACAAAATAAAAATAATTAATATCATCTACACAAGAATATTTTTTTAATTATTAAGATCAACTCTAATCAATTAAATACTTAAATTTTAAAAACAAGTTCATTTAACGATCTTAAGTCTGAACCATTCGAAATCCAACTTAAATGAGGCCTAAGTGATATTAAAGTATTAATTAAACTGATGTTGCAGCTTTGGTTAGTTGTAAATAGATAGATATATATAGTGTTGTCATCAAAAGGGATTTGGAATCTTATGCCTCACATGTGATCAAAAGATTCTCAAGTATCCAATAGAAATTTCATATTCAAATTGCTTATTGGATCTATTAAATGATAAACATAATAATAATAATGACCCTCCAATAAGTCTATTGGAATTGACTCTGTATTAATGGAATCTCATCATCCATACATAACGAATAATGTTGTATATCATATACATAAAATATATGAACGTAAAAAAGTAGCATTATTTATGAGACTATAACTCATAAAAAAGAAAATAAATTTATGGATAGAATCAAATATGCAGTATTTACAGACAAAAAATATAATATTCCTCGACCCAAAATTGAATTTCCAAATCTTGTCTGCTTAATGAATGTATAGAAATATATAGAGAAAATAAAAAAAAAATTGAAAAATTGTATACTCATATTTGAGATAGGTTTTAACTTTTAAAGGGGAAGAATATTTAAAAATATTTAACTTATGCAAGATGTACATTATCCACCTCCTTTACCAAAGAATGCTAGTAATGGACACATATAAAATATAAAAGTGAGAAGATTCTCTAAATTATGTGTTATATATAACATCATTACCAACCTAACTAATAATACTTAAATATCTCAATGATCAAGAATCTAGAATATTCAAAAAAGTTGTAAAATTTGAAAGAAGAATTATATAATAAGAATTTTAGAATTGTTTTAGAAAAAAGTAGTACTAGTAATTATGATTTATGAATATTCTAAGAAGGTATTGTAAATGTCCTTCATTAGATTCTTTCATTACTATTTATAGATGGAGATTATTATTTGAATCGTTCATTATTATATTATATGTTTAAACATACTAAATTGGGATTATGTGTATTGAAATAGAATTGAATCTCAAATAATCAATTTTTTTAATAGTTAATTTTTTTTTTTGATTAATTAATGTATGATATTCTGAATCCTTATTTGTATATTTTTGAGTGCTTGATCACTCATTTATTGAGAATGATTGACTTGGGACATTAGAAAATATCTCAAAAATTATTTTCCAAAAGTATTTACAAAATTATGTGAAAAACAAAATAAAATCAAAAATAATATAAAAGAGGAAAAATACAAAATCCTAGTTGAAAAGTCAAAAACACATATTATTTGTTAATTAAAGAAAACTAACTTTATAAATTTGAAAAAAAAAAAGCTTTGTGAGTACCTTATATTATTATATATATAAATGAAGTAATGTAGTTATTTGAGTTATGCTCAAGTACGCAAGAAAGCAAAGCAAAGAAAAGAATGTGAGAGCAAAAGTGAGAAATATAAAAAGAGAAATAAACCAAGTTGTTAAGAGTGTAAGTGAGAGATAAAGTTAAATATAAATAAATGTAAGATCAAAGTTGATCCACACCATTTTATGATAATAAAATTCAAGTTGCAAATGATTTGTGCTAAAAAAAATACACAACATTTAGATCAATAATAAATGTTGAAAAAATATTCTAGAGTTGATTGAAAATGATGACAACAATTAATTAACAGTAAAATGACCAAAGTCCACGAAATATCCAATAAATGGTTCAACTTTAATATATGCGCACATAGAACCCAAAATTATCGAATGTTTTGCCGTTTAACGATACATGTTCACTATTAATTTAGCACATGTTTTAAGAAATAATAAAAAATAAGGTTTAAAATATATTAAATTAAGTATTTTAAAAAATATATATAGTATTAAATAACAAAAATAAAATAGACATAAACAGATAAATTATCGCTTGATTTTTCAAACTCACACGGATATTATTGAGTAATAATCTTTAATATATCAGACGAGTAAATATAAATGGAATGAGTATTTTTAAAAATAGATCAATTTTTAGTAGATTGTTGAGGAAAAGATATATAAGCACGTAAGAAAGTTATTTTTTGATTGAATAAAGATCGGCATTACTTTTTATATATTAACTACTAAAAAATTGAAAATTCACCCATGTTTGAGAAATTACTTAATAGTATCACTTATGTTGGTTTTAGGATTACAATATCACCCAACTTTACTTATTTTTCTCAAAATATATTTGACACAAATAAAACATTATTTCTCTCCTAATGGAATGCCACGTCACATTTTTTAAATTTATTAATGATATTTTTTTAATTCTTTAAATGTATATAGGCTCTTAATACTAATTTATTTCAAACATTTAACCACCATTATAAATTGAGGTTTATTCTAATACAAAGAAGAAAAATAATTAAGGAAATAATAGATAATTGAAATACGAAATTCGTGGATAGTAATATTTAATTAAGGATTTTTTTTTATCAATTACTTGAAAAATAATAATATAAACGTAATTAATTAGTAACGTGTGATATTTCTCATGTGCGTGATTTTCTCGCACAAAAAAACTCCGTGTTAATCGTAAGATAAAATATTGAGATTCTCACAAGACCTGAGAGCATAGCTAACCTCAGGTTACACAGAATTTAGTTATATTATATTTATAATTACTAAAAAAAATATATAAAATATTGATTAGAACTCTTATTTTAAAGAAGTTAATAAAATTTTAAAACTTACATGTATCTTTAAACTAGACATATGTGTTTATGCTAGCACGAGCCCAATATCTATTATTTTAATTTATGTGATATTAATAGAATTTAGAAAGTTCGTTGAATTTTAACTTTTAAAGGGGAAAAAAGATAGGTTTTTAATGAATTAATTTGTGAAGATTTGCTAAAAACTTAGAATTAAATAACTTATTCAAGATGTACATTATCCACCTCCTTTACCAAAGAATGCTAGTAATGGACACATATAAAAGTATAAAAGTGAGAAGATTCTCTCAATTATGTGTTATAATATATATAACATCATTACCAACCTAACTAATAATACTTAAATATCTCAATGATCAAGAATCTAGAATATTCAAAAAAGTTGTACTTGTACAAAATGAAAGAAAGACATATATAATAGGAATTTTTAGATTGTTTTAGAAAAGGATAGTACCAGTATTAGGGATTATAATATCTAAGAAGGTATTGTAAATGTCCTTCGTTAGATTCTTTCATTACTATTTATAGATGGAAGATTATTATTTGAATCGTCCTTTATTATATTATATGTTTAAACATACTAAATTGGGAGTATGTGTATTGGAACAAAGCTGAATCTTAAATAATTAATTTTTTTAATTATTAATTTTCTCTTAAATTAATTAATGTATGATATTCTGAATATTTTTTGAGTGCTTGATCACTCATTTATTCAGAAAGATTGACTTGGGGCACATAGAAAATATATAAAAAATACCCTTTTCCACCAAAGTATTTACAAAAATTATGTGAAAACAAAACCAAAATCAAAAATAATATACAACGAGAAAAAATACAAAATCCGTAGTTTGAAAAGTCAAAAACACCCACCCCCCATTATCTCCAGTTACACCATTAAAGAAAACCCTAATCCATTGAATTTGAAAAAAAAAAAAAGCTTTGTGAGTACCTTTTCTATATATATATAAGTAATGTAGTTATTGAGTTATACTCAAAGTACGCCAGAAGCAAAAGCAAGAAAAGAAATGTGGAGGCAAAAAGTGAGAAAATAAAAAAGAGAAATAAACCCGAGTTGTTAAGAGGTAAGTGAGATAAAGTTAATAAATATAAATTAATGTAAGATCAAAGTTGATCCATACCATTTTATGATAATAAAATTCAAGTTGCAAATGATTTGTGCTAAAAAAAAATAAAATAAATACACAACACTTAGATCTAAAATAAATGTTGAAAAATATCTAGAGTTGAAAATGAACCACATTAATTAACTTAAAATGACAAAAGTCACGAAATATCTAAATTCAATATGTTCAACTTTAATATATGAGCACATAGAATCCAAAACTATCGAATGTTTCGTCATTTAACGATACTGTTCCCACCCGCCGCGGTAATCCCCAGCCGCAGAACACGTTTTTAAGAAATAATAAAAAATAAGTTGAAGATATAAAGAAGATATATATATATATATATATAATATAACTATCGATCTATATATATAGTAATTAAATAACAAAAAGAAAATAGGACATAAACAGATAAAATTATCGCTTGTTTTTTCCAAACTTCAAACAGATATTATTGAGTAATAATCTTTAGTATATCATACGAGTAAATATAAATGGAAGGAGTATTTTTAAAAATAGATCAATTTTTAATAGATTGTTGAGGAAAAGATATATAAGCACGTAAGAAAGTTATTTTTTTTATTTTAATAAAAGATGTCATTACTTTTTATATATTAACTACTAAAAAATTGAAAATTCACCCATGTTTGAGAAATTACTTAATAGTATCACTTATGTTGGTTTTAGGATTACATATTCACCAACTTTCTTGTTTTCTCAAAGATATTTGACACAAATAAAACATTATTTCTACTAATGGAAAGGCCACCATTTTTGTAAAGTAATAATTGATATTTTTTAATTATTTAACGTATATAGGCTCTTAATACTAATTTATTTCAAACATTTAACCACCATTATAATTGAGGTTTATTCTAATACAAAGCAGAAAAACAATTAGTAGATAAGGAAATAATAGGATGATAGAACTAAATGTCTTCACTTAACAAGTAATGACCAGGTCCTTACTCACTCCAGAAAAGTACCACAAAGTTAAATGTAGTAAAATCAAACACAATGATTTTACGTGGAAACCTCCTTGCTTAGGGAGTAAAACACGGACCTGTGCACAGAGTATTTCAAGCGTTTACTATCTTCAAAAGCAAAAGAAACACGATTACAACAAACGTAAGAAAAAAGTTTATCAATCTTACAGTTAAGCAACTGTCCTTATTGCTAAACAAGCCTAAGTAGAAAAACTATTCAACCACTCAGCTATTCCACCTGGACAAACCCCCTACACTTTCCACACTACCACACTTGATTCCTTTTATAGATTCAGAATAGTTAGTTTACAAGTTTCAGACCAGCACGCAAGATATTCCTAAACAGTTACACAAAAGAGCAAGAGCAGTTTTGTGTTCGTGGAAATGATTCTGCCTTTTCTTGGTTAGTAGCCTTGCAAGACGTTCTTGAAAACGTTGCCCTTATTTTTGCTTTTTTCAAGTTGCCAAAAATGAAAATAAATGTTTAGGAAAGTGCATTGATATGGGCAAAGTCACTTTCCTAAACCTTCTTTGCATTGGCATGGAAAGTCACCCCTTTATGACGCCATCGGGAAGTTGCACCTACGTTCTGTACCATATCCAGTCTGGCAGTCGATCTGGCTCATAATCGTGAGGGAGTCTGGTACCTCTTCTAGGTCCCTGGGTGTGTTTTATCTGCAATACTCAAACAAAAAACCTTGCAATACTCAAGTAAGAACCTGCAATACTTAATGTAATAACCCGGTACCTTACAATGGTCCCTAAGTTTGTAAAATCATTCAAAACTACAAATAACTTTCCCCCTTTTTGATGATGGGACAAAACCATAATTTGAGATCTTCTCCAAAAGTGTTCCCCCTAACTTTATTTCCCACGTACATGACAAAACCATAATTGAAGATCTTCTCAAATGGTTCCCCCTGACTTTATATTCCCCTTACGGCCAATGTTCCCCCTTTACTTGTGTATTATTAGGCACCACAGTTTACTGTCCCCCTTTTGGCATCATAAAAAAGATATGCAGTAAACCAGTGATATCAACATAGATTACTGAACAAGATCAAAGCTAAGCAATCAACAGTAGAGGAAAGCATTCGCAAAAGGGAATTATAGAAGAACAACAAGAGAATAAAGTAACAAACATGCCATCCTAACATAAATACATTAAAAAAACAAACTAAAAATACATCCAACAAAGTGATAAGCAAACACAAAAAAAATTGATACAGGGAAGGATGATTAACAGGCTAGGAAGAGGGGGAGGAGGATGAGGACAGAGACTGTATAACAAGAGTGAGTCGTGATTGGCAGCATTCAGTCTCTTGATGGCCTTTTCTTGCAGGGCAGGTATATTCTCCTCAACTCAACATTCTCTTCCTCCAGAGGTTGACCATGAAGACCAGGTCCTCACTCTGTGCAGTAAGCATTCTGCTTGAGTATAGCAATTTTTGCCTCTTTTTCACTCAAAAAGCACAGTGAGATCTTCAACCTCGTGTTTAAGCGATGCCTGGCCTCAATAAAGTTGAGCCATCGTGTCTTTGGATAGGCTTTTCCGTCAAATGCACTCACATTCAACCATAGGTTATTCTCAGGATAGTTTGTTTTAACAGTCCCAAAACCTTTCCATCACTCGAGAGGATTCGAAAAAAAATGCTTTGAATAAATCTTTGAGGAAGTAGTATCCATACCCCATTCAATGAACACCTTTCCTTCAAACCAAAGTTGTGTGAATGTGTCAATCATAAGACCATGAAAGATCAGGCTTCAAAGAATGCAGCAGCATCTCCATCACATTACAAGTCAGCAGCAAGAGTAGCAAGTGTCCTCTTTTTGTGAGAGGAGGAGCCACCTTGTGACGAATCCAAAGGGACAGCTGATACTCACTCTTCATGATTTTCTTATAAATCCCAGAACATTGTGTGGGTGTCTTAGAAATAATAGAGGCAAACTCAGAGAAGAGGCAAGTTTTGCCCTTACATACCGGGTCCCCCTTTTGGCACCTGAGAATTTTCGCCTCAAACACCATCCTCATCAAAAGATATGACAGTACATTTAACCCGTGTGAGGGATTCTTCCCTCGTCCCCGAATGATATTGTAGTTAAAATTCACGAACCTCTTCTTCCCCCCAAGGAGAATGGGAGAATTTTTGTCGAACAAGGTAGCAAGATGAATCCTCAACCATATCGTGACAGAGAATCCATGCCATGAGAGTTTATGATCCCATATCAAAAAACTCTTCCAGCTAGGGACTGCTTGTTTCCTAAGGTTGTCAACTACTCCAGAAGTTGACTTCTCAATTCCTGGTTGGGACAGGTCCATGTGACCGCTCTTTCTCTTGTTTCTAGATCTCTTCCCTTTTGACTGTGAATGACTTTTTCAAACCTCCTCTGTTTACCTTCCCTTTTATTTTCTGACCTTTTCGATTTTTCTTTTCCCACTTCTTCTCCAGGACAACTCAACCCACATTTGCACCTCAGGATTCTAAAATTTGATACCTTGAAGGTTATTTGCATTTCTATTGGCGCAGTTAGAACGTGCACTGACTTCAAGCATCTACACATCAACTTTTGGGCAGCAGACCTTTGAGTAGGTGTCTCCTAGGGGCCACCTCTACAACTTTTCAATTCCCTTTTCTCGATACTCCCCTTCTCTTCTCTCAACCTTCAATTTTATGGTTCATCTCTCACTTGCAGAGTCAGAGGAAGATGAAGAAGAGCAACTCCAAATTCATGAGTCTGATCAAAAATGGGTTGAGGGGTCTTACCTCTCTTTGTCGAAAAACTGCGTATGGCTCTGCCCTTGCTTCTTCCCGCATCATGGCAAGATTCAATTAACAAGCTCTTCACTCGCTGCCAAAATGTGGAATCAGACGCCCTATGTTTTGGTAGATCACCTAAAACTATGTCAGGCAAAATGTCTTGAAAACGGGACCAGTCCAATAGGCACTGCTAGAAGTATTAGAATTAGGGCGCCAAAAAAGGATTATAGAAGTGTCTTGTTGAGGACTGGAAGGGGGAGGAAGTCTGGCTTTTGTTAGTGGTCGGAGAATAGAGGCAAGGGGATTTATTTCACTGAGAAGGCATTCAACATTTGTTTAGAAGAAGCTGAAGGATAAGACATTGTTGTTATACTGGACAGATTTCTTTGAACAGCAAGAGGAAGAAGAAGCAGACAGGGACTTGCCTTTGAATGTAAAAAAACATTCGTGAAAAGGGGAGAAGAATTTAAGAAACGGAGGAGAGTTTTCAACAAGAAAGAAAGAGAAAGGTTTTTAAAAGAAGTGAGAAGGTGCCAGGTCTTGATTGGATGGTCGGTTGAGAGAGAAACGAGGGTGGGACTAATCGGTCAGAGGTAAACCGATGAATGAACACGCGGCATTTTCAACGGTCCAAATTGTTCAGTTGTAAATGTAAGTATAAATGCGAAACCTGGACAGTGGTACCAGGTACCATGTAGCGTTTAAACTTTCTTCCGTAAGTGTTTCTAGTTTGCTTCTTTGCTGAGCATGGTCCCTACGGAGGATACTACAAAAGTACAAAAGGGATCTTTGTTCGATATTTAAATTCACACCACAAAGGGATACCTGCACTTTGAATTTTTAGCCATCTAGGGAGTTCCACTTGTTGAAAAGCTAAAAGCATCACTTGGAGAGTCAATCATCCCCAACTTAACCGATTCCCTCTCAAATTGTCCTTGCTGAGAGCCTTAGTAAGATGCTGCAAATTTGGATCTCAGTGGGACAATATGTGGCACATATATTTCCCTTCTCAACATTATCTTTCAAAAAAGTGATGTCTAACATCAATAATGCTTTGTTCTCTTATGGTGGACTGGTTCTTTCCCATACTAACAACACTAGTATTGTTCACACACAAGAGGATTTCTTTGATTGAATTCCAAAATCTTCCAAGTGTTGCCTGATGCCACCAGCCTGAGAACCACAAGCTGCAGCATCTACATATTTAGCTCAGCAGTTGAAAAGAGCACAGAGTTATGTTACTTGTACCCCAAAGAGAGTAAGCGATGATCCAAGGAAGAGAAATTTGAGCCATTTCCAGAGGTTGCTACTCCTTGTCAACTGATAACCAGCAAAATCAGCTCTGCAAAACCAAATAGATCAAAAGTATCACCTGCAGGATAAAAGATCTTGAGAATACGTTTGCGCCTTCAAATGTGGAATCACGAGGACATGCTTGAAACCTGCACCCATCCAACACTAAACACAATTATCAGGCCTGCCTAGAAGTTCAGAATGAAAACAAGGATCCAATGATTCCCCTTGTACTTGTTTGATTCACAAGAGGATCAGATTCCTTTACATCATCTTGGAATTTTGTGCCATAGGAGTATCAAGAGGTTTGGAATCAACTATATTGATTTATTAGCAGCTCTTAATGTACTTCTCCTGACATATTGAAATCCCATTTGATGATTGTTTGGTTTGCAGACCCAGGAGAATGTCAACTACCCATCATGTAATTTCAAAACTCCTTTCCCATTAAGATGAGAACACTTCACACAAATGTTCTGAAGTAGCTCCAAAAATTTATGTATCTACATAAACTTGAATGATAAGACAATTTCTTGTTCTTTTTTAATAAGACAAAGTATGTTCTATTTGCATCGTTTGAAAACCATTTTTCAGGGAAACTTTGACAACCTGTCATACCATGCTCTGGAGCTTGTGCTTAGACCATTATAGCTGCCTTATTCAATCTGAACACATGATTTTGGTTAGCTATGCATCTTCAAAACCATGGGTGCTTGACAAACACCTCCTCTTTGAGATCTCCATCATAAATGCACTTCTTCACATCCATTTGATACAGCTTGAACCCATAACTGCATGAAAAAGGAAAGTATTAAAATTCTAAGAGCTTCCATTCTTGCAACAGGTGCAAAAGGTCTCCTCATAGTCTCTTCCTTCTTATGAGTGTATCCTTGCACAACACCTGGATTTGTTTTCTAGTGATCACTCCAGTTTCATCAAGTTTGTTTCTGAAAAACCATCTACGTCATATAACTGTTTGCCTTAGGTCGAGGAACCAGGTACCCATACCTTGCTTCTTTCAAACTGATGAAGTCTTTTGCCAGAATTGACCAGTCTGCACACTAATGCTTCTTTCACTTCTTGGGGCCAACAGATGGATATGATGCTGAGAATGCAACTAGATTTCTTGTTTTTGATTCTAGTCTGAATTCAGAATTCAAAGGAGAAATGAGATTATCATAGGATGTGATGAACTATGCTTCCATCCTGACTTTTGTAGCAGAATGATTAGCTTATAACAGTTCTTCTTCTCAGAGTGTACATTTCTGGAGAGTTTGATGTACTCTGACTGTAATTAGAGGCAGTACCAGGCTACCTTACACACTTTTCCACTTCATCAGCCTATCAGGAGACTATGATTTGATTCATCAGAGTCAATTTTCAAATGTTGTTCTGCATCAGCTCACTCCTTCAAGTTTCTGTGAATTGAACAGTTTGATCACATCATCTTTCATCATTTTAATCCATTGCTTTTTCAGTTTCCATTCAGTCAAAAACAACAGAATGCCTTTCTTCAATGCACTGAGTTTCTTTTTGTTTGAATATTCTGTATGCTTTACTCATGAAGAATATCCATACAAACACTCCTTCACACTTCTCGCTCAAATTTTCAGATCATTCTTTCCATGTTCAGCACCAAAAGATCTACACTCAAAAATGTACCCCTTTCTGTCCATCACCAAAAGCAGAAGAGACACCTCCTCCGAATGTCTTGAGTGAGAGGAAATTTTGATGTCCCGTCATATTTAGAGCATCCACTTTGTCCATCTACCAACATTGAACTGTTGCTCCTCTCACTCATTGCAACAAGAAGTACTTGTTAACTGGAACCCATTTCAATTTGAGTTCCCAGAAAGCAGACAAGGGAGGAGATCAAATTGTATCTAGTCCAATAGGCCGCAGTTTTGAATCTTTGAACAAGGACTTTGGAGCAGAACAGATTTTTTCTTTGAACAGCTATCAGTTGAAACCTGTTTTGGAGGACAGGTCTCTCTTTGATAATTTTATTGCCTACAAATAGTTAGAGAGCCTTTCATGAGAAATTTTCCAGGCATAGCACACTTCCCTTTATTTAAATGCCCAGTTTTTACCACAGTGAAGACAAAACGCGATTGTCAGACACAAAAACATACTACTGTAAGGAGTAAAGGGAGGAGTGATATTCAAACTTCCTAGTCCTTCTTATTGAAATTACTCTGGTTTGTGGCAGTTGACAAAAACTTAGAGGATTTTGTCCAATTAAGAGATTTTCAAGCTCTTCCTAAGTATGACAATATCCTTTCTAATTGTGACTTTTCTCAAAGACAATTCCAGATTGTTCTCAGAGGTTTTCAATTTTATTCAATTTCAACGTAAAACCATTTGACATGCATTAGTAGTTCAGCTCTTCAGTTATCTGATTCAACTATTTTTACGCTCAGTGTTATCAGACTCTAAGAGACACTTTTGACTTCTCTCTTCCAGTTTAACTTTGTTTTCAGTTTAAAACTATCAAAGTCAGAATATGATGTCTCTTTCAGAGGTAATCAAACAGAATCCAATCATAACTTTGCCATTGTTCTCAATTTTTAAGAGAATAATTATTCAGATCATTTTGCATATCAAGAAGAGTTACCTTGTCATCCTATTCGTGATTTTCTGTATGAGCCATGAGAGCAAACATTCATTGAAAAATGGTTTTCTTCTCATGCAACAGCCACCAAAGACACATCATTTGGTTCATCCGGATCTTATGAATCAATTGAGAAGTCACCCAGGGCAGAGCAAGAGCCTTTTTGACCACATGTCAGCAGCAACCTTTCGATCATCTACCGAGTTACACAGGTCCCTTTACGCTCTTTGTAACTTCTTGGTTTTTATGTTCCTGTTTCAGTTTTGAGCAGAAGGACATTCTCTGATTAAGTGTCGAGCCTTTCCACACTTGTAGCAGGTGGTATCATTTTGAGTAGTATTTCGAGACCAGTCGTCTCTTCTAAAACCTTTGTTCTTTTTAACAAATTTTTGAAATTATTGAGAGATAAGGTCATATCATCTCATTGGAAATCTTCATCAGATTTTGTTATTTCAGCACAAGGAACGTATCCTTTTTGACTTCCTTCTTGACAAATCATGATTTCGATTCCATTCTCATGAGTTTCAGATTTCCAAGAGAGGCACAATTGTTCAAGCACCTTTAGATTTTGCTTCAGAAATCGCATCAACCTTGCTTTTTCCAGGAACTTTGGAAGGGATTCGAAGCCGCTTCCTGACTTGCGTGTCATACTGATAGGTCCCCAGACTTGCAACTCATTTGTAATAGAGGATAATTTGGGGAACATTCTCTATGAATGGTTTCTCCTTCCTTCATCTTGAAATTTTCATACAAGGAGGTGATGAGCATATCAATCTTTGATCTTTTGACTTGTCTGTGCTTCATGATCTGTTTTAAACAATCCGCAGATTTCTTAGCGAATACACACGCTGAGACATGATTGAACTCATAAGGTCATATCCCAACTAACAAGAAGAGTTTTGCCTGGAGTCCTTTTTCTCTTCTTCTTCATATCAGCTCATCATATTTGTCTAGAGGATTTGACCAGCCTAGTTTTCTTCGCCATCCTTTTCTTTATCATTGGAAATCAAAGGTCTCCCATCTCGGACGATATCATAGACACTATCTTAAGACATGAGAAAATCATGCATCTAACTTTCACCCACTGTGAGAAAGTCCATTGAAACGGAGGAGGTCTTGTTGAAGACTGACTTTTCTAGATTAAGTGGCGCAGTCATTCTAGAACAAATATCACTAATGGGTTAACCAAATAGGAAGTGCCGATTGATACACTGATAGAATAATGCCTTCACTTACAAGTAATGGACCCGGCCTTACTACACTCCAGGAAACATTACCAGAAAGTTAAATGCAGAAAATAAACAATGATTTTACGTGGAACCTCCTGCTTAAAGGAGTTAGAAAAACCAAGGACCTGTATTCCACAGGATTTTCAACGGTTTCACTAATCTTCAAAAGCAAAATTAAAAACAACGATTACAAACAAAAGTAGAAAGAGTAATATCTTAAGTTAAGAAAAAACAGTTCCTATTGCTTAACAAGTCTAAGTAGACAACTATTCTACTCACTAAGCTATTCCACACCTGGAAAACCGAGACTTTCACACTACACCGATTCCTTTATAGATTCAGGAATAGTTGACAAGTTAAGACCAAGCGAATATATTCCTCAAACAGGCTACACTAAAAGCTAAAGAAGATTTCTTGCTGTGTTTGGAATGATTCTGCCTTTTTCTTTGTAGTAGCCTTTGCAAGAGTTCTGGAAAGTTTTTATCAAGTTGCAAAACTGAAAATAAATGTTTAGGAAAGTGCCTTGTATATGGGCCAAGTACTTTCCTAAACCTCTTTGCCACTTGGCTGGAAACGTCACACTTTCTGACGCCATCGGGAAGTGTGCACCTACTTTCTGTACCATCTCCAGTGCAGTCGACGGCCTCATAATGAATTAGAGTCTAGCGGTAATCTACTAGGTACATGGGATTGTTTATCTGCAACACTCAAACAAAGAACCATTTGCAATACTCAAGTAAGAACCGCAATACTTAAGTTAATAAACCCGTGGGTACTTAACAGGTCCCTAAGTTTGTCAAATCAATCAAAACTACAAAGAATAACAATAGATATATTGAAATATGAATGAAATTCGTGGATAGTAGTATATTTTAATTAAGATTTTTTGATCATTAACTTGAAAAAATACTAAGTTATAAAAATAATTAATTAGCACACGTGTGAGATTTTATCATGCGCGTGATTTTCTTCGCACAAAAAACCTCCTTGTTAATTTTTAAAGATACAATCATGTCGATTCTCACCAAAGACATGAGAGCGTTAGCTACCTTCAGTTTACACAGAATTAGTTATATTTATTGCTTTTTAATATAAAAATAATAAATACTGATTTAGAAACTCTCTATTTTAAAGAAGTAAAATTTAAACTACATGTAAGCTTTTAAACTAGACCCATGTGTTTCTGCTAGCACGAGGCCCAATATCTATTATTTTAATTTGATGTAGATAGAAATTAGAAGTTAATGGACTTTTTAATGTGATTGTATAGATATTTTAAGTTCGTTAGTTACTTTTTGGTTTGCAAAATTTTGATGTAAAGAGGTCCATTAAGATGTCCATAATTAAAGTATTTTTCGTCATCGATGGTTGATTTCATACTCAAAGTAGCTAAAAGATATTACCGACATTCAAAATAATAAAGATATTACTAAAGAATATGAATTTTAAACTAAAAGATATAACCAAAACAGATTCTATAATTTTAGAAAAAATTATCCACTAATTAAGTTAAAATAGAACAAACTAGATAATTTGTTCAAATCAGAGAAGTACAAACAAATAAACAAAAAATATCGTATAAATAATATTGAAAATCAGGAGCATAAACACTTAAAAGAATCTAAAAAAAATATTATTAATAAATTAAAAAATATGACATGACATCCTAATAGGAAAGATAATGTTTTTTTGGTGTCAAGTATATTTTGAAAAAAATAATTAAAGTTGAATGATATTATAATCCTATAACAAACATAAATAATATTACTATATAATTTTCCAAACATAAATAACTATCTAATGAAATTACTCTGTAATTGCTCTCATTTTTTTTGGATTGAGACATCAATATTGTAATTGTACTTGATAGAAGATAATTTTCTTTATAAGAATTTTATCTCTAGAATATAATTGAAATTATATTTGTAAGTAGGAGAGATTTAGAAACTCGAATACAAATTTATCTAAACTCAATAATTTATATTACTTAATTATAAATTTAATTATTTTATATTTTTAATTATCATAAAATTTTATAAAATTTTAAATTATAAATTCGTTTTAAATTAACTGGCAAGTGGCAACAAGTCCTTTGTTTATGATTGAAATGCTCATCTAACAATTCTGGCAAAGCAATTGCGTTGACTATAGAAATCATAGTGTCATAGGTAGGGCTAATCTAATGTTACGGTTGCGAGTTTATCTGAATTTAATATTTTTAATATAAAATATAAATTTATGTTATTTATTAAAATAATTATAATAAATAATATATAAGGATTTATTAATTTAAAAAATACTATAATAAATTTAATATAAAAATATTATAAAATTTAAATTTTAAATTCGTTTGATCCCAGGCAGTTTAACTACAAGTTGAAATGATAATGGTGGCTTCTGTAATCCTCCTATAACATTTCCGTCCCTCCTACCCTTCTTCGACTTACACAAGTGAAATTATATATTTTATTTATTTTAATTGTCATACTTATTAAAAATAATATTATTGTTCATTTTAAGTGAAGTGTTTTATTCTTTTTGGATTTATTTAAAACACTTTTTTTCTTATATTTAGTAAGTTTGTTCAAATTCAAACATTCTACATGGTAGTTTAGCATCATATGTTTAAAAAGATAATAAATGTTAGGCCTAATACATAAGCAGATCTCTAAATTTATCGAATTTTTTTCTTCAAGTATCTCAATTACGTCATTTTTCTATTAAATCATTGAATTTTCATAATTATTCATTCCGTTTAACACACCGTTGTCCTATGTGGAACCAGATTTGGTGAGGAGTATTGGAAAAAATAGAAGGTTACATATGATTGTTTTCCATCCAAAGCATTAGTTCATTGATAGTAGAAATGTTTGAGAATATTGTGTTTTTACTTAAATCATTTGAATACATTAGAAAATAATTTATAACTAAACACGATTTGATCTCATTCCTCTCAATCAAAACTGTTATTCCAATCGAAATACATTGAAGAATTTACAATAGAAAAGCTGATCAAAATCATCCCACAGTGTTTTAAAGAAACAAAGTATGGGTGGTTCAATGATTCAATTGAAAATTACGACAGTTGAAATACTGAGAGAAAAAATCCAACAATTTTAGGGTATTTATTTATGTACTTAGCCTAAATATTATGTAATTTAAAATTATAAATTTCTTTTATTATTTAATTTCTTAAACTCGGTACTCATTCAAATTAGAATAGTGGGAGTATTTATTTTAGAAAGCTTTTATATGGTTGGTTATATGGTTTTGACTTTAAATAAGATTTAAGAAAATAAAAAAAATAATTTAAATCCTGTGATTTTAAATAAAGGTTTATTGAATGAACTAATTTTTAATCTTATGCATACGTCACATGAAAATTAAAATTTAAGATTTAAAATTTTAAAAAAAGAAAACATTTTTTAAAAAATAAATAAATTAAAATAAAGAATATTTATTTTATGTAGATCCCACATCTGGACACGTGGGCAACAGGTTAGGCGTGAAGATCCGGAGAATCCCAGCAAAGTGACGTAAACTAATATTTGTGCTAAATTTTGTTATTTGAGAATTTTTAAAAATTATCATATAATGTCATATTTTATAAATATTATTTCTATCACTTTATACAATTTAAACTGTGAATTTTCAGTCCTAGTATTTATGGTACCAATTTAATGTCATTTTTATACATACGTAATTTGCATTTTTTATACTCTATACATCCATTTTATTATATTAGAAATCTTATAAATCTGACACCGATCGATAAAATCTTTTTTTTTTATATTATAGTATAACTAATTTATCATCAAAGGACCATCAATAACAGAGATTTCATATTTGAGTTTTAAATTTTTGATGGAAAATATTTTTTCGTAAATCTTATATAACATAAATTTAAAATAATAAAATTCTAATGTGAATATCAGATGTCGAATAGAAATAAATTAAAATAATTATTATTTGAGACAGATTCTAATTAATTTTTTTTAGTATAAGATATATATAGTGTCACAATCAAATGAGTTTGGAATCTAATGCCTCACATGGATTGAGGATTCTGAGTATCTTCTAAAATTCTTATCATGTTGGCCAAAATATGTGGCCATTATATAATTAATCAAATTTTAATATAGATACCGTACGATAAATTAAAATAAAAAAACGTTAGAAAGAAAGAGATAAAATTAGCGTAAATAGCGTTTTTCAAATTTTATTAATAATATTTGAAATTTAAAATTCAATTATTATTGTTTTATATAATTCATTTAATATTATTTTATTTTAGTTGATTTTTATATTAAAGATAAATATTTAATTTAGTTGTTTACTTTAATCTATCATTAAAAAAAGATCGCATACTATTCTTAGTAATTCTTTTATCAGAAAAATATATGAAATATTAATAATCACTTTTTTCTTTCTAAATTTTATTCTTAGTGACCTGCTTTTATGATCACACAAGTTATCGTGACAAAATTTTAAAGATTAAAAATTTTCAAAGTCACATATAAACCAATGGAATATTCAAATCATTTCATAAAGATTCAAGTTGATGACGTGAGAGCATTTATTAATATAAAATAGTCAAAATATAATATTAAAAGTATAGTTTAAGAGACAGATGTTATACTTTATTAAAGATCTAAACATTTTTTTTTATATTTCTTCCTTGCTATCCGTCGTTATGTTATAAATCTCCGTTTAAAAAAAAATGATATATTTAATTGAATGCCTTATTCAAAAAATTGTCCAACCCTATAAATAAAAAGTAATTTATTTTTTTTAAAATGATTCTTTAATAATGCATGTTTTCATATATTAAAACAAAATCATTTTTGGGATTAAAAAAAGTAATTCTTCTTAGTTAATGAAAAAAAAAACTATTTGAACAAATAAAAAGGCAAAATCATCAAATTGTTTCCTAATATATCCGATTATATTATATCCTATTGTATTTTTAGTTTGACAAATTTCATATTTGGATAAATTCATTTATTTTTTATATTTATATAAGTATCACACATCAAACAAATAAATTTATATGAGAAATATGAAGATAAAACCATAACAAAAAGGGTAAAATAACGGACAAAATATTTATTATTGTGTAATAACAGATTTTGATAATATAATACGATACATATTTTATTTGTTCCACATCTAATGTCTGACAATCATAGTGTCAGTCGACTAAATCAAATTTGGATGACAGAAAAGTTAGCTACATAACATATATTCTAAACAGAAGCAATGTAAGACAATTCTGAATGAATTTTCAAAACTTTTACATTCTAAAAAAAATACTTATATCACTCACCACGACACGTCGGTGAGATACAAATATGTAACAGCCTCCAGACAATGCTGTAACAAGTTCTTTCAGGCACAGGCAATTTATATTGTCAAACACACAGAAAAGAGTTCAAATCAATTTTGTTTATTGGGAACTTTCCTTCACCTTTACAAATAGTGCTGAACGGGCGCTCTGTATAGCTATTGGTTAATATCCCCCTTTTGATTCCCTTGGATTTTCCTTTCTTAGCCACTTTTTATAGCTACAAATCTTGATTTGAATCTGTTAAATTGATTTGTATTAATGGTTTCTTTCTTTATGTGAAATGGGGTTTTGTTAATTGTTACAATTTCTTGAAATTTAGGTGTGTCAGCTTGAAAAAACTTTTTTTTTTTTTTTAGTTAAGGGTGTTTTGGATTCTGTGAAATTCTTGAATCTGGTGCTTAAAAATTGGTTCTTTTGGTCCTTGAGATATAAAGTTTACACCTTTATAGTATTTTTGCTAAGTAATCTTGATGTGTAAGTACAATTTCCATGGAGGGGTAATTAGTAGGACGAATGGTCTTACTGCCACGATTCACTGAGATTTGATACTACGATGTTGGATTCTTGGAATATGTAAAACTGTAGGGAGATTGAACTGCCCTGAGGAGTATTTGGGGTTGTTGTTTTGACATATTGTTGCAATAAAGTATCAATTGATTTTTGTTAGTTGTATTGACAATGGAAAATGGTATTGGTTTTTGGGCATCTCCAAAATATATAGATGACAATGTTATGGAGATTATGAATCTTGATACATATGCTGGGATAGAGCAAATTTTTGCTTCGTATCCAACATTTTCGCCTATCAATCCAATGTCTATCGATTATGCACACTTTTGAAGGACAGAATACTGAAACTTTTCCATGTGAAGGGGTAAATTTGATGTTTCAGCAGAATGATGACCAGTTTTGTTTTGTAGACTCTAGTGAAGAAGCTGATTTGGTTGTTGAAACAGGCACGGGGAAGAATTCGAGCAAACAGAATTATGTTACTCGTATTGTTGAGAAATGTGTAATTCCAAAATCACCTTGTCAATCACTTGCTGAGAGAATGCTCAAAGCATTAGAATTGTTTAAAAAATCATCTGGTGAGGGAATCTTGGCTCAGGTTTGGGTTCCGATGAAGAGTGGTGATCAGTACGTTTTAAGCAGCCTACTAGAACATACCTTTCTACTTGTCATGTGTTTAGCTGGATATCAGATGTGTCGAGAATTACTTTGTGTATTTTGGAAAATGAAAAACCAGGATCATGTCCTGGTCTTCCTGGTAGAGTTTTTACTTCAAGAATACCGGAGTGGACATCAAATGTTATGTACTATAAGGAGGCTGAGTATTTACGCGTACAATATGCAGTTGACCATGAAGTCCGTGGATCGATTGCTTTACCGATTCTAGAGGATGAGGGATATGATACACTGTGTTGTGCAGTATTAGAATTAGTCACTGTGAAGGAGAGGCCAAATTTTGATTCTGGTCCAACAAGATCATTTTTGCCAGGCTCGGCAGGTTGCGCTTTTATCTTTATTCCTTTATTTCTCCTTTTTTGTTGCATTAGTACATTCCACTGAGCAAAGACAATACTTATTAATTTCAGTGTATTTGAGGATAGAAATAGATGACTAAAGAAATCATAATATCTGCCTCAGAATATTTTTTGGAACCTGTTTGAAATCTTGATGAACAGCTACGGTCTTTTCTGCTTTCAAGGATCGTTAAAACTCTAGGCATTTGCTTCTTTTTTTTTCCTCTTTTTGGTTTTAACTTTTATTCCGGTGTGTTATGGTTGTAATACATAATCAATGGTGTTGTTAATCTAGCTCATAACAACTATTGCGTAACTGTCTATATGATCGGTATCTAATATTTTTGGCGGAGCATAACAACGTAATTTTATACATCATGATTGTTTTAGATTGTGTGGGTTCCATGTAGTTTTTGACTTAACATCATATTGTAACTTTTCACTTTTGTCTTTTTTTTTTCTGGTGATGCTTGTGATGTACAGTGATTAAGTCCTTTCCTGTCAGAAGGGAAAATGCTTTGTCAGTTTTCTTCCTTCAGTATTATGTTTTTGTTTGGGCATGTAGATGTCAAAGACAGATATTGACACAAATTCCATTCAGTTGTTCCTCTACCACTTGTTACATTTATACTTCCTGTGGCAACACAGAACTTAATAGACACAGAAGAGAACCACAGAGGCACCCAAGGGTGTGGACTAGTGGTCAATGAATTGGTTGAAAACCCTTGAGCTCGGTTCAAACTCACGAGACAAATACATATGCGCATTCTGCACAATTTGTCCGGATCGGGCAGAGTTATTTTGCGTACCTGTGTTGGGTGGGGGGTGGCAGGTGTCCCGTGGTATTGGTCGAGGTGCGCACAAGTTGGACCGGACACCACGGTCATCAAAGGAAACATGTTCGTATGATAAAATATGCTATTCTATTCCTTTTATTCTAGTGCATCTACATTTTTGTCTGATCAAATGTAGATCTTTATGTGTTAACTGGGCTGGTTGAAAAGTTATGCTAGTGTCATGGGAGGTTATATAGGTTGGTTGTTGGTGCATATAGAGGGCTCGACTTTATGGTTGTCTGAATCTAATGGAAGCATGAAGTAACGGAATGTTGTCGTGTGCTCTTTCCTTTTCTTTTCTTTTTTTCCCTCCTTGTGTTGTTTGTGGTTTGTCCTCTTGAGAATCTCTTGATCTTCTTTAATTTATCCTCAAGAATAGATGGTTTATGTTGCAGGCAGTAAACTTACGGAGCACAACACCTCAGTTTTCTTCGCAGGTAATACTCAATATCTTTTTCTTATCAGTTATCTATGCATTATTTCTAGCCATTTGATTGTCTTGATATAGTATTCCCTTCTAATATCCCCTTGTCTTAATTGCTTCTCCTTCACAGAGTCGATCCAAGATCAAAGATCTTAACATTAAGCTGATGTAAAAGATGTTCTGACTGAGCGAGTTGGGCCATGCTCATTATCACTGCCAGTCTTTGCTTTGACATGGATTCCCCGTAGTCCAGGCAGAAGGCTAACGGTGGCATCTGAAATAATGAGCCTCATTTGCTAAGAGAAAGTCATTGCAAGCTTAGATGCAAGTAGCGCAGTGTGTTATTATGTGTTTTGAGAATACAGCTTGTTTATTTAGTTAAACAATGAGAATGCAAGATTTCTTCATGCATAGTTATGGGACACAATGCATCTGAAAGAAGGTGACGCAAGGTCTTGGTATGTGGGAAATAGTCTCTCCAATCCTAACCTTCACCTAATTTCTTCTACCCTGATGTTGTAAAGAGTGCCAATCAATGAGTATCCTACACGCCCAAATCCGCTTGTATCATCCATGCTACGGAAGTTTTGGTCTTAATTCTGCATTCTCACTGCAGATTACTAGTAAAACATCACGTGAGGATGAGTATGTGTAGAGAGTGCTGTTCGTCCTGTCGATTAGGCGGGAAGCAACCGAACAAACAGCTTCTCTTAAATAACCTATCTCGCACCATGCAGAGAATTTGTAGAAGTCTGAGAACACTATCAGATGCAAGTAATAAGTAGGAGACGGTGAGTGAGAAGTGTGTGGGCTAACAGAGTGGAATCTGTTCTTGAATCCAGCCGACCAAATTGATTGTCAGGAAGAGTTCTCAGCAATCATTATTAGACAGCAACTATTAATAGATTTTGAGTCAAAGCTATCCTCCCCCCTATTAGATCTATGTGATTCAGTGAGAGTTGTGTGAATCGAAGCTCAAGATTTCCTCCCAAACCAAGGTAGAATGAATTAGTCCCTCAACGTTGTCTTCCTTCTGTTATCTAGTCTATGTTCCCCTAGTTTATTTAAGCGGAGCACGTAATCTTGGTTTTACAATGTTTAAAGTGGTCAACAATAGTATACTTAACTGCTCTATGTTTACACTGTGCTCGAGTATCTTGTTTCCTTTCTCCCTTTTTACATGTTGTTGAACAATTGTCTTTTAGCGCAGCATCGATAATCACTGTGGTGTTCAACAACTCATTATGTTTATGTGCTCCTAGAGCATTGATATTTCCTATCTGTGTGGTTATTTCAAGTCCTTCTGTTATCCCTTTTTTGTTTTAGCATCTGGAAGTTATTGTGTTTCATATCGTAGACACCGAGTGTATCAAGAAAACGGCAGAGTAAAATAAAGAAGCGCATTCAGAGAACACAGTCAGTGGAATATTTGTTTTGAGTGTTCTTCACAGTGACTTTCTCTGGGCAGCCTCAAGAATTCTAGTCACAAAGCATTGGTGGTAAGAATATATACCCTCGTCAAGTGTGTTGAAATTTAAATTGATGGGTTTTTTTTCTCTGTTCTTCAGTGATATTTCTTTAAAGGAAAGTGACATTACCAAAGGGTGCAGACTCTTTACGATATAAAAAGAGTAGTACATATAGAACTGTTTGAAGTTGGAAGCACAAAATTATATGATCTTGTAAAAGATGGTTGTAACATTTATTTTGTTATGTGTTTGTGTAGTGTGTCCAACTACATTGAAAAGGATATGTCGGCAATATGGGATCTCAAGATGGCCATCCCGGAAGATAAGTAAAGTGAATCGTTCTTTAGTAAAGATACGGACAGTGCTTCAATCAGTCCAAGGGATAGAAGGAGGATTGAAGTTTGATACAGTTACTGGAGGTATAGTTGCAGCAACCTCTATCCTTCAAGATTTTGACTCTCAGAAAAGTATGCTATCTCCCTGCAAAGATGTCTCAATCAAAAGTTCTGAATTCCTTTTCCAAGATGCTGCATCTGCGCTCCAAACTTCATGCATTGACAACCACGACTCTCTGGTGAAAATGGAAGAGGACTTGAATGTGGATGGAAATCTAAGCTACACCTAGATGTCTAGTCATGTCATCCCTTAGCTCTTCAGGTGGGGGGATAAAAAATCATAGTTTGTTGATACTGGAGTTATGTGCATGGCGTGCGCAAATTGTGTGGTCTGTCTTAGATGAAGTGTATACCTGAGCCTTGCAAATCTCAGACACACTGCCATGCTACGCTCAGTCTCTGGAAATGTGTCACTGGATTCTTTCCATACAAAAGGAATATGGAGGAGCTGTGGTTTGAACACAAGCAACTTAAAGTTGGACAATTCTGGCTGCCATTCGTCAAAATCAGCCTTGCCAGATTCCCATGGCTAAACTGGATGAGTTGATAGATGGTAAATGGAAAGGACACATATCGAAGTGGATGGTGATGATGGCGTATGGAACTCACAAGGTGAATCTTCAGGGGTTGACAATTTGTCACAAATACCACCTCGTCAACTATAACTGGAATTTCTTCTACTCCATAGTTCTGGTGAGAGAAAACATACAACAGCTGAGGATGGTGGCTCACAAATTACGGTAAAAGCTAGTTACATGAAAGATAAAATCCGATTCAAATTTGAGCCTTCAGCAGGGTGCTTCCAACTCTATGAAGAGGTTGCAAAGAGGTTCAAACTGCAGATAGGGACGTTCCAGCTCCACTATCTTGACGATGAAGAGGAATGGGTGATGTTGGTAAATGATGCAGACTTGAACGAGTGCTTGGAAATACTCGACATTCTTGGAACTCGTAATGTAAAATTTCTCGTTCAAGATGTGTCAGGTACTGTAGGTAGCTCAGGCAGCAGTAATTGCTTTTTGACAAATGGCTCTTAGTTATCCAGCACAGAAATGCTTCTTGTGTGGTGTAGTCTGGGCAGGAATTCATTGGATTTCCACGTATCATGGATTACCAATCACAGAGACAAAATCATTCATTTGTGAACGATGGTGTGAGATTCGGCTAAAAAAATTCTCTTTCACAATAACTATGTAATTTGTTTCGGTAGACTTCTTGCTGAGTTTGTCACATGTATCATCACTCAACAAAAGAGCCTTACAAATGGCGTTGAACGCTTCTCACAACATGCTAATATTGCTGGATCGCGCTTAATTCTGCATCCTGGTGGTACTAAGTACATGTCAAGATTGTGATTGTAAAAGGTTACAAACCGTTCAAGCACTGATCGCAAGTGCTGCTCAGTTGGTAAAATGCGGGCTATGTTCAAGGTGATGGTTGAAGTTGCATAGGTTGTTTCGGTAAGGCAAAGTCCTCATATTCTCGAGGCACTACTGGTAAACCCCGAATCTTTTCCTCCTCGTTTAATATCTCATTGTAATACCTGCCCAGTAGCCAAGGCAAAGACATTGCCAGTAGATCGATATTGTCCCAAAGCCTCAAATCTCCCACAGTCAACATGTAACATACATCAAAGTGGGAAAAGAGTACATATTGCATAAAGCAGTTTCAATGTGATTTGTTGCTATGTATCCATAACTACTTCAACCTCCACATTCTCCTCCACAAAGAAACATTTTTTTTTTCCATTGCAATTGCTGCAAGATTGAACCATTCCCTGGTCCTTCTGCTATTTTTTAATTTGGTGTGTAGTTCTAATGGAAGGCTGCACACAGTCTGTCATTCAGTGAGTGAATCATGCAAATTGTGTCGCAATTGTTCATTGAAATTTCTTGTACAAGGCCAGTGGGCAGCATTCAAAATTTTTATTAAGTGTATTGAGATACTATTGTTGGCTATCAGCATCGTCAATAACAAAAATATTTGTGATATTTTGGTTCGTGAACCAAATGCTCTTGAACTACGCCCCAGCACTAGCATTTGCGGCCGAACGCTACTTCACATCAAGCGTAAGGCCAACTGTTTAAATATAGAAGGCTGTTCAAATTGCTTATGTAAGAACTTCTAGGTTGTTCAAATTGCTTATGTAAGAATTAGTAGAAGGAATGGGGTGTTCAGCCACTTGATTGTAAGTGAAATTTGGAGGTCCACAAAGGAACACTAGCACCTAGCTATATGCTTAACAGATGCAAGTAAGTCGAACTAAAATGAAAAAGTAGTCGTAAAGTTATATTCTTGTTCCGTCATTCCTATTTCTTGTTGCCAAACCCTTCAACCTTCTTTTGAATCAGACTAGGTCACGATGGTACCTTCGGGCTCCGCATCTCTCGTGCTTGCTTGGTCGGGTGATTTTACAGTAGTTTAACAAGGATTAAAGAGCGTATAAGCAGATGGTTTGAGTTTGCTAATTCCTTTATAAGACTATGAAGCTTTGATTAGGAGACTTGTTTTTATGATCAACTTCAGTTTCCTTATGTCTTGCGAGGGTATGAGTTCCCACCTGTATCTCTTGATTAATCACTTCTTCCTCATCTTCTCTGCTGCTGTTGTCTATGGTCATACAGTAGTTGTTGGTTACCTTCCTCTGTTGAGGCTTCAAACTTGTTTTATGTTTCGACATTTGTCAGACTTGATAAAAATTATTTGGTACACCTTTTGTACCTCTGAGACATAGTAAAGACTCTTTCTTTTATAAGATTCCACAGGTTTGGTCCTCCCAACTCCTCTATTAGAAGGTTATTGACTCCTGGTTTAACTGTTCCATTGTATTCATCTCTTCATCTTCTGCAGATTCCTTATTGTTTTCGTTTTTCAATTCTTTTTATAGCTCTCAGTGTAAAACTCACACAGTTTTCTTCATTATGTCACCTGCAGTTCACCATTTTTGGTATGATGTTATTTTGGCACTTAGCCAGCAAATCTACTTGCACCTTAACTTTTGCACAATTGGATATGGTCTTGTTAATTGTGGCCAAATCCACATTGTCTAGAATTTGCATACGCGATCACCTCAAATCATGCAAAATACCTCAAAGATAATGCGATGTGCTAAGGCGATGAAAAAGTCAATTCAATATCTTCTATCATTTGTTGTTCTGTTACTTTTTTTGTGTAATTTTTCTGTCGATGCCAAAGACCAAGTTTTGCAATGCGTTTTTGCTTTTCTTTGTTCTTTTTTTTTTTTTTTAAAAAAGAAAATTTAGGACTCGCAAAACTTCTCTTGCACCAGCATGGGTCAAAAAAGCAAAGCAAGTATTAGAAGTACTGACAAAAAGGCTTGTAAGCAACCTGTCGAACAGTCTAATATTGCAAAACCATGAATTGACTTGCCAAACAGACAGCAACTATACACGAGGAAGGATATTCGAAAGCATATATACACAATATCTGGTCACTCAGTGTACCTACAGGGCTCTAACTCAAACTGGATCAGCTTCTGGCAAATCTCTTCAAAACAATATAGAGACAAAAAACAAAAGAATGGGCACAAGGAGATCCGCTCCACCACGGGGACAGCCTGCAATCATGGCGTCGATATATGCATCAATATATACCTCTAGATGGGGTAATACAGTAATGTGGACGCCAAGACCTTTTTAAAGAATAAAATATGGCACACGTTTATACCATCCCCACCCCACTCCACCAAAAGAAAAGAAAAAAAAGGTAGAACAACAATGTAGGAGAAGTTTGCAAAAATATTTCATGAAAAAAGACAGCTCTGTACATGGTTTATATCCACAAGTAAAACAAAAACTACTTCACTGTCTCATTTGATAAGACGCAATAGTCATTCAATTACGGGTGGTCGTTCGGTCTGTTAATTGAAGTAGATATCAAATACCAAACTTCGGGTGATTTCGGATTTACATAAACTAGGCAGGACTCTATATATTGAAACTCTCTTTCTGTTTATCATGTATATACTACAAGATCAAAACCATTGGATTTAACCCTTTCAGATTGTTGCCAAACTATCCTGCTGCTTCTTTCCCTGCTTATGCTTTATATTAAGGGGTCGAATAGTGATGGGATAAAAATTATGTATCTTGTTGGGTTGCCATATTTGGAATAACTTATCCCACCATATATATCATAGTGATGGGATAAGTATCCCAGGATAGCTAACCAAGGATAACTAATCCTCGAATAACTAGTTCCCAATCGAACGAACCCCAAGTATAGTAATGTACCGTCTATCTAAAAGGAATACATTTTGGATTACAATGTTATGGATCACTTTATGAGCTATATCTTCGATTTAGACTATGTTCCTTTGGTTTTGTTACTTTTTTAGTCATTAGATGTGGGGGGGTTTACCTGCTTTTTCAGCAAAGGTTCATACAGGTGTATATTTGGATAAACAATCCATCCCACCAGAGAAGGTATTTTTTTAAAAACTAAAGAAGGTAATTTATACATTAATGTTCCTACTGAATATTCAATAATTAAATTATAAAGATTTCTATTTAACAAACCTAAAAAGTTCCAATAATAAAATAGTGCAGTCAAAACTAATCCCATAAATCCTCTTAATTTAAGCAAGATGACATGAAAGAAATTGGTGTATCTATCAAATGTGTAACAAGAATTGGTAAAGTATATGAGACCAACTCTTGCAAGGCTTAGAAGATGGTAATCCCATAAATTCTCTTTATATTATGCAAGATGGCATGAAAGAAGTTGGTGTAGGCAAGATGGCATGAAGAAGTTGGTGTATCTATCAAGCGTGTAAAGAGAAATGGTAAAGTATATTAGACTCTCTCTTGGCAAGGCTTAGAAAATTTAATGAATGTTGTGACCACAAACCAGAACTCCTTCGTCATTATGCTTACTAATTGGACTTCTACAGGCCAAGAAACCTCTTGATGTTGGATACAACATGAACATTTTGAGACTGTATTTGATAGGTATGATCTTGCTACTAATGTTAACGAGGATGGAATTATTGCAGGTGTACTTGAAAGTAATAATTGGCAAAATGTAAAGCATGGTAATGTTTATTCAAAGATTTTATTAATGACTTAACTGTGAAGGTTTCAGGTTCACTCGCTCTATGTCAGTTCTAATGTTCGCTTTAAGACATAATTGAGCTTCACGATCATCCAAAAGAATGTATCGAATCTAAAGATCCTAATATGGGCAAAAAACGCAAAGAAGTTTGTCAAGTATTGGGGTGCTTCTAAAAAAATGAATAAGATGTTTTTTGTTGCCTTAGATCCTCGTAACAACTCGAGTATGTTGGCGGCCACTTGAGGATATGTATAGAGGGAAAAGGGAGCAAAATATAAGATAAAGTGATAGACTTATATGAAACCTATGTTTGAAGAGTACACAGAAAAAAAAATTCCATAATACATCTCGACATGCATCTTTTTTTCTCTAATTTACCCAATAAGACATCTGATACAGCTAGCTCTAAGATTAACACAAAATCAACAAAAATGAGAAATAGGCTTGAAATAAAGAGGAAAAAACAAGATACTACATGTTTGGGTGATAAGTCAAGAGTTAGAAAAGTATCTTAGTTTATGAATGAACAAGAGCTCAATAGTGATGATTTTGATATCGTGCTACGGAGGAAAGTTATGCCCCCAAAGGTGAATTTCTTTCCAAGATAGCTCGTGATGTGACCGCAATTATGATTTATAGTGTGGCCTTGGAATGTGCATTTAGCATCGAGCCGGTATTCTTGATTCATTTAGGAGTTCACTGACTCCAAATTAGTGCAAGCTCTTGTTTGTCTTCAAGATTGTATCGAAGTGAGCCTCTTCGTCATGTTGAAGAAATATTTGATGACCCATGGCAACTGTGAACTGAAAGGTTTGTTTGTTTTGGTTTCTATTAGTGGCAAATAAAATATCTTTTTACTTGGATAATTGTATGACACCATAATTCTCTAGAGCTATGATAGATAGCACCAAAGATCCCTCATTCTTGATTTGTAGTCGTCTACTAAATTTTAAACATACTCGCTCTTTGTCGTAGGAATTGTAATTGTACTGAAAGATTCCACTAGATGTAGGCTGAAGCATTAGTTGGGAAGATCTTGATTCTTTTTTGTTAGCTAAGGTGGTTGGTGTAGTACAGAGCTTGAAGTGCATCAAAAACAGAAACGGACATTGCTTCTGAAGAGAACTTATGGGATTAGTTGGTAACTGCATTGTTTTATGGGAAAAAGGACAAGTATACCCCCCGAACCATCGGAAATGGTATGCAGATACCCTCCATCATACTTTTGAGACATTTGTGCCCCTGCCGTCCAAAAACTAAAGCATATATATCATTCATACTAACAGGCATACACTTGTCACAATCTCATCTACCGATCTGACATTTATTAAATATCGAATCGACGGATAAGATTGTGCCGCATGTTCCTATTTAGTCTTCTGTTAGAATAAGGGCATATTTGCTCTAATTTCTGGGTTGCAGGGGCACCAATGTCCCAAAAGTATGGCAGAGGGTATCTGCATACCATTTACGATAGTTTAGGGGCATATTTGTCCTTTTTCCCTTGTTTTATTATGAAGAGAGCTTCTCAATTGGTGATCGGTTGTTTTGAACTTCTAATATTATTCTTGGTGTCTTGTAAACATAATTTCTTATTTAAGACTAAAAGCCAATTTTGATTGGTTTAAAAGTTGGTCAAACCTACTTTTAAGTCATTTATAGCTTTTGGAGTGTTTGGTAAAGCTAAAAAATAACTTAAATTATGTTTTAAATGATTTTTAAAAAGTTAAAAGTAGATACTCCCTTTCTTCTTCTTTTTTAACTTGAAAGTTGCTAAAGTTTGACTTTTTCAAAACTACTTAAAAAACTACGGGCTCTAAATTTGGATGAAGACAATAACAATGGTACGTTTTGGAATTGAATGACTGGTTCTATTAGTTGGTTCAGACCACTTTAAACTTGTTAGTAGTTAGCTCTTGGAAATTTGTGAAAATGTTTCATGCATCTCATAAAATCAGTAGTCTTTTCTTTTTTATCCTGAATAGGAGAACTCTTAAGTGGATATATGAAGAGAAACAGTTCCCTCCCTTTTGTAATGGATTGAACTACTATACAGATAATATAATTATGTAGACAGTGCTTCTACTAGGAATTACATATTTCTCTTATCTAACATGAGCTTTGATATGTGTATCGATAGAATCCAAGACGAAAAGTTTGATATTTTTTTTTTTCAGGATATGCATGGTGCCAGCTATCAATGGTAGTTGATTTTTTTCTTTATATTCATGTTTTTGACTTGTATGATTATCTTTGATTGACATAAAAACAAGCAGAGCAAGACTTGGAAAGTGTTCCCATGTTATCAAAGAATTGGTGCTCTTTTGCCAGTACCATTAATTAAAATGCTCAACAGATTTCAAAAAATATATTTCTAATCTGTTCTAGTTAATGGTAACTCCTGAATTAACCGTATCCTGATGAACATCCGATTTAGCGTACCGAACCGAACTTTGGGAGTTTCGTATTTGGTATAAACTTTCGATTGACAATTACGGAATTATTGAAACCAAAGTTCGGAAATAAAGCCTACCCCTGATGATAACTGCAATTTTAGCTTGAGCAAGAAAGCAGACAATACTACCTACTAGGATGACCTTCGCAAGTAAATAGCATCACAGTAATAAGCAAACAGGTTGGAAATGAAAGATACTCACTATAATTTCCCAATATTTCTGATGTTGGTAGAGCTGGCAAAGACATCTCTGCAAATTAAAGCGAATTCATCAAGGCACTTGGTTAATGAAAACAAAAGACAATTTATAACAGTTCTATATATCAAAAGTAGCTCTATTTTGACAGAATCAGAATTAATATAAGTTCAGTCAAATTACCAGGAGCACAAAGAGTCAAGGATGTGGCTGCCGATGATGAAGGCCATGGAGCAGCAATATTGTCATTTAAGTCGCAAGTAAAGCTGAAACCTGTTGAGTTGTCATACACCAGATCTGCTGGATAACTTCGAAGCAAGCACCCTTCTAATAAATTTGAATAACTTAATCAGTACAACCTAAGCCAAGAAAACCTAAAACGCGTTCCACACCAAATACTAGTATACAACTGTAACAGGAGAAAAGCAGCATTGACAACATACTAGTATTGTAACATGCAGTTGAATTTAGTTTTGCAGCCAAATACAGTGATGAACTTCAGTTTGCTCACTAACAACTACAGCTGTACGCATACCAGTCCATTATCCTAACCAGAGGCTAACCTCCAATTGGAGACACTTTCATGATTAGAAGCCTGCAATGTATACATATAATGGAAGACTGAAGTACCTAGAGGATAACCTCCAAGTGACCACTTTTCATGAGTAGAACAGCATGTATACATATTATGGAAGACTGAAGTAGGATTAACCGAATAACTCAACATACTTATCGACGAGCAAGTAGATGACTGATTTATAAGGTGAATCAGGGAGCATTGATCGGGGGTATATCTGTGTGGAGAAGCATGAGCACGCATGCAACCATGCTCCTCTACCTATAGTATGTATAGCAAAGCTATATTCTTTAAAACTACTTCAAAATATATGGGGGCACCCATGCTCAAAGAGTTTTATGATGCAATGATTATTGGGTGCCGCTCAACAAGTGAAGTTGGGGTTCAAATCTCACAATTATCTTGTTATCTTTTCCTTTCTCTTTCTGGAATTGATCTGGGATTCAAATCTCCATGTTTGAGGGTGGTCAGATGACTCCTCTTGTGTGTTAATCAAGTACCTTTCTTTACCTTCCTTCCTTTATTTGATTTATTCTTTCAAAATCCCCACATCTGACAAATTGAAATCCCTCTTCTCCTTTGTCACAGTAAAGTCTTATATAATTTTTTTTGAGACAAGGGTAACTTTGTATTCACAAAAATTTCATCATCAAAGAGATGATGAATTGGAAACTTCATCCCACAAGGTTCATGTGCACACCCTCAAAAGATATAGAATTACAAGTTCCCTATAAAATCAACTCTCCCTATGATTTCCCCTACCAATTCTTGTTTACACCCAAAAAAACAAAAGGCTTGAGCATTTCATTTTTTAATCTTCTAAAAACTTGCTTTTTGTCCTTCAAAACATCTAGCATTCCTTTCTTTGGATAGAGTTCATCATATACAGGCTGGTATAGTCTTCCTCCAGCCTTTTTTGCCCATGTCACCAATTCCTGTCCAGCTGCTAAGGAGCTCCCTGGTTTTCTTTGGCATCACCTAGCAAACCTCTGATATAAACAAAAACATAATCCACAAATTTGAGGCTGCTTTACAGTGGAGAACATATGGTTGGTTATTTACCTCTGTTTTCTGCTCACACATATAGCACCTTGGACAGAATTGCATATGTTAAATGCCTCATGGGTTAGGCAAATTTTCTTATCACTAGCCAAGCAAGACATGTATACTTTTAACCACACTAGCTTACAAGGCCAATTATCTGACAATGATTTATTGACATTCATCCTCCAATAGCAAGATTAACTGTGAATACTTGCTATGCAGCCTCCAAATTGGTTTATCCTTTGAGATATACCTGGTGAGGTATTTAGCACCTCCACTAACCTGGCAAAATCTCAATTTCCCAGTCACTCACAGCCTTTTTGAACACTAAGTTCCACCTTTGTTGGCTCCATACTTGGGCAACAGTACTAAATCTTTGAAGGCTCAAATATGGAAGCGCGGGAATAAGCTCCTCCGGCTATCATTCCCTCTCCAAATTTCACTCCAAAAATCTATTTTTAGACCATCACCCACACTGATATAGATATTGTTGCAAATTTTGCCACAACCTTCTGATGGTCTTTCCATGGACCCCATCACCTCCTCAGTAGTCCATTGCCTAAGCAAGCCATATGTCCCTGCTATGACCCTTCTCCATAGGGATCCCTCTTCAATACAGAATCTCCAGAACCATTTTTGTAGTATACAGTTATTCTGGTTGTTCAGGTTTCTCAATCCAAGGCTGATTAATGTTCAGAGTGAGTATCTCCAATTACACCAGATTGTAGCTTCTTTGTTCTTTGTTTCCTTGCCAGCGTGAGTATCTCCAATTTCCAATTCCTTTTTTTTTTTTTTGGATCCCAGGCATGCCCAGGTAATTCGCAGGCAAAAGTAGCTACAAAGAAGCTACCTGACATCCCAAGTTCTTAGCTAGACTTTGTAAAATATTTACCAGATCAATTGGAGAGAGGAAAGTTTTTGACCAGTTGACATGAAGTCGTGAAATGCCCTAAATAATTGCAAGGATTACTCTTATGTGTGTGATTTGTTCCACTTCTGCCTAACAAAAAAAAAGTGTATCATCAGCATAAAAAAGTGTGCAATTTCTAGATCATCACCCCTCCCTGTCTGAGCACTAAATCCTTTCACACACCCATTTACTTTGTTGTTCTAAACATGTGGTTCATGCCCTCCATAGTAGGAAGTAACAAAAAAGTGACATAAATACCTTGTCTCAGACCTCTACGATTGAAAAAATCCACCAGGTTCTCCATTTACGAATTACGATGAGTGAGAATCTTACACTTTAGAAATGCAAAATCGTATCCAGCAGATCCATTTTTCTCCAAAGTACATGTCATTCAGAATTTTTAGTAAGAAATTCCAATTGACATGATCATAAGTTACTCAATGTCTAACTTGCATAGGATGCCTGGTTTATTCTGCTCCCCCCTAGAATCAACCAATTCATTTGCCAACAGAACAGCATTCATGATTTGCCTCCCTCTCAAGAATGTTATTTGATGTCCATCGCCCAGCCTCCCTATAACTGTTTTCAATCTTTCAGTGATCAGCTTGGAGATGATCTTGTAAACCCCTCCAATTAAACTGATTGGTCTGAAATCCTTTTCTTCTATTGTTCCAGGCTTCTTCGGATCGAAGCTATGAGAGTAGCATTGAAAGATTTCTCAAGGAAGCTCCTCCGGTCGAAGTTGAGGACAGTCTGCATTAGGTCTTCCTTCAGAATGTCCCAACAGCTAAATCTTACATAATGAGGCCAAGTGTCTACATTTTAGTATTTTACTGTAGAAGTGGAGGATGTATCATAACGGGTTCAACTAATCTCAACATTTTGGACATAGGGTACAGGTATTTATGTTAAAAATCACTAAATTTGCAACAAGAAAATTATAATATAATAACGGAAGTGCTACGGATTCAAGGCTAAACACGTCAAATATAAATTTAATCCACCTCTCAGTAATGGTACACCCATCATCTTGATATCCCGGACTCACCCCTCCCATGCTTGTGAGGAGCATTGGTACATTGTAGGTGGGGAGACCCATGACTCTGGGGGACAGTCCTGTGAGTACTTATACGAGGTACAGGGTTTGAGGGCAGGTGCTCGTAAAAGGGGAATAGAAAATATCTAGCATCAACCCAAACGGGTGTGATGAAGAATAAAGCACATGTGTTCGGAAAAAAAGTTTACATGTAGAGGTAACTGGGTATGCAAGGGCAGACTCAACTCAACTAGACTGTAACACTAGACGCAAACTATCGCACTGCTGATCCATGTAACGAAGGTGTAAAAGAAACTGTTACAGGGTTGTTGGAAGAGGTAATAACTATAGTGGGAGAATAAAAAATTTATTTATAACATTATGGTAGATGGAAAAGGGGGGTCCTGCAACAGTAACAAAAACTACAATTCTCAATTCAAATTTAAAAGTTCTAAGTTCTTTGGGAACTATGTTTGGTTGTAACACAGTTCAGAGTTTTTGGGGATCATAACAACTTATTTTCCAAATATCTACGCATGGAAATTTATTAAATTGAATATTTTATGCTATAAACAGAAGAAAGAAAATAAAAAAAACAAAAAAAAAAAAGAGAAAGAAAAAGAAAAAAAAAAAAGGAAAAAAAAGAGGGGAAAAAACAGATCAGTATTTCTTGACCACTAATCAGAGAACCAAAAAACTACAAAATGACAAGGAGAATCAGTACCTTCTTGCCCGTATGCTGCTCCATTGCAAACAGATGTCAATCACAAAGAAAGCAAACATCAGATAAAATAACAGAAATCAACAAGAGATTGAAAAAAAAATGTAAAAAATGAACAATCACCCTGGAGACTGAAGTCTTTCAGGTCAACATCACAAAGCTCGTAAACATTCGTCATGACCCCGGCCTTCTGTAACATAAAACCAAATGCCGCAGCACATATAATTGCTTGTCGATTTGTAATCAACATCTGCTTCTGTATCCCAGAAATATAGGCATTTAACGAGCTACAACACGAAGGGCTTGGAGCGGCTAAATTTCTGCACGCATTGACCACTTCTAATGGCTGCTTGAATTCCAGGGGACACACTGCAACCCAGATGAGAACTGCTTAAAGATATGCCCATAACCACAGCTGATATATGCTAGAAGGTATGGTAAAACACCACTGGCGTAAGCCGACCCTAACTTGTTCTGCTCTAGGGCATGTTTGTTATTGTTGTTGTTGTAGAAGGTATTCTACACAGGTACAGCTACCTTTTAAAAAATGTCCAAGTCAACACACTGTTATTGTTGTTGTTGTAGAAGGTATTGTACACAGGTACAACTAGCTCTAAAAAAATGTCCAAGTCAACACACTACATAAACGGGGATAATGTCGCTAACTGATTATCCTTCTCATTTGGCATATATACCTCGTGTACAGTTCTGCACTGCTTTCCTATTAGTTGCCAAGAATTATGGGATACTGTTGGTAGCTCAAACACTACATCACCAACTGATGTTGACGCAGCAAAAATGTGGAAAGACAAAGCTGAAAAGGCTATGTATGCTCTAACTGGAACAGTTGAATATGAGTTCTTACAATGGATTAGAAACACCAAGACACCAAAATAAGCTTGGGACACATTGGCGATGATTTTTACAAAGAAAAATGATGTGAGATAACAAGATTTCAGAATGAGTTTCCATTAATCTTGCAACAGAACATGAAAATAAGTTAATACTTTTCAACGGTTAAATCGGTATGTGATGAAATATCAATATTAGATCCAGAAATCGCGATCATACACACAAGGATAAAGTAGTTTGTCCATGGTTTGAGGCTTAAGTATTAAGGCATAGTGGTAGCCACACACAGGTGGATTACAGAACCAACCTTATCTTAATTGGAAAACTTGTTGGCAAATGAAGAATAGTTGGAGAAGTCATTATCAAATCTTTCTATAGAAGATGAAGATAAGGTGCTCTTCAATAAAAAATCAAGGCTACCGGAAAGGATGAAGAGAGAAGATCACGACCAAGGAGTGACTAGAAGAATTCGCATCAAAGAAACCAGCAAGCCAACAAGCAGGCAAACCAAGATTCAACAACCGATAAAGGAACAAGTGCTACATAAATCCTCGCCTCAAGTATGTATTTTGCATGTCCCTTGCATAAAGAGTTCGGTAGAAGTTGGATGTATTGCAAGGGACATCCAAGATACCTGAGGCAAACTTGCTCCATTAACAATTACTGGTCATGGGCAGCTACTCTTAGGGCCCGTTTGGATGGGCTTAATAAAAGCACCTTTAAAAAAGTACTTTGAAAGTGTCTTAAACTTTATTTTTAAATAAGCATTATGTGTTTTGGATAACAGTGCTGAAGTTGCTAGGCCAAACGTGAAAATGGGAAAAATGTAAGAAAGAGATGTTCGGGTTATGTTATAATTTGAGATTGTATAAAAATATTAAGGGCAAAAAATAAAAATGTGGGTCACTAAAAAGCTTATAGCTAAAAAAAGCACATCTTACCCCAGCTTTTAATTTTGGCTTTAAAATGAGTTTGTTTTACTTAAAATAAGCTATTTTTGAGTAGTGCCAACACCTAAATAAGTCAAATGCAGCTGTTAAGTCAGTTTGACCAGCTTTTAAGCTGAGCAAACAACTCTTAACCCCTTCGACAATTAAAAAAAATTCTCTATGTCAGCATCTGTTAGAGTTGGCCAAATCAAATCCACCACCACCACCAACCCCAAAAAAAAAAAAAAGCAACACAGCATTGACAAAAACATAAATATGAGATTCGTATCGGTTTCACCACAATAATTTTCAGGAATTCCAATATCGAGTCGCATAGTAAAAAACAAGAAAAACAAGTTCTTTGAGAATAATAAAAACCTCACAAACACATTCAGGGATAGATGTGACAAAAACTAACCTTTATTAACTTTGCAGGAAGACAATAACCGGAATGCAGAATTGGCATCATCAAATTGTAGTTTTCTTGCAATCCATGAGTAGACCACTCCTTTACAGTCGCTAAGTGTATCAATTTCATTTGGTACTCCAACTATGTTCTTACCACCAAGAGCCGTCTTGATCCCTGAAATCAGAAGAGCAGCCTCCGAAATTGCAGGCTGGCAAACAGGCCTACAACATTCTTTAAGAGAATCGACCGTGCTACAAGACTCCAACAACTTGCTTGTATTCACAATTTTTTCGAAAGTACCAATGTCCTTCACAGGGCAAGACCCACCAGTTAGATTTGACGACTTCACAGAGCAAAGACCAGCAATGGAGCTGTTTGCTCCTTTACTAGTTAATATACTGATGATATCTCTAAAACAATCATCAGCTACTGCACTTTGTAAAACTAAAGTATCAGAACGGTTGCTGTAAAATCCCTGGAATATGTGGAGTAAGCTATTGAACTGTGGACAGCATATTACATTTCCAACTATCGTTGACAAAGATCGAGTACAATCAGATGCTGTTTTTTCTGTGATGCTTGAAATGACAGAGAAATTTACAGGGCATCTTCCAGTCAAGACAGGGTCATATGTCTTCGGAAAGGAAGGGTACATTGGCGGCAATGATTTCCCGGGGAAAGGATAATGAGGGATGACAGCAGGTGGTATCTCAATTGGTTCAAAGATTCCACTTCTGGGAGGGGTAGCTAGTTCAGACGTGGAAGAAGTTTGAGTTGTCTTATGTGGCACATGTAGAGCCACTACATTCTGATAGCTAGTCAAACAGATAGCAATTACTACCAGTTGATGGATAAATGAACCTGCAATCAGATGCAAGTCCTCATTCAGTGTATAGACTAGCAAAGGCCTGGATATGATACGCATGCACAGGCATAAGCAGGAGTTGGGAATATCATGTTGCATCTGGAAGTGGTAATTCATGGAATTAATTTATGTAAATATTAGCTATAACTTTTGACAAAATATTCAGCATTATAAAGATATGTCGGTGATTCAAAGAAACCACAAGGCAAAATCAATAACTACACGGCAGCTTGCTCATCTTCATTTAGAAAAGAACATCATAATGCCACTACCTGGAGCTGGAAGGAATGAGGATATGCAACCAAAAATCTATACAACCTTCTCAACATTATGTCTGCTAGAATTAGTAAAAATAGTTTGGATGCCATTCTTTAGGGGACAAAAGAGAAAACCACAAAAATATGAGACATTTATAACAGATGCCACATAGGAAATCCAAATTTTCTTCACAGATCTCTAACAAATTAAAGTCTAGCATACAAGTCCAGTACTATACCCTTGAGACGAGTAGCGGTCTTTGCATAAGCCATCCGTCCACTAACCCTCTGGCAACATGGAGACACACAATCGGTACCTTAAAGCTGTTGATGCTACAGCAGTTGAGCTGGTCACATAAACATTATGACGTACCTGTACCTGAGACAGATCCAATCACTGGGTTAATTAAGAGATTAAGGAAACACAATAAAATCCGAAATTACCTTAGATACAGTGGTCTATATATCCATATCCATAAAATAAATAACTTTTTATCTTTATTTGTAAAAGAAAGAGGTATAACAATCTCATAAGAGCATAACATTCTTCATCTGTTAAGCAGGAAGTTCCACATGCATCATTTTCTCTTTCTAGAAACATAAACAAGCCAACGGTCTTAGATGTCTCTCCATATCATGAAAAAAGCAACCTTACTATGAGTGCTAGCAAACACTAAGCTAATAAGGTAGCAAAATAAGTGCAGGAATTTCACACAACTAAATAAATGTAGAATCTCATCACTCTGTCATAAATTGCACGCTCTAGATGCTATCAGAAAAAAGAAGGTTGAATGTCTTCAAATGTCTAAACATTGCTTTCACTGTAACAGCATAATGATTTACCAATTTGTATAAGAAGTGGAACATTAGGTTCACTCATTTCCCTCGACTATGTATAAGCTGAAATTTCTACCACAAAACTGAAACTTCATCGCAGAACATATACACATAAAGGTGACAATCGAACCTAGAATAATTCAACAACTCTTTCCCTCCACCCTAGCTTTCCATCTTAACAGAACTTATCCTAGTCCGTTCATGGATGACAGAAGTGTCTAATTTATTCACTCGTGATTTGACATCCCATAATCAAGATGTTAGGTCATTAACCTTCTAATGGACAAGAAAGAAGCTTTTTCACCTCAAATTTCTATCTTTTCTCTGTGACAACAAAAAGTAGAAAATTTCTCTTCTACTTCACTCAAACATACTATAAATATCCAAGCAACACGTAAATCAACCCAATATTGCCTTCCTCCTTTATTCCAACTAACATTTTCCTCACAAAAAAAAAGGGGTCATCACCATAAAAGAAACGAGGAAAATTAAAACTACCTACACCCAAAAAGAAAGAAACTAGGCATTAACAGGAGAAAATTAATTTTTAAAAAACACATTTTTACTTGATATATTAATTGAACACTGACAATATAGATAATTTGTATACGTCAAGCCACATAAATACCAGCTACGACCAACTCACTCTTTAATTATTCTTACAAGGAACTCAAGTGTGTACAGAACTTAAACCCATATAGTAAAATTGTGGGCCTTTATCTAATATTTGTTTAAACAAAAATTTAGTTTTTCTAACTCAATAACTAAATAAGCAGCAAAAAGCAAAATGCAGCTCAAAACCCGTAAGATCCGCAACTACTAAAAGCTTAGAAACAAAAAACTACAGACTCAACTGCACAATTACATCTAGATAAACATGAATAATGGAATACCTGAAGTTAAAATTCAATAAAGACCACAAATCCTCCCCATGATTTGTCATTAAACAATGTTTGCTTCCAAAATCTAAACCTAAAGACTCAATAAATCAATAAAAAATTGTTCAAGTAAATGGATTTGCCCAATAAAAACCCTAGAACCAGAGGCAAAGGAAGAAGAAGAAGAAGAGTAGTAGTAGGTAAAGTTAACTTTCCTTTTTTCTTTTTTTTTAGATGAAGCCAAACGGTTTCTAGTCTACACGCCTGACCGACTGACCGACTTTGATTACTCCATTTTTTGAGAAAATGACAAAAATGGTACCTTATGTTTGAGGTACATACAAAATAGCTCCTTAACTATGCATTAAATAGTTTTGGTCCTTTAAATTTGTTTTTTAACTTTTTTAAGTCTTCCATAAATATTTAACAATTATGATTTTTCCAATAAAATTCTTTATTTTACTCTTTAAAAATAAATTTTCTTCTCTTTGTTTATATTTTATTATTTCATAAATATGAATTATTTCTTTTTTTTCAACTAATCAACTTATACAATTTTCATATAATATAAAAAATTTATTATTTTTTAGTTCTTTATTTGATGTAGATTTACATTTTATTTAAATGATATATATTATAAATAAATATTAGATATTATACATATTAAAAAGCAATTGAAATAAAGGTGAAATTATTAATGAAATATAATTTGATAAACATTATAGAAATACTCAACTTTTAAGATTATTACGTTGCTAATATAAATATTCTATTAATGCATTAAAAAGTGAAAAATGAGTATTTATGTCCTAAATTATTATGTTGTGTAAATATTTTCAAATTAAATTTTCATCTTATCTTTTAAGTTTTGTTCACTCTTTGTAGTAAAAAATAATAATTACTTTATTTTATATCTTTAAAATGACAAAAAAAATGAAATATTATTAAGATGAAAGTAGTATAAATTAAATAATATATTCTTTTAAATGTTATATTACATTTGAAAATAATAAATTCAATTAATGATCTTATATGATTTATAATATATTACAAATATTATATAATATAAATAATAACAAAATAATCAAAAAGTGAAATAGTGAGTATGAATAATAATTCTTCACTGTCTCTATAAATTGTTAATAGAGAGTAAAATAAAGGTAGGTTGGAGATGATCTTAAAACTGATGGAAACAGTGGAAAATATCAACTAAGTATGTAAAAAAAAGCGAAGTATCATTAAATTCTAAAAAACACAATAACATCATACCAAATATAGTCCTATAAATGGGTTTTAGAAATGGTGGATTGTATGCAGTCTTATTCTTGTCTTGTAAAGATAAAAATGTTATTAATAATGAGGGAGTGGGTTGTCATATTCTTCCAAACATAAACAAATGTTCATCCTCAAACGAGTATAAAATTATATATGAAGTGTCATCCAGTAGGCATTTGTCCTACATATTCATCTCAAATTTAAATAGTCTCATCATATGGTTCATCCAAAACACTTTCACTAAAGTTATTTTCTTTTAGTTTAGTTTTCGTACCTACCTCTAAAAATAATCAACGACATTCTTGTAATACAAGTTCATCATCTAGTTATGTAATGATTCGAAATATTATTTCTGAAAAATTATCATCTTACACATCTCGATAACTACCCCAAGTCATGTTTGATAAGTTTGCGAAGTTGGTTTTGTAATTTGATCGAAAAGGTGTGATCTTTGAAAGATTTGAATTTTGAAAAGGTTTAAATTGTTAAAGGTGATTTTCAGTAACAACCGGAAGTTTGAGTCTCGAAATGAAACTTCATCAATTCTGTTAATTTCGAAATTATGAAATTTGGTCTAACAGTATTGTCATTTTATGTTTCAAAGTTGTTTCGTGAATTTGAGACCTTGAGTTGAAAGTTTAAGTGATTTTAGATTATGAGATGATTTTTATCAACATTCGGAGTTTTGATGGTCATATCAAATTTTCAATGATTTCATTGGTTTCAAAGGATGAAATTAGGCGTAGGAAAGGTCACGTTAAATTTTCTTATATATTCTGAGGATTGTTTGGCATTAGCCTTAAGTTAGTATATTGCGACTTTTATAGTTTTTGGGTAAAGGAGACGACATATTCGTTTTTTGATAGTTCTATTCAATTTTTAAACGTCGAATTTAATTGGGTATCATATCTGATTTGTGTAATCGGGATGCCAAATGAATTATGAGTGTCTATGAGGTGACTTTGTGTTGAGTGTAGAATAATAAACTCAAAAATACCCTCAAAATCTAGTTGTCACGTGTACAGGTCTCTAAACTATTATAATTGATTCTAAAGAAAAATACAAGTCTCAAACATTAGTTCTAGAATAGAGAAAGGTCATAAATAAGAATAAGAATGTCCGCCAAAATGACAAGCAACTACCTCACAAACTTCCACAAGAAGCCTCTGACAAGGATAAGAGAATATCACAAAGGCCAGGGCTAATAACATACAAAAAAAATTGTAGAAGCAAGGGGTGAATACCAAACCACACGGTACTCAACAAGTAAACCTCAAAACACAAGCCAAGGGGATAAAATAATGGTACTCCTTACATCCCAACCTACATAAAACTAGTCTAGCCTAACAATTCACAATTTACAAGCACATATCTTAACAACAACATTCTAACAATCACATATTCTCAACAACAAACTCAATATTCATCAATTACAACCTCTAAAACTACAATCTGCCTAAAAACAACCTAACCTAACAGTTCATGATTCACATAGCACACAACTCAACAACAACATTCTAACAACTACATACTCTCAACAACAAGCTCAATATTCATTAATCAAAGTTTTACAGAAAGGCACTTATAAGATCAACAAAATATAATATCAAGTTCAATAATGATAAACATGTGCAGTGCAATGAAATGTAATGTCAAGTATAGTGATGCATGTCTGACCTAGTAATACACATTTGTTGTCTCTTCGTCCGAAACTCATGGGAGACATATTTGTCCATGCATCCATCGCGATGTACGATACTATCCTTGATATATAGTTTCCATCAAGGTGCGTGATACGTCTCTCAAAATATAATATACATCACAACGCGCGATATGTCCCTTAAAATGGTATATCATTTTATCACATGTCACTTATCACAACCATGCCTCAGAACCAATGTAAAGGACATATTCACACAAATAATGATGGGATTACCATTTGCATAAGAAGACACAATTTACAATAATGCAACTGTGATACAACATCAACAAATAAGCAATAAACCTTCAATCATACTCAAATATCAGACACCAATAATTTATCACGTTACCTTTTTATTACCTTTTTTTCCATCATTAGAATTATTCAACATGGACAGGTCAAACCATTACTAATTTTCATTACTCTCAAACACATATTGCAAGGAAAAATACATGAATTTCATACACTTAACAATAATTTAAAAATTCACGTGTCTCAAATAGTCGAATAATCACTCTGGGACTTAAGTCTTCCCTTTTCATTGGACTTCCAAATAATTACAATCTATTCAAATAAATAATCACAGTAATATATCAAACTAATAACACCCATATTAGGCATAATACATAAAGATTACCATTAACTTAGCTTCAACGAATAGTTGTGTCCTCCAACTTTTGATGTGCACAAGTAGGTACTTAAACTTATAGTCAAATTGAACAAGTAGACACAAGTGTCCTACATGACACAATACATGTCGGACGCCATGTAGGACACAAAATTGTCATATATGAAGAATGTGATCATTTGCACAATATTATACAAGTTTAAGTGTCTACTTGTACACACCCAAAGTTAAAGGTCATAAATGTTAACTGAAGTCAAGTTAAGGGTCATGTTTATGCATTATGCCCCCATATTAATATATATTTAGTCTAGATCCAAAAAGCACGCTCAAATTTATAATCAATTTTTTTAATCTTGCGTACACGTTAACTCTCATATTTTTTAAATCTCAAGTCTAAGATTTCGTCTCAATATCTCCAAATAACATAATGTGATAATCATAAGAAAATTTCATACCCAAAATCAAGAGCTTAAATTGTAACTTTACTATGTAATTATAAATAGAACTTAACCCAATTATCAAATTTATCAGCAATCATTGGGCATCATTATCCAATGATTGTCCATGTCATTAAGTAAAAACTAATAACAACATTTACTCTCTTTCTGTCGAATCACATCATGCAACAATCAACATTTTTTACTCTCACGTTCATAGTGCTAACATAATAGTACTAATAATATACTACTAATTAATTAGAAAAGAGACAATCAAATGCAGCAAAACACAATTAAGACTATTAGCTGGACAATTGTTTTTATCGGCGACACTTTCAGGTAATTTTTGTTTTCCTTTCTTTCTTTTTTTGTCTTAGTTAATTATGTACTAAAATTGATAAATCTTATTAATTAATTTTAATATGGGTTGTCGTATAGGTGTTAAATAATTATGGCATTGCTCATTAACCACCAACTAAATAAGTAAATTATTTAATACATACCCATCAAATAAATAACCATATAGTTATAGAATAATTTAAAACTTTCAAACCAACTTAACCGACTAATCATAATTGACTCAGGACTACTATCTGGAGGGATAAAACTATAATTTTTTTACGAAAATATCTAAAGATAACTTTTCAGGTCATTACATTATACATCACTAATAACCATATTTGTCCTCGAAGATAAAAAAGAAGAAGGAAGAATAACCAACAAGACCAAAAGCTCGAGGTATGATTTTTTAAAGTCGTGTTCATCTTTCCGAGTAGTGATAACCTCGTCTTTAGGACCATTTCATCAAGATCCAAGAGCTGAACTTTAGAATCAAAATTTGACAAATTTATAAATTAGAAGTGATTGTCAAGCCACTGACTAACCCATGAACTCAATCTACAAGCCACTGACTAACCCATGAACTCAATCTAAAATGAAAATCATTGGACCGTAACACAATTTATCATGGCAAATTTTTTCTCAGATAAGAAAAATAACATTATATTGATATTGGCTACAATCAGAAGTGGACTCTAACGAACCACCACACACTCATGATGCACAAATCATTGCAGATTTTATCGAGATTTTATTTTGACAACACAATCTCTTCACGAGCTTAAGTTATAAAAAAATAGATCTTTCGACATAGAATAATCATCAAGGGAGAATCAAACGTATCTAACCCAAAGAAGAACAAGATCAATTAAGCACCCAACAAGTGGAATGCAGAATCTTTAACAAAACTATCGGATAATTATAACTATTCACAAAAGCTCTTCCATAAGTTTTTATAAGCAGGTCATACATATAAAAACAATGGTATACTTCTATTTCTCCAAACAACACCAAATATGTCATAACTGAAGTGAACAAGTCTAACCAAGGATGTCACACTATCAAGAGGGCAATCACATGATCGATATATCTGATCCATTACTAAGCATTCGCCCATAGATATGAAAATACGTGTGGATATAAGTAGCAAATTACACTTCAAAACCATATCCAAAATGTAGTAGATGGTCATATAAGAATATTCAGAATCAAAGTCGAATAACAGTAAATACTTCTTCCATAGTGCCCATATCAAATATTTTCATCCATCTAACTTTATATCCTTGATCTTTATCCACCCACAAGCAATTAGTCGAGTCCTCATTACAATCATAAACATTACTCAATTCATTAAACCACACATGATCTTCACAATACTCCATTAAAGTCAACATTCTAATACTAACAATTCATCATAACCAGACCGATCATTTACCTTACTCTCAAGTTGTCACTAGTATCAAAGTCTTTTAACAAACACATTATAACCTCCAAAAATTTTAAACTATAGGGCTCTCTCTTTCCAAATAAGCATTTTATGATAAATACGATTCCCACACAAGGCTGATAACACTGCTTCCAAATTTAATAGTACCTTTTCATCGAGATAAAACTATTGAATTTAATCCAAATACAACTTCACACAATCCTATATATCAAGTTTCAATTACCATTCAACTTATCATATACCTCATATTAAAACTTAGAGAAATTCTTGATTATTCTAATAATTCGATGTATTATAAGCTCATAACCTCTACTCACTATCAAATGTCTATGCAGCACATCATAACGGTTTGTATCGTCCCATCAATAAAGTAATCTCAATCCCCTTGAATCCTCATTAATCATATAAAATTATAGGTCTACACCGTTTATCATACCTATTATAATTTGAACAATCTAGCTTGACATAACCACAAAGAATCTTTTACACATCATTGCTTGTCACGCAAATAAAAACTCAATCTTTAAAGAAGTTGATGATAAACTCCTAATAAGTCTGTACCAAACTAGTTCACATCTCACAATCATATCTAAACTCATAGGCAAAAACCAATACATCCTTCAACTACAAATCAATGGCTTATACGAGACCTTTCCCATGACATAAAATTCTAAATATCTTGAACTCTTCAATATACTAGACTCTTGTTCCTTTTGTTGTCTCGCTCACCAATCTTATTCTTTCGCCAACATTCCTGACATTTTTACCTTATCCTCTAAATCAAAATGTTAAATGAAAACCCTTCCTTAGGTCCATTAAAAACAAAAAATAGCACACTTTATTACTTAAATTATGTACAAGTCCAATGTTAAATGAAACCCTTCCTTAGGTTCATTAAAAGTTAAAAAAATAGCACACTTTATTACTTAAATTATGTACAAGTCCTTTCAAATGTTCAATAGTCAATGTCATAGATTATTTCTTACCTTATCTATCTATACCTTGAAAAACATACTATTACGAATATATACTCACCATGAAAAACTAAAACTTTTGAATCCAACTGTGTGACCCAATCCTTTTATCTATCAACATTAGATCATACCTTGAAGGATTTTATGAATTCACGTATCTTAGCCTACCATTGATCGCCCTTTCATTGACCTTATCATATCCTTCGATAAAAATTTAACCATACTCATCATCAAACTCAAAACCATAAAAATAGTTTATCATTAAACTCGAGTTGAACGTATGTACACTCTTTTCTTAAACTTTATCCAATAGTTTTTAACTAATATGATGAATATGTGACACTATTAAATAGATGAAATGATGCGTCTCTGAACTTAGTTTTCTACTATCTGAAGGTACATTTTCTATCCTTGCACTCAAAGTAAATATTTTTGTTCTTGATCGCTTCTTTCTAAAGACCAAACTACATTACACTAATTTTTTCCATATATGACTCTAGCTCTTTTCAATTTTATTTAAGCGGTGTATCAACACCTCCAATAACTTTCCATGCAATCAAGCTACTCACCAAATAGTATCAAATCAAAATCTTAAATACTCGCAAGTCGTTATTACAATACAAAATTCGTTTAACTAACAATTCTTATTATATAGTTGCATTTCAATCACAATCCATCACGAACTCTTATTACCATCATGCTCAGCTAGCTCTTGTCATCACCACGAAGTACATCTTTTCATAAATATAAAGCCCCAAACCCAGCTATGCCAACCATCCTAAGGACATACTCAATTATTTTTGCACTTTTGTAGTAAAATTTTTAGTTGGCTTCACACAAGTATACTCGTTCAAAATTTTCTTTGCCCATAAGTTTTTCATTCTGGATTCTATCAATTCCCTTGGACCTTAAGATGAAACTACCGGTCCTTATTTAGAACCCTTGTGATACACTTACCAACTTAACGTATTAATACCGTATCAACTATCCATCACTAAAATCTTCTTAATATACACATCTTAGCCCCAAACATCTGCAGTAACAACCTAATTGGTTTCTCAAATGTGAATGCAACATCGAATCTCATTATACAAGTATGTAATATTAACTGATAACTCTCTAAGTAGTTAGTATTTGTACTTGATGATCAACTATCCATTTTCATATACTACTAGTATTACACCGAAAAAGAATTATTAGATGTACCACTAGAATATATCATACCTACCAAGAGGATCATATCCAAATAGGTAACACATTTCTACCCATCAATAATTGTAAAATATTACCAAATCAGTTTCGTATCTAGCCCAAGCTATATGTTTTCTTCCTTAGGTCAGGTCAATATCAAAAGTAACACACTCTATAGCTCTAACCAAGTAACTGTCGATACTATTGTAGTAGTCGTATCATGGCCTTCTTTGATACATACATACATTCTATAAAATCGTAGTAGAAATTCTAACCTTAATTGGTGCATCATTATTCTTATCATTTTGTAAGCAACCCATTCATGTTATGATAACTTTACTAATTGTAGTTTTCAAAGTTATATGTCCATTATCTAGCCATTCCCTCAATCATTTCACTTCCGATTGTTAAACCACTCTAAATATCGCATATACCACACAAGTAATATTTACTTTACTAGGTTAACTAACCTTACATAACCCCTTCAAATTATTAAACATTTTAAATCTAACCACACATCCATTTCATAAGTATATTACTTTCACCTTAATACCAGATTTAACATTCAAATCATACACGACATCAACTACTCAGATGAGGAACCACACACGAGTCATCACTATAAGTGTGAGATAATGGAATGTAGGGATACAAATCAAGACGGATAAATGATGCACAATAGAGATTTAAGAACTGAAGATTTTTCCTAACAGTCATTAGAGCATTTCGAAGATAAGTACAGACGTCTCTATACCGATCCTCGAGACTCTACTTAGACAGGTTTGTATACACGTGAGACCTAAAAACCTGGGCTCTCATACCATTTGTCACGATCCAAAAATGGACGTGATGACATTTGGCTTTATCCCACCAAGACAAGTCAGCCTAAAATTCAACCATTACAATAAATGCAGACATTTTTATAATAAACTCAAAAATACCCCCAAAATCTGGTTGTCACATGTACAAGTCTCTAAAGTATTACAATTGAGTCAAAAAAAATATAAGTTTCAAAGGACATTGTCTCTAGAATAGAATAAAAACATAAATAAGAGTAAGAAGGTCCACTGAAATGACAAGCAACTATCTCACAAACTTCCACAAGAAGCCTCAGACAAGGATAAGAGAAAATATCACGAAGGTCGAAACTACTAACCTACAAAAAATTGTAGAAGCAAGGGTGAATACCAAATCACATGGTACTCAACAAGTAAACCTCTAAACACAAGCTAATGAGATAAAGTACGGGTACTCCTTACCCCCCAACCAAACCTCCACAACTACAATCTGCGTTATCAGCTCAACCTACCAGTTCACAATTTTCAAGCACAAATCTCAACAACGACATTATTCTAACAATTATGCATTCTCAACAACAAGCTCAAATTCATAAATTAAAACCTCCAAAATTACAACCTACCTAAAACCAGCCCAACCTAACAGTTCATAATTCACATAGCACACAACTAAACAACAACACTCTAACAATTACATATCCTCAACATCAAGCTCAATGCTCATAAATCAAAGATCCAGGAAAAGACACTCACAAGATAAACAAAATACAATATAAAGTTCACTAATGATAAATATGTGCAATGCAGTGGAATGCAATGTCAAGTATAGTGATGCATTGTTTGACCTAGTGATACACATTCGTTGTCTTTCAGTCCGGGACCCACGGGGGATATATCTGTCCATGCATCAGTCGTGACGTGCGATATGACTCTCGATATATAGTATCCATCGTGGCGAATGACACGTCCCTCGAAATATAGTATCTATCATGGCACCGTATAGTATCCATCGCGACGCACGATATGTCCTCAAAATGGTAATCATCTTATCACATAACACTTATCACAACCATGCCTCAAAACCAATGCAATAACATGTTCACCCCAATATTGATGAAATGAACATTTTCATAACAAGGCAGAATTCAACATCAACAAATAAGCAATAAGATTTCAAATCATTCTCAAACATCACAGACCAACAATTTATCACGTTTCCTTTTTATTACCCTTTTCCATCATTATAATTATTCAACATGGACAAGTTAATCCATCACCAATTTTTATTACTCCCAAACACATATTACAAGAAAATATACGAATTTCATACACTTAACAAGGGTTTAGAAAAAATCCACTTGCCTCAAATAGTCGAAAAATGACTTTGGGACTTGAGCCTTTCCCTTTCATTGGACTTTCAAATAATTACAAACTATTCAAATAAATAATCACAATAAGATTTCAATACTAATATCACGCATAGTACTATGTGTTTAGTCTAGACCCAAAAAAACTCACTCAAATTTATAATCAATTTCCTTATCTTGCTAACACGTCAACTCTCATATTTTCAAAATCTCAAGTCTAAGGTTTTGTCTCAATATGTGTAAATAACATAATGTGATAATCATAAGAAAATTTCACACCCAAAATCAAGAGTATAACCTGTAACTTACTATGAAATACAAATAGAACTTAAACCCAATTACCAAACTCATTAGCAATCACTGGACATTACCCAATGATGTCCATGTCATTAAGTAAAAAAATACACATTTTACTACCCCTTTCTGCGATCACTCATGCAACAATTAGCAATTTTTCCCTCTCACGTTCATAATGCCAACATCCTAATATTACTAATAATATAATTCTAATTAATTAGAATATAGACAATCAATTGCAGCAAAACACAGTTAAGACTATTACCTGGACAATTGTTCTCATCAGCGGTGCTTCCAGGTAATTTTTCCTTTCCTTTCCTTTCTTTTCTTTTCTTTTCTTAGTTAATTATTTACTAAAAGTGATAAAACTTATTAATTTATTTTAATATGGGTTAAGTAGTGTAGGTATTAAATAAATAATGGCATTGCCCATTTACCACCAACTAAATAAATAAATTACTTAATGTATACCTATCAATTAAATAACCGTAGTTATAGAATAATTTAATAACTTTCAAATCAACTTCACCAATGAATCATAATTGACTCAGTACAACTATCAGGAGAGATAAAACTATAATCTTTTTACGAAAATATCTAAAGATAACTTTTTGGGTCATTACATTGTGGCTCTTGACCGCCATAGCGGAGTTTTTTGTTTATTGTGCATTGCGATCGCGTGGGTGGTGGTCGCAATCGCGTAGCTGACAAGTTTTGATAGTCGCGATCACGAGACTCTTTATCGCGATAGTCAAGATAAATTGTTTAGTCAAATAGCTACATCTTTTGTTTTAGTCTAATCTAATCTTGAAGCTTTGCTTTATCTGAGTAACTGTTATATCTATAGTCACCTTTGCTCCTCCATATAGTTTCCAGTTCCTAGCCTGCCATACATGATATACTATTGGGGCCTAAAGTGTTATTATTATCTCTTTTTCCAGTTGCTTCCAATTTTGTCTCATAATTTTCTCAGGCACTTGTTTCATATCTCCTATTGGAATCAGCATCCTGGACCATTGCACCATCTCTGTAATGATTCCTATAGTCTAGACACAATGAGAAAACACATGTTTTTGTGTCTCTACAGTTTGCGCATCACATAAACTATATGATGTGTTATCCACTAATATATTCATCCTTCGTACTATGTCTTTAGTCAACAATCTGCACTGCGCAGCTAACCAAATTATGAATTGATGCCTTGGTTGAGAGATTTTGTTCCAGATGAATTCTGCAATTCTCATCTTCTTTAGACCCCTAACTTATGAATTGTAGCTTGCTCTTGTTGAATATTTTCCATTTGCTGTTAGGACAAACACGCCTTGTGCATACCACTCCACCATGTCTTTTTTTAATGGTATTCAACTTTGTTCCCTTTCATACGCACCCCATGTACCCATCGGACCCATAATGCATCTTTTTTACTATTAACTGCCACAACAATTTACCCCCCGATGCCACGTTGCACTATTTGCTTCCGTTGATATTCAGACCATCAAACTTCTTAGGTACACATACTTTGTCTGTTGTGAACAAAAGGAGTGAAGTTGCTGACCTGGATGACATGGGGGCTGCCACGGAGAGTAATCACATGGATACGCCACGTAAGAGCTCTAGAAGAGTAATTCCTCCTAAAAGACTTGGCGATTACGTTTGGAAGAGTGGGAGGTCACGTGACAAAGGACAGAGTTTGCTTCAACAAAATGTATAAACAGAACACTACTGGGCATAATTTGCAAGCAAAAATAGATGGATCTTTCTGTTAGCTCATCTTCTATTTCCTAGTTTCCATCTCTTCTTCATTCTATCTTCTCATCCGATTTTCTTTTATCTATCTAGCACTGTATTACTTCTAGTATTCCGAAATTGCCTACATATAGTTTATCAAGTATTGTTATTGTTTACAGAAAGCTGTAGTTGGTTAGTTATTAATACAAGGTATCTTCCTCATCCTATTTCTTTTATCTATCTAGTCACTATTATTACTTCTAGTATTTTCCAAATTGCCTTACATATAGTGTATCAAGTATTTTATGTTTTCATAAGCTGTAGTTGTTTGTTTTCGGTTCCTGGTGGGTTTTTGGTTTTCGGTTTTTTGGTTTTGTTGTTTTTGGTGTTGGTTCGGTTCTTGGTTATTGGTTTTCAGTTTATTAATACAGGGTGTCTTGGAGAACTACTGTTATTATTCATTAGTAATGCACTTTGGTACATTGGTTCTTCATCCAGAGGTCTTTTATGGAGCCAACACTCAAGCTCATTTCGAATCCAATTAAAGAAGTAAAGGATTCATTGCCAAGGATCTCCGCTGACCATGCGAGGCTTCTTCCAAGAGATGTGGAAAAAAGTTCCGATGGGTGCTCTCTCCTCAACGAGATACCTTCATGGATGCTCCGGCACCGACCCTTTCTTCATAAACCAGCTTCGGTTGAGTTGGGTCGTTTGGTGGTTGAAAATCCGAGCATGGCTATTCAGGCCGGCGTTACTTTGATTTTTTATGGCATCGGCTGCTGCTCACAGATTGACTCTTGCGTCTTTTTACTTGATGAGAAGCCTTGGGAGTGTATCGCTGGTTGTTTCGTAACAACAACTAGTCGGATTGTACATTTCGTTGAGAAAGTGAGATCGTTTTCAACCAAAAGCTTGATCGCAAGGGAAGATTGGCGAAACTTTCCCGTCCGACAACCACTGTATCGGAGTTCCAGGTACGTTTTTTTTTTTTAGGCTATGGCAACCAGACCAATGATATCTCGGAGGGGCTGATGTTCGTCGTTCATCTCTGGGCTAATATAGGATATTTACTTGTTCATCAGTACTTGCTCATGGACCTAAAAGTTTTGAGACTCTGATTTGGCTCATATACAACATGAGACGAGGATTCAGGCAGAAAAGGGACAGGTACTACCCGCCTTTTGCTAATAGAATTCCACCGCTTCCTTGCTTCCAAATCCTAGCACCAAAACTTTCACGATCCCTCTTCTAAATCCATTGTTTCCTGCTTCAAATTCTCGACCCCAACTCAGAATAGGCCACCATCGGCCGTTTAACACACGCTGAGTTCAATTCCGCGAGAGCGTGGTCTTTTGTTATTACTGTGAGGAGAAGTATACTGTCGGCCATAAATGTAAAACCCCACCCCATCTTCTACTACTTACAGATGGGACAGATATGGACCCTCTGTTGCCAGACCCTTTTGTCACAGATGATATCTTGGTCTACAGCCCTTCTTGGAACACGCATTTGGAGCATCTAGAGATTGTCTTAAAATTGCTGCGACAACATCAATTAGTGGCTAAGCGCTCTAAGTGTTTGTTTGGGCAGTCATCAGTTGATTACTTGGGTCACATTATTTCAGCTCAAGGCTTGGCAGTGAATCCAGATAAAATTGAGGTGATACAACAATGGCTCCCTCCTAAAACGGTAAAAGAGGTACGCAGTTTCCTTGGACTCGCTGGGTATTATCGGCGTTTTATTCACCACTTTGCAGCTATAGCAGGGCCTTTGTATAACTTGTTGCGGCGAGACTCCTACCAGTGGACAGAGGCAGAGCAGCAGGCCTTTGACACTCTTAAGACAAACTAGTTTCTACTCCTATTTATGTTGCCTGACTTAGCCAAGAATTTCAAGGTTGAGATATGCCTAGGGGAAAAGGCAATTGGTGGCTATACTTCTCAAAAGGTCATCCAAGTATCATACTTCAGTCAACAATTAAGTGCCCCGGATGAAAAAGGCGTCCACTTACCATAGAGAAATGTTTGCAATACTCAAGCTGTGAGTAAATGGAGGCAATAACTTGTGGGGCGAAAGTTCACTATATTACTGACAACATCATTGAGCGCCTCACGCATCAGAATATTCAAAAATCATGAGCAACAAAAATGGCTAACCAAGTTAGTGGGGTTTGATTTTTTCCACAATAGTTATAGGCTGGGAAGCAAAATGCTGCTGCGGAGCACTTTCTAGTAGCTTGAGGCAGACTAATGAAGCATCTCTATTACGCACTGGAACTGGAACAAATTGAGACACTAAATATAAACACTATGCGTTTAATGCAATAAGCCAAGCGAAACAAAAATCGGATGTGGACTTTGTTGATTACAAGTTTAAGGAGGGAATATTATTTTACAAAGGTCGGATAGTAATTCCTACTGATTCACCTTTGCGCCATAAGTTAATGTTTGAGTTTCATGCCACTTCAATTGGAGGTCATGCTGGGGTTGCTCGGACTTACCATCGATTGGCCTCCAACTTCTTTTGGAAGCATATGCGCAAGGATGTCCAGTCTTTTGTTGCAACTTGTCAAATTTGCCAACAGATGAAAGACTCTCATTGCAACCTGAGGTTACTCAGCCTTACCAATACCGACCAAGTCTTGAGGATTATGCCATGGGATTTTATCACTTGCTCCAAGCTCAAAAGGCAAGACTACTATTAGCGTAGTGGATGTCTCACCAAATATGGGCATTTTATCTACCATTACCATCACCTTCTCTACTTATAGGTGGATGAAGCATTGGTGATTTGGCGTTATCAGGTTCACGGGAAACCCCTCGAACTATTGTAACAGATCGAGATCCTCGCTTTTTCACTCTTTTTGGCAGAGATTCATCGTTACAAGGGTCCACGTTGGCTATGAGTACAGCCTTACACCTCCGACGAATGGCCAATCTGAGGCACTCAATAAATGTGTTGAGCAGTACCTAGATGTTATGTTGTGAGGTTCCGCCTACTTAGGTTTCCATGTGGATGGGCTGAGTTTTGGTTACATACTTCGTACCAAAACTTCCGCAGGTATGGACCCCGTTTAGCGTTGTAATGGTCGTGGAGCCTCCTACTGTTGCAACGATATATTTATTGGGGAGTACCTCCAGTGAGGTAGTAGAGTTATTTTTGCTGCAAAGGGACAAAGTGTTACAATTACTCAAACATAATTTGGCAAAGGCTCAAAAATAGCATGAGGCGTTTCGCCGAAAATCTCGCACTGAGATTACATGTGAGGTAGGGGACTGGATCTTGGTGAAGCTTAAACCTTACAGAGTCTAATCTGCGTTACACGCGATATTTAAGTTGGGGTGGCGTACTTGGTCCTTACAGCAAATTCTAAACGTGTAGGTGTTGTGCTTACAAATTGGTCCTTCCGGAGGCTTGCTAAAATTCATTCTATATTACATGTTCTGACTTGAAACGATGTGTTGGGGAACCAGTTTCAAAAAGTCACTCCATGAGCTCACAGGACACACATCCTTAGCCAGATCAACCAACCCCAACCTTGAGGACGAAGGTTGTTTTTCAGGGAGGGAGTATTGTTGGAACAAGAGGCAGTGAAGTTGCTGACATGGATGACATTGGGGGCTGCCAAGGAGAGTAATCACATGGAAGGCCACGTAAGAGCTCTAGAGAGAATCCTCCAAAAGACTTGGCGATTACGTTTGGAAGAGTGGGAGTCACGTGACAAAGGACAGAGTTGCTGCAAACAAAATGTATAAACAGAACAGTACTGGGCATAATGGGGCAAGCAAAAAATTATGATGGATCCTTTCTGTTTTAGCTCATCTCTATTTCTTAGTTTCTCATCTATTTATTCATTCTATCCCTCTTATCAATTTCTTTTATCTATCTAGCATAGTATTACTTCTAGTATTCCAAATGGCCTTACATATAGTTTATCAAGTATTTTATTGTTAACAGAAGCTGTAAGCTTGGTTCAGTTTATTAATACAGGGTATCTTCCCATCCTATTCTTTTATCTATTAGCCATAGTATACTTCAGATTCCATAATTGCCTTTACATAGTTTATCAAGTATTGTTATTGTTTACAGAAGCTGTAGTTGGTTCAGTTATTAATACAAGGGGTCTTGGAGAAACTACGTTATTATTCATTAGTAATCACTTTGTTACATTGTCCAAGCTACTGGCGCAAACTTATTCTTTCATCAGAGTTAACCCACAAGTAGCCCCTGTTAGGTAGTGGAGCCTGATTAATATATATTTATTGTTTAAGCGGTTAACTATTTATTCTCGATTTTAGGCTTTCCTATTTATTCTCTATTTTGGCTTTTATATTTTTCTTGTAACCAAAAATACTTGATTTATTAATATAAATATACCTCACCGCCGTGGGAAGTTACTCACGGGGTGTTACCACGGAAAATAATCGGGTTTTCTCTTTCTCTCTCTAGATCTTCTCATTCTTCTATTGAAACTTCTTGTGTTATTCATCATTAGTGTGTGTGCGTGAATTCGATTCCGAAACAAACTTGTATCAGAGCTAAGGAGATTAAACATATCAATGAAGATGGATAGTCGAAGCTTGGCTTGAGATTTTGATGGATCCGATTTCAGTTTTGGAAAGATGCAGATCGAAGATTATCTGTTACCAGAAGATCTTCACAAACCGTGACCGGGGTGAAGCAGGAATACCATGACGGAGGCGAAGTGGATAACTCAAGGATCGCCCGAATCTAGGGTTGATCCGGTGGGACGTTGTGAAGAAACATGGCGTTCAACATGTGAGGAGGACTACACGATTCTTGTTGGAAGGCATGTCAAACATGTTATGAAAAATAATCGGCTATGAACAAGGTATACTTTGATGTGTAGATGTTCAATGTTACAGATTTGTCTGAGAAGTATCCTTTCTGATCATAAAACGAGGTTCAATAGGATTGGGAGTCAACTCAATTCTGGGATATTAATTTCGAAGATGAAATTAAGGGGTTGATTTTGATGTCATCTTGCCCGAGTCTTAGGAAAACTGTTGTTGCTCGATGCAGTTCATAGGATATGAGAAACTGAAGTTGATGAAATCCGTGATGTTGTTCTTAGCGAAAAATTCGCAAACGAGAGTGGGGAGATGCATCGGCAGTGCCTCAGCGTTGATTGAAGGGGGAGAAAAGTAAGACGAAAGGCCAAAAATCAACACGGTCGATCACAAATTAAAGAATCAAGGAAAAATCCCTAAACAGATCAAACGTGACTGTTGGAACTATGGAGAAAAAAGGGGGGGGGGAACGTTTCAGACGAAATGTACAAAGCCAAAGAAGAAACAGAATCAGAAATTTGGAGAGAAAATGATTCTGTAAAGTCAGACAGAGACATTGGGATGCGCTAACCCTTAGTGTTGAACAGCCCGGGGTTGAATCATGGATTTGGATTCTGGGCATCTCCATTTCGTCTCCAAGCCAGGGTTGTTCCAAAATTTAAATCTGGAAATTTTGGAAAAGTATTATATTGCTGACAATAAAGCCTTAAAGATTAAGGAAAGGGGGATGTTTGCATACAGACCACCTCGGGAAACAGGGAATTGGAGGATGTCGGATATATTCCTGGGATCACGAAAAATATGATCTCAGTTGGTCAGTTTGATAGCACGGGATATGCAACAGAGTTGGGAAAGTTCGGGAAAGATCGTGAACGGTGATAGGGTAGTAGCTCGTGGCACCAAAAATCTGGAACCTGTACACCACGCAGGGTGTATAAAACATGGCCGTTGTTACTGAGGTGCTTCGGTTCATGTATGTGGCACAACAGGACTTTGGGACACCTGAGTACTAAAGGAATGGAAGATGATGGTTGTGCAAAAGGAGCATTAGAGGGTCTGAAAGTTTGTTGATATGGGTCTTTGCGAGAGCGTGTTATGGGCAACAGAAAAGAGTTAAGTTCACAAAGGACTCCTAGAGAGCAAAGAAAGTCGATTGGAAATGGTCCATACAGATGTGTGGGGACCATCTCCAGATCCTCACTTGGAGAATCCAGATTTATGCTTTACCTCTCTGATGATTTCAGCAGGAAGGTATGGGTTTACTTTCTTGAAGCATAAGGCTCAGAATGGTTTGCAACTTTCAAGAGCTGAAAGGTTGAAGTTGAGAATCAGAATGGTTTGAAAGTCAATGCCTAAGATCTTGACAATGGAGGAGGTATGATAAATAGAGTTCAAAGGCATCTGTGCGAGCTGGGGGAATCAGATGATGAGAACAGTTCTGGTAAGGCAAGGCAGAAAGGGAATGCTGAAGGATTGAACAGAACATGAATGAGCGTGCAAGGAGTTATGAGGATACACTGTGGGCTGCCCAAAACTACTTTGGGAGGCATGCGGTGAGCACAGGTGCATAATTGATCAACGGGGACCATCAGTACTTTAGGGTTCAAGATTCAAGAGGAGGTGTGGAAGGACAAAGAATCAAGTACTCACACTTGAGGACCTTTTGGTTGCACTGGTTGGGTTCTGTTGATCAAGAAAAGAGAGACAAGACTTGTATCCAAGGATGTGAAGTTTTTTGTTACTTCATACTCTATGGTCTCTTTTTATGATTTGTTTGGTACCGGTTTGGGATGCCAAGAACAGAAAGTTTATCCTTGAGGGACATTGTGACTGACATTTGTGAGTCTTGTCCTGTACAAGGACAAAGAGCAGAAGGTTCTAGAGATTACAAAAGCAAGTGGGAATTGAGGTGAGTTGGAGAAGAGTACCCCAGAGATGTCGAAGAGCTACTCAACAACGACCTACTGAAGGAATCTGAAGTGGAGCAAGTTCACACCTGAGCAGGTGTTAAGGAGAGCATCCAGATCCAAGGGCACCAGATAGATATTCACCTTCTTACACTATCTATGCTGAGTGATGAGGGGGAACCAGAGTCTTTTGATGAGGCCCTACAAGTGGAGGATTCGACAAGTGGGAGCAAGCCATGGATGATGAGTAGATTCTATGAATTAATATGGGAAAAAAACCTGAAGGTTAGATGAAGTCATGTTAGAACTCATAGAGATAGTGGAAGAAACTCATCGTAGGACAATCATGAGTTTTGTAGAAGGGTGGAGGAGGAAGCTTGTCAAGAGGTCATATACTTAAGTCCATGGCCCCTTGGCTGGGGGGGAGTTCAGATGAGGAGGGCTATCAACTTCCTTGGAATCTGGCTTATGGATGCGTTTAGCACGATTGAGACGTTGAAGGCCGGTATGAAAACACTCAAGGAAGGCGGGGATGTTGGAGGGTTTGCATGAGGCTAGGGTCGAGGCTCCCAAGCCACCTATATTTAGGGTCGCACAGAGTCTTAGCAAATACTCTAAGTCCGTGACAATACACTTACAATACAATATAGTTTACTCAAAGTCATATAAGTAAGTATACACTAACTAAAAAATATAGCTTACTATTACATAAACATGACCACGGGTGATACACTTAAAAGCTAAACTAAACTTTGTATGGTATTCATATTATATTTGAAGTATACACTAACTATACAATTACGATCAATTTAAAATCACCTCTAAATAATCCTGAATTTTAAATATGACTTCCTAAAACCAATTCACATTGCAATATATTATATATATATATTTTAAAAAATATGAAGGAGAATAAAAAGAAGATAAGGAGGCAAAAACAGAATAAAAAATAAGAAGAAGAATGCAGCATAAGGAACGACAACAACAACGACATAGTTTCAAAAGGAATATCTATATTTTTTGTAATTAAATTGAACGAAAGGCTTTCTTGTTAATTATCTTTTTATATAATATTTCATTTGGACGGTCCATCCATCTATGGATGAAGAGTTGTGATAAGCTCAACTTGAATATCTATAATCTATTGAACGAATTATCAAAATTACCTATGAATTGTGTTTTTCGATATAGTTAATAGAAATAGCCACCATGCCATGAATGGTATTTAACTAAATGCAAAATGATAACTCCGCTCCTCTTGTAGGTCAAAGCAAGCTCTATATTTATCATAACTGTCTCGAGATAGAGAAGGTCATCTTAGGCTTACAAATCAAAAAAGAAAATGTAGAAATTCAAATAAAAACAAAAGGAGATAATAGACTAGGAAAAGTTCAAATAGTATTATAAATTTATTTTCCTTCAATATTTAGCTCGACTAAAATCCTTTCTAGTAAGAATGATATTTGAAAGGTTCAAAATTTTCTAAACTCCCCTCTCCAACTAAATGCAAAATGATAACTCCGCTCCTCTTGTAGGTCAAAGCAAGCTCTATATTTGTCATAATTGTCTCGAGACAAAGAAGATCATCTTAGACTTACAAATCAAAAAAGAAAATGTAGGAATTCAAATAAAAAAAAAAGGGATAATAGACTAAAAAAGTTCAAATAGTATCAAAAATTTATTTGGCTTCAATATTTTCGCTCCACTAAAATCCTTTCTAGTAAGAATGATATTTGAAAGGTTCAAAATTTTCTAAACTCCCCTCTCCAACTCGAGCATTGAACAGGAAATCCCAAAAATAATTAATGTAAATAAATATATTAATATACAATAACAAAGACATATATAAATGTGTCGATAAAAATCATAACATGAGACATCTGATTAAGACAATACGACACTGAACATGTAATAGTGTCATAAATGAGCCGGGTCTAACCTCGCTCGACTTTTACATTCTTTTGTCAATGGAATTCAGCCGACAAAATTAGTCACAAAAATGCAAGGAATGAATCAATTACCACTCGTTTAAGCTTTTCCGGCCACTGAACACTGTGAAAACTCTACATCGAATGTCGTGATTATTTTTTATAGGTTTATTAACAAGTTCCACTTTCGCTTGATCTCCATTCTTCACTGTTTCTCTTCGATCCAGAAAAATGGCGAATTTTTCCAATCAAATGCGACTTTCCTCAACTATTCTGAGGCGTTTACATCAAAGAGTTGCTGCTGCTGTGAATTCATCTTCTTCAAGAAATTTTACTACAACGGAAGGTCATCGTCCTACCATTGTTCATAAGCGTAGTCTTGATATTCTTCACGATCCATGGTTTAACAAGGTAATTCAATTTTCATGTTTTTTTTTTGAACGTGAATTCACCAAATCGTTGTGTACTTAATTGATGTTCTCAGTATTTGGTTGTGTAAAAACGAATTGTGGATAGATCAGTAAAATTATGTTCTTTTGCTTTGTTAGTTTTTTTTTTGTTACTGGGTAATTTTAGTAGCTCTCAGTTGGTTGGCTATGTGAGGTCCTATTTCACCTCCGAACCCCTCAATTTAGAAAAGAAAGAATTTTTTTGTTATTGGAAATTTGTGATCTCTTTTGTTAAGCAAATTTATTTGATATTGGAGTTCTATGATCGGCAGAATTGCTATTATTCATTCTCATTTTATGAGGGAGCAGTTTATGTGCAGCTAAACTAATCTATGGGCAACTTGCTTTAACATAGAAACACATGTACTGAGCAATTTTTCTCACCAAGGTTGGATTAGATGAGCACACACCGAATGTTGTAGTTGGGACTCAAATTGGGACTTCCAGTGCTATGCCTCGATCACTCAGTTATTCCCTTGGACTCTTGCTAATTGTTAATTATAGTTGTGCACTACAGAGTGGAATTCCTTTATGCACTAGTGAATGAAAATTTAGGAACGTGAGGTCTACTTTGGGTTAATTATAAGAATAATTAAATCCTGAAATCAATATGGAAGTGATGAAACAGGAACCAATAGTAAGATAATTTGTGCTGCCCTGGTGTTTGTTTATGCAATCTATTCGAACCCTCAATAAATATATAATAGATTAAAGGAGGCCGGTGAATTCACGTCAGGGCAGGGGGCAGTTGTTGTAGCTTACTGACTTTCGACTATTGAACTAAAAGTACACTATTCCAGCAAGGTATAAACTTTATCTATCTGTATTTGTTGAGAGTGATATCCAATCCTCAGGGAGTAGTCCATATTGTGAAAACTTCCGCCAACAAAATCCGTTCCTGGTTTCGTAGTTTTTGATTAATGTATGTGAAAAAATGGACCTTGTATTTAACTCAATCCCGGAAGCTAGCTCTTGAGGGTGGATTGTTTAAGATGATATAAGGAGACAACTGTCCATAGCCCTGACCATGTGAGACTTAACTTCCCATCCTTCCCCTTCCCCTGCACGCCCAAGGACCGGACAACTGAAGCGTGGATAACGTAAACACAGGGATCCAACATTGAATTACACAACAACAGGAATCAATGAGTCTTGTCTCTAATACCATATGTATTGTTTGGGTAGCCATAATTAATGTCCTGAAGTTCTTTATAATGTTATTAAGTTTGCTCAACTTACTGGGCAGTTGCCATGCTCCTCACCATGAGTAAGCTTGGTAGATGGCATGAGATCAATTAAACAAGTCATAAAGACTGCATCGACCCAAAACTATTAAGGAACCTTTGTTTGGAGTGGAAGCGCCAGTTGTCTCATGCAAAGGCTATTTTAGGTTCAACATTTCCGATTTGAGAGGGTGTATCAACACGAGATGATTGGTGGAGTATCACGTGTTGTCTCATGTCGAATTTAAATGATTCTGACATATACTCTCACTATTTAGTATGTGCACAATAGTATAAAATTGGGATTTAACTTCAACACAAAAAGCACAAAAATTGGGAATATACTTGAGATAATTTTTTCATAAAGTAACCCCAAGTCATTTGATAAATAATCACCCACAAAGGTTAGAAAATATTTAAACCCAATTTTGGAGTTTGGACACAACATGACATGGTCATATCAAAATGAGCTAAGCCAAAACAGACTCTCTTCGTTTATTAACTCTAGGACCTATCGAGCTATGGTGATATTTTGCACTGACACAACTTACATCCCAATGAAGAGATACTATGAAACAATAGGTCGAAGCTTCTTAAAAGTAGACAGATGGATGTTCCAACCGACCTTCATCAAAAAAGGATGTTCCAACCGACCGACTATCTGCTTCAAATGGAGATATGACTTTATAACATGCAACATATCGAGACCACCAATCTTCAAGGATGTAGAGACCATTAGATAATGTCTTGCACTACTAATTTGCTTCGTCATACCACAAAAACATACTCAGTATAATCCCACAAGTATAATTCCACAAGTGGGGTTTTGGGTATTTGTTTTGTCATAAGGTCCTAAAATAGACAATGATATGAAAAGAATGAGATAGTTTACATCTTAAGTTACAGTCTACTCACAAAGATTAAACTAAAGGCGAGTTTTGGTTCACTACCTCAAAAAGGTATGAAGTTTAGCTGTCTGTAATTGATGAGCTTGATATCCAATCCTCAACGAATAGTCCATATTATGAAAACATCTTGTTTTTGTCTTCAGTACCACCAAAATGCATTCCTAGTTTCGTAGTTTTTGATTGAATTGTGTGAAGAAATAGGCCTTGTGCTTAACTAAATCTGGAAAGCTAGCTCTTGAGAGGTTAATTTTGTTGAAGAAGATATAAGGAAACTGTAGCATTACGCGCTTCATCAGTATGTTTCATTTTAAACAATTCATCTTCTGTCTTTAAGTGCTTGAATTGGTGTATTAACTGGCAAAATTGTGTATAGAAATGTGGATAATGCAGCCTATCCTGATCACTCGTGCTGGTAAGCATTGTGCCATAAGCATTTTCTTGCATTAAACTATTTCATATTGTGAACTTCATGTGAACACTGGAAAATACTGAAGTCAAGATTCATATATGTATGAATTTTAGGGAACAGCATTCTCATTTACAGAACGTGATCGTCTTCACATTCGTGGCCTACTGCCTCCAAACGTGATGTCTTTTGAACAACAAATTGCACGGTTCAGTAAGTCCCTATCCACAATTTAATTGCTATCAAATTTGAGCTATCTTCAAAGTCAAAATCTATGACACTTTAGAATCTGAGTGTTGTAATGAATAGAAACTTTCTTGCAACCTTTTAGTATTCATTTTTTTGAGTTTGAGATGAAATTTGTAGTTTTCTTCACAATTGGAGATTTTTAGGATTATGTGGATTTTAACAGTGGATATTTCCGTCTTTTTATTTCTTCTAATATGCCTTGATAGTTTCTCACTTTTATTAGCGGAATATACTTTCTCCCCTTCTTAATTCCAAGTAATGGATCCATTTACAGTTTTTTTTTTTAATTTTCAAAAATTGAATTGTTAAAGCTCAACAATTCTTTCCTGAAATTTGAATCCTTATAGCAACAAATTCAGAGTAGGCAACCCCCCCCCTCTCAATATAAGTGCGTTTTTTTTAAGTTCATTTACTTACATTGCCAATTTTAAACCTTTTTCTGCATGTAACAGTGGCTGACTTGAAGAGGCTTGAAGTACAAGCTAGAGATGGTCCATCTGACCCATATGTTTTGGCCAAGTGGCGCATACTTAATCGCCTGCACGATAGAAATGAGACTTTGTACTACAAGGTGAGTGATTGAACATGTCTTTTAACAGCACTACGTTGTCTTGTGGCGCTCTATGATAACATTTAGGGGGCTTTTGTTGGAGAGATTAGGGAAAAAAATTCCAATATAAATTTCTGTATAAAATTTACAATGCTTGGTTGGAGGAATTTCGTAAGTAATCCACACATATTTAATGCAGTCTTTGGTTCATTCCCTCATAACTAATGCGACACTTTATTGGCGTATTACATGATAAGAACATTGAATTATGCGGGAATCTATGTATTATTTTATGTGCCAATATGAAATAAAAGTACATTTATTAGCATTGTGGAGATAAAAGTATTTTAAGACAGAAGTGCCCTTAAAATAAGTAATCCCTTTATCACTGTTCATGTATTATTATTATTTTTTTTTTAATTAACCGTGGTGTTTGGGACACTTGCGTGCGCACCTCAACTAATTTCATGGGATACTTACTTTTCACCACATAACAACCTCTGTCTTATTATTCACCTTATAATAATTCCTTCATTATTATTTCCTGCATACACAATCCCTACGTAAGACCCGCATATCTAGTATGTGAACTAAACGACCCTTAAAGTGCCTCGGTTTGCAAATCTCAGTCGGACATGTCTCTTGCACTGTGACAATACCCACCTTCCTTTTAGTAACTACCATTCCAGTGCATAGCAAACCTCGCCCCCTAAAGAAAAAGAAAGCAGCAAGCTACAAGCTACGTGTGGCATTCTTTCCCTCACCCTGGAATTGACTGTTGCCGAAGAAATACAAAATACTTGCTCTTAAGAATTTCTTGTCTTTCAGCTCCCATGTGTCCTTTATAAGATCTGTGTATGATTTTTTAAAATCCCGAAGCGTCTGATACCAAGCAGGACCATTTCCAATTACAGAAGCCATCAAAGATCTTCGTTTTTGTTCAGATATGGCCTCTAATGGGTTATGTAGGATATGTCTCTGTCTCTTTTGTATAGAAGCCTTTATTTTTTTTTCTCTATCTCTCTTTATATATATATATAGCAATGCACCCATTTTTCATTTACCTAAAATACCCTAAATATCTCATTTAAAATGGGACTTCTCTGTCCTTTCATTAGAAAAATTAAAATCGAACACACCTCCTCTCTCTCCTCCTTTTTTTGCTCTTTCTCTTGCGAGTTCCACTGCTACTCCAAGTCTGGCGAGCTCTGGTGTTCGGATTTCAATAACTTTAATGCTCATATAAGAGCTCATAGAAAATAGAAACTAAAAGCAACATTAAAGTTCTTTGTATAGAAAAAAAGTTAAGAAAATAATAGGATGGGGAGGAAATGATGGGTAAATGAGTTTGATTTTGATCGGGAAAGAATTTCTTAGGAATTGGAAATAATGGAAGATGGTTAATTTTATTTCTCTCCCCCACTAAATCTAATTAGTCATGTTATCTCTAATTCTTTTTCAGGTTAGGCACATCATCAAACATTTTGTCACTACACAGTGTTTATCAGTATCGATGAGGGAAAATAATTTTAGCGAACTATTGAAAATCATACATCAAGATGTCTATTTTCAACATGCATGAGTAAAAATCAAATAAAATCTCTGACATGTAATAGAAATGAAAAAAAGAATTTGCCAAGAAAAGGGAAAAGCTTATTAATCACCAAAAGAACATCACATTTAACAAAATTGTGATCACCAACAAAAAAGGTGCATCGAATTAAAAAGGAACCCCCTACTGTGCTTTGGTGGCAATTTATTAGAAATGGTTAGCATAAAGATTGTTGTGCTCTCTAAGGCCTTGTGCCTCGCCCACGCCATTTTAGAAGAAGAAAAATAATTTAGCAAGAGAATACAAGTGAGAGAGAGGGAAAATACCCATTTTCCAATATTCATCAGAAATAATTAGCATAAAGAACCTGTAACAAAATTAGACCAAAACCAATTTTTATTTCCCCAAAAGGAAGGAACTTGTGATATCAAGAAAAAGAAGAGAATAACATGAAATCGAAAAGAAGAGTACCATAGGAATTACGATAAGGCACATTGTAAACCCAAAGAATGAGAGAGAAGAAGGAGGGTGTCAAAGTGAGAGCAGGGTTAGTGATTTATGGGTAGGTTAAAGGCAATATTGGTGGGTTGCATACATGTGTAATGTACGCACATCACAAACAGACGAAAAATAACTTTCATCCAAACCTCAACCTCATACTTATTTGGACACATTTGTTGCACGTTGTCCCATGCGGCAAGTAGTACATATGATATAAGTCATATGAGAATTGTTGTGAAAGAATATGGAAAACATAATTAAGCAAGAAGAAGTAATCAAAGTACATATTTGGTGTTCTAAAAAAGTGTAATAGAAGTTGTCATCAAAAAAAGTGTAATAGAACTTTTGGCATGACATTGAAGTTCCCAGAACTAACAACAACAATTTCCCAGTATAGTCCCAATTCCCAAAAAGGGGGTTTAGAGAGGGTGGAGTGGATGCAAACCTTACGGTTAGGCTGTTCATGGAAGACGCTTTGTAAGAGTAACGAACACCAAAGCAGCTAATAGAAAAATATAGAAGTAATGTGGACGTAAAAACTAACAAGGAAAACATAACTTAACATACCAAAGAAGGGCAACAACCATAACCAACTTATGTGATAAATGAAGCATAACAAAAACGAGGAGTAACAAAAGTTGTGAGATAGGCCAACTATGAGACAAATGCTATTACTTCTGGTAAAAAGATAAATATCGGGAAAAAGATACAGTGCACCACTATATCCTGCTAGGAAATGACCTTCTACCCTAATCCGTGACCCCGTGACCTCCATTACTCCATAACTTCCTATCTAAGGTCATGTCCTCGGAAAGCCGGTGCTGCGCCACGTCCTGTCTAATCACTTCTCCCCAATACGACATTGAAGCTTTCAGAACCAAAGAACTTATTTTGTTCATGGTGCAGACGTTTCTTTGCCGACAATTTTTAAAAATCAAAGTTGTGAACATGCTTTAATATGAAAGACAAAAAGGAGGAAGGCACAAGGGAAAGCTTAACTTTCATACCTAGTAAGTTTGCATCTATTTATAAAAAAAGAAGTTTTGCAACTATGCTCCGTTGTGTTTTCAAAAGGTGAGGGTTAGGCATATTCTTAATGTCCATTATAAAAAATGATTAATTAATGAGCAAAATTTGATATATCACGTTAGATAATTCATTGTTAATTCAATTTATTAGGTGAAGCAACATTAAGTTAACTTATATTGGTTTGTTATCAAAAAGTTGTGTATGAGGAACTATGGATGAGAGTTTTTCCTTACCGTGGCAGGTTCTAATGGAAAATATTGAGGAATATGCACCCATAGTGTATACTCCTACAGTTGGTCTTGTTTGCCAGAAGTACAGTGGATTGTTCAGACGTCCGAGGGGCATGTACTTCAGTGCCGAAGATCGTGGGGAAATGATGTCAATGGTTTACAACTGGCCAGCTGATCAGGTTTGTGTATATGTGAACCAATCTATATGTCAAGCTTCACTTGTTACACTGGGAAGACATTTGAATATTGTGGTCTTTCCTACTAAATTGATGTGAACTTCTCTTAGTTACCTTGTACAGATCATTTGTACTTCAATATCTTCCTCGATACACACAGATGCATATTGTTTTGAAGTTTCGCTTATAAAAGGGCTGAAGAAAACAGTGAAGTAATCGTGCTGGTGCTCTGCAATTACTAAATAGTTGATTTTTAGATGAACAGAACATGTCAAATTGAGTAGATTATAACACTATGCAGCACATCAATTTGCTTTTGCATAATATTAGGTACACATTATATGTCAAATAGAAGTTTTTCATCGAAACAGCCTACCGCCAACACAAATGGAGAAAAATGAAGATCTTGTGGCTCTTATCAAGAAAAATGAACATATATACAGTTTCATTGCAATACTACCAATTGACTTATCCTTTACAGCCCCACCCATCCCTCAAAAAGGGAAAAAAAGATAAGGAGGATAAATTCACTTAGGGCCCATTTTGCATAGATTTTCCAAATATTATTTGGAAAAAAAATTGGCAGATAGTGTTTGTCCATACAACTTGCTATTATTTGGCAAATATTTTTTCGCAAATATCCCAAATTCTCGAATACTAGTTTTTTCTAATATTTGGGCCAAATCTAATTATTTGGAATCTTTTGGAAATTGAAATTTTACCCCAAAGTTTTATCTTTTATAAAAACACCCTCATAACATATTTTTTACGTGCACTAAAATAGTGATGAAATGTTCAGTGAATATTACATGATGATGTGGTTGTTGTTGAAAGTGATGAACAATCGGCTCAGGGCAACAAAGTCATGTGTTTTATCTACTTCACGATGTATGAAACGATGCTTGTTTCGCTCACTCCAAACTACCACATTACTCTAGCATCATGGACACTATTTGTTATTGTTGCAACGAAGATCTAATTGACTTATAATACAAACTTATGGTTAGTTTTGATAGTTTTTAAAACTTGTGGGTATAAATCATATTTTTCTAAAAAGGTGAAATATATTTCCCAAATACTATGGCCAAACACATGGTGAAATTTCATCCAAATAATATTTGCCAAGAATATTTGGAAATTTATGGCCAAACACTAGCTTAGAGTTGTAATTGGTCTTGTGGGATAGTTAACTCTTCCTTTTGACTTTCATCTTGTTCACTAGCATGGATGATTCTACTGCTTCTCCATTATGTTAGATCGTAACTGCTTTTATTTTTCTTCTGATAGTTATTTTATAGTAACTATCGTTTGACTTTGATCTTGTTCACTAGCATGGATAATTCTACTACTACTCCATTATGTTAGTACGTAACTGCCTTTCTTCTTTTTCTTCTTCTTTTTTCTTCTGATAAGTTATTTTATATATCAACACTCAACAATGAAAGTGCATTTCATAGCTGGAGTTGCAAAGTGATGGAAAGAGGAAATAGATAAAGTATTGGTATGTCAAGAGATTTTATTTCTCTTTATTTGAGAAGTTTTGTCTGTTAAAAAGTGTTGATGCAATTGTCAGTGACTCTTGAAGCATTTATATCTTTGCTTGCTTTAGGAAATGAATGAAAATGAAGTTACTATGTCAAGCACTTTATAACTTTCTATTATGGTTCTTGTATTCTTTTAAAATTGAAGTATTGTGTTATATCTAGTGAAATGTAGCAGTCTTTAATAGTTCTCTTATTGTAGAAGCTACTTTTTAGTGGATCCACTTATTTCTAAGATTGCTGATGTGAGGCATCAGATGTCTGTAATTCCTTCTGATATAGTTTCTCTTGCCATTTTTAGTTTCTCATACAAACATGTTTTTGTACTAAACTCTCGTCTTTAGCATTCTTGTTAAATTTAATAATTCCTATTTCTGTTTTCAATAGGTATTGCCTGTAATGATTGATGTTGGAACTGACAACGAGAATCTCTTGAAAGACCCTTTATGTGAGTACTTATTCTTTATCACGATTCACGGTTCATGTTAACTCACATATAGTTCTCCAATGATCAAATCAATACAAACCAACTACTACATTATGTTCTTTTTAGTTTCTGGAATATATCCCTGTTTATGCGTCTTTGTTTACCTGAATGAATTGGTCTATATTAACACAGTTGCTTTTAATATTTTAAAGGAAGGCATGATCATACTACTCATTGAAGTGTGCAGTTAAATGGGATTTTATGTTGTGTACCTGGCATTTGGAGTTACACTAATCCATGTATTATGAAAGGAACTTCCAAAATACAAGCGTATATGAACTTTGCCTTGCAGATGCTTAGCATTTGTTCTGATCTAACCAAGCTAAAAATTTTGGTCATCGCGTATAGATGTACTTGCTTCTGATATATCCTCCTTAGTCCCGTTTCTCCTTCCTTACCAGTAGTAGTAGCATTATTCTTGTAGTTCCTTGTCCTTTGATTATCGCGTTATTTGGCTGTTGTTATTCCTTCTCTATGAATGCTATGCTTTCCTTATTATTTACTATGTCCTCTTTGATTCTGTATTTTTCTTTTCTATTGTCTTTGATATGTGTTATTTGAGCTGAGGGTTTTTTTGGAACTTACTTCTCTACCTCCATGAGGTAGGGGTAAAGCCAGTGTATACTCTATCCTCCCCGAACCCTACCCGTGGGATTATACTGGTATGCTGTTGTTGTTGTTGTTGAGTACTTATTCAAACATCCTGTTTTCATGCTCTTTTAGTTTATCTATATGGATACAGTAGATTGTGAAAATTTCTTATTGCAACTATTGTTATCCCTGATAATTATGATTGCTATTATTGACCACTACCTTTCGGAATGTGTTAGATCGTTTTTTGATATCTATTGTCACTCGGTCATATTTAGCTTGCTACCAGTAATGCCTATTCATTCAGGTTATCTCTCATTTTTACTGAAGTTGAGGATGTTCCTTTTTCTTGCTCATAGATTTGGGACTGCAAGAGCATCGGCTTGACGGAGAGGAGTATATTGAAGTAATTGATGAATTTATGGAGGCTGTTTTTACTCGTTGGCCCCATGTGATTGTGCAGGTACATCCCATGGTTCATTTGAGCTCTTTTCTTCATTCTCCTAACTAATTTCACGCTATGTCTGTATTGCCCTTAAATTAACAGTTTGAAGATTTTCAAAGCAAGTGGGCCTTTAAGCTGTTGCAGCGTTATAGAAACAACTACAGAATGTTTAATGATGATGTCCAGGTAAATAACTTTATCAGTCATTGCCAAAGTATTTTGGGTTTGGAAAAATGTGATTACAATTGTAAATGGGGGTGAACAATAAAAGTTGTTGACCTTACTTACTGACATTCTTAGGATTAGGGATATTTATTTACTCATAAATCGAATGAAGCAAAAGATTAAGCTGCTACAAATATCTATAAAATATTCAAGGCATCTACTTGTTATGTATCTGCAAACCTTGTGGGAAGAAAAGAAAATATTATGTGCATTCACCCCACGTGTCTCATCTCGTGTTTCTTAGAGAGAGTGCAGAGTTTACTCAATAATTATGATATTCATGTTTGCTTTACATGGCCATACTTCCAGAACATTTTCTTGTTCTTGGATGCCAGAAAACGGAGGAACTGTAGGACTTGAGATGACAAATTGTATCCATCCTTTGATACATTATTGGCCTTTTTGTTTGTGATGGGTGTTTCTTACTCTCAATGAGACATTTTTGCTTCCAGTATCCTGATTTTCTCAAGTCATTTTTCTTATTTCCTCTTGAAATTTAGAGCCGTAATATATCATTCTTATACACGTCTGCTCTTATCTTCAGATCAGATAGAATTCCTTACTGGAGTTCCTTAAAGTTTCTGTGCTCTTCATTGTTCAACCAAGTTTTGTGTTACAAGTGTGGTACAATTTTGTTTTTTACTCAGGGAACTGCAGGAGTTGCTATTGCTGGTCTTCTGGGAGCAGTAAGAGCACAGGGAAGGCCAATGATTGATTTTCCAAAAATGAAGATTGTGGTGGCGGGTGCTGGAAGGTTAGACTAGTAAACTGTTCTTTTCCTCTCACTGCACCATATAATTTCTTACTTGAGTTATTAGTATGCCATTATACAAGTACTGTTTCATTGTTCATATGCTTCATTCTTTCTGTATTGCATTAATGTACTATTCTTTCTATGTTCCAAGTCACTCCTATCCTGTTGTTCATATCTTATTGCCCTGAATCCTAGAAATAGTGTTCGATTAAGTATAGGGGATTTGGTTATTCAGTCTTTGCATTACTGGTTGAATGGTTAGTTATGGTAGAAGATGTCCGGTGTGATACTTAAAAGGAATATGGTCTCATGTTGAGTTGAATTATTGCTTCTCTCCATTTCATATGAGTTATTTGAGGGGCGGGGGACACACACACTAACACATACATCGGGAAGTGGGGAGGATGGAGAGCTTGACTATGTTAAAGAAAATGGACCTTTGGTTGAATTCAGCCCTAAGGGCTCGTTTAGTATGAGGGATAAGGGGTGACTAATCCCGGAATTAATTTTAGGATGGGTTTATCCCATGTTTGGTTGGGATAAAATCGTTGGATAACTTGTCCTGGGATTAGTTATCCCGGGATTGTAGTGTTATTTTTGTTCCACATTGAGGGTGAGATAACAATCGTGGATAACTTGTTCCCCAACCAAATGAGCCCTAAAGCTAGCTCATGTTGTGAGGATTAACCAAGACCATATAAGGAGGCCACCGCCATTCCCTCAACCAAGTGGAAAACTTAACACCTTCTTGTACACCTAGGGCAGATCATTTGGAATGTGGACAGCAGAACTTGCAGCTCAATATTGTGTCAACTAATAGGGATGAGTCTTCTCTGATACCATGTTATAGAAAGTAGACATTGGGCCTAACATATCCACAATAACATGCTCTGAAATGATCTTCATAAAAATAAATAAAAAATAACCAGCTCATGAAATAAAATTGTCCGGCGACCAGATTCATTTAATTAATCTGGAACACTCTAATAAATGAGTAGAATACTATCTGAGACATTTGGTGCACTGACTTCTCCTCCTTTTGTTTTCTTAGAGCTCTCTTAAGGTGCCTTGTTCTCCAGGTGTATATCTGTTTTGAGTAGCTCTTTATGCAGCCAAGATACTAGTTGGAACATTTGAAACATCTCATCCTTTATTCCTTTTCTAGAGTTTATAAGTTGATCCAAATTATATACTGCTAGATGTACCCTTTAGGTGGAAATCCAGGTTGAGACCTATATCATCCTGCTATGTGATGTCAGAATCATTGGAAGTGCTAACATTCTTGGGTTTGCACTGCCTCCAATTTTACTTGAGTCCATTTTACTTCTTAAGGAATAAACAGAAAGACCATGCCTGCCTTTTGGACATATCATTGTGGACTATATTCTAACCTAATGTTAGCTCTTATTTAATGAATCGGAAATATGAATGTTTTGACATTAGTAAGTAACTTTTGAGAGTGTATCTCTATGAGGCTATGACTTAAATAACTTGGCATACTAGGCCCGAATATCCAATTCGCGCCAATAGACAAGCATGGTTCTGTAGTCAAAACAAATTTCCCAAGACAGAGGGCAAGCCTATGATGTTTAGGTGCACATTACACCTTAGGCGAATCCTACATCAGAATGGTTGAAAAAGTTAGGAACTTTATAAGAATGAGTTCGAAATCAACTTTTGAGGCGTCTTTTGGGTTAAAGCCCATAGGATAAATCCATGTGGGCTTAGGCCCAAAGCGTACACTACCTTGACAGTTGGACCTGGACCGTTACTCGGATGACAGTGGTTTGGGGGTTCTTAAAGGACCGATTCACTTTATGTAGATTGACTTCACACACTATATACTAAAAGTAATTAATTATGATATGAATTGACCATCTTCAATAAATTGTTTCTTTATCTTGATCTTCAATTTTGGTCCTCCTTATCGTACTCACCCTTAAACTTTACCAAGTAGTAGGCTGCAAGAAATACCATTTGATTGGGACATAATTTTTATCATGCAGAGTGAATAGAGAAGTTGGAAAACGAGACTTGAGTGGCTTGTTTTCCTTATTTTTAAATCTTAAATTTCTTGCTATCTGCATGAGAGACGTTTTGAGCCTTTTGCATTTACGGTAAATCTTTAAGGTTTCTATATTTTAAATCTTTTGGTAGTACAGTGCAGGAATAGGGGTTCTTAATGCTGCTAGGAAGACAATGGCAAGAATGTTAGGGAATACTGAAGTTGCTTTTGAAAGTGCAAGAAGTCAGTTCTGGGTGGTTGATGCCAAGGTAAGCATCCCCTCGTACACCCTTTTGACTCAGAACTTTCTTTTAAGCTTCAATCGAGCAGTATGACATATTTTAGTTATTTTTTTTCCTTGTTTCAATGTCATTCTTGTAATCTTTTTCTTATTGCGGGGTCAGTACCTGTTCATAATTATCTTCGAGAATATTTACCTTTCCTTTTATCCTGTTATCATCATCCTTTTTTACGAATAGTAGAAATGATAGTTTTCATAAAATCTTCGTTCTTTGTAAGTGCATTTAACTTTTGAAAATGTTGTCTAACCATTGATGATAGTTTTCACTATTGCTTGTATTTTGTTATCAAACTCCTGTCCTACAGTGTTAAGACTCTTGCCTAAGTCTTGAAGGCATGTGCAGCACATGGTGGATGTTTTGCTTAGTTTAGGTGGTGCAGGTGTGTCAGTGTGGGCGTAAAGACACCAAGCTACTTTGAGACGTCTTATCACCCATAAGCTCTACTTTGAAAGATGATTTTATCAGACAATGAATATTGTCAACAAAGGGACATATTTTGTTAGCGAATGTAATAAATGAATTTGTTACTGACGATATAAATCAAAGTCATAAATTTACTACTTCCTTTGACTAGGCACGAAATTTAGGAAAGTAAGTGAGACTTTTAAATCTTGTGGTCTTTAAACTAAAGATGTGTATAATGTACCAAAATGCCCTTTGTATATGTGTTCTTAAACATGCCAGATGAGATGTTGGAATTAAATGGTTACTAAACATAGAATGTGGCATTCTTTTAAAACAGACTAAAACAGAAAGATTAATGAAACAAAGTGAGTATAAGAAAACTAGCATTTATCCTCTATGATGAATTTAAGATTTCAAATTTGTGTTTGAATCAGAAGTTTAAAATGATTTTGGGCTTGGCTACATTATTTTACTTCACATATTTCATTTAGTGGTATTTTTTTCAATTCAAATATTCATTTAGTTGTTTCTTGTATTTACTGCAACTTTTTTTGCATCATTCACATAATTTTCATTTGTTTCTTCATTTACGTCATGCTTCACTAATGGTCAGGCTTGAATTATGCCTTGCACTTGAACCTTATCAATCCTTGGTGCTTTTCTATGCACACCTTTGCCAATGCTGATCCAGAGCCCAATGCATACAGATTTAAGTGAGAGCTAAGTCCTGTGAACAAGTAAAAAATCTGATGGTGGTTTGGGTATTGTGTAGAAAAATGGGGAAAAAAGTACAGATATAGCAACAGAGTGGAATATCACTTATCATGTAGAAATTTGACGGATAGTGAGTAATTATAGGGTTATACATCATATTTAGTATCAGCCTCTTTTGGCAGTAATTATAAGGTCAACACAACAAGCAAGGTCCTGAAAAGTGCTGACATGCTTGTTGCCTGTGAGCAGTTTTCAATTTAGACTTTGGTAGTGCCTTAAATGCATTTAATGTGTTTCTTTCTCTTCTCTAGCTTAGATTTGTCGAAGTAGTCTGATCCAATGGCTACAGTATAATGATATTGTAAATGTTCTTTTTTTGATAAAGTTAAAGTTAATGATTGTAAATGTTAGTCTGGACTTCTTTTGCTTTTCTATATTCCTCTGTGGATATAAAATTATTTGGGGAAGTGAAATGTATTCGGTGGGTTTAACTATGACATAATTATTGATGGGTGTTTAACAATGTACCTAGGGATTAATTACTGAGGCACGTGAAAATGTTGATCCTGATGCTCGCCCATTTGCCAGAAAGATCAAAGAGATTGAACGTCAAGGTCTAAGTGAAGGCGCAACTCTTGCGGAAGTGGTAATTAACCTTTATCCTTTCATGAGTGAAAACTGACTTTCTCATATTTATTGAAGAATCGGGGCTTTTATGATCTGTCACTCTGTCTCATCTTAGTTAGGACCAAAGTTTTCATAATTTCTCGATTGCTTACTGTGAATATACGTTAAGTAAATTTAGATGAAAGGAAAATGTTCACTTAACGGCTGTTTCATCCATCAGATGAACATTTGAAATCTCAAGGAAATGTTGCCCGAGGCAAAAATAAGAAATTGCAGTTGTGTTCCTTATCCCCCCCAAAAAGAAATTGCAGTTGTGTTCAAATGTAACTAATTATGTTTGTGGGGCAATAGAAACTAATTGGTCAGATGAGCAGAAATAATATGATGATGGATTAACTCTGATAAGGCCAGCCAAGATATATTAGATCTTTAGATTTGACAGTTTGCCTGAATAATGGTGCTGTGAACTTGTCCAACATGAAAAACAGAACATAGATCTTGATGCAAATCTTCCATAAACTAAAAGTGTGAAAGCATTCTACAAAATAGAGAGATCTACAAAATAGAGATAATGTAGGTAATTATGAGGTTGTAAATTAGCTTTGAATCACGTTGCCAATCAACTGTTTTCTGGAAGGCTTGTCTTTTCCATTGTGAGAAGCCATAACAGAGCTGAAGAGAAAGAAAGTTAGGTATGAGATGGAGAGTATAGAGATAGAAGCTTATATACCAAGAAATGCATTGATTCATGAGTGAAATATCCCATATGTTCTTTGCCATGTACTATTAGTATGACACAAATTACAATGTATTGATTCCAATCAGGTACGCGAAGTGAAGCCAGATGTACTTCTTGGTTTATCTGCTTGTGGAGGCTTGTTTTCAAAAGAGGTATTGCATATAGAAATTGATAATTTGAATCTCTTTTAGCTACATAGATATATACTGCATGAGAACATAAAATCTTGCGTGATAAATTTTAGCGAGATTTAGGATTCAGCATTCTACCACTGATGAGAAGCAACATGCTTCTCCAAATTTACTTTTTCTTGAAACTGGTAACTTTTTGTATTCCTCAGCATTACGGGTTATGCTGGCCACCTCCCAAAAAACTGTTACAAGAAAGGAAAAAACTTAAAAAGAAATACTTACAGAGAACCTATGAAGTCCACTAATTGGAACTCCTCTTCTATATCCTGGTCTTTACACCAAAAACCTATAGTAGTAATTACGTTCCATTTGAATCTTCTGTATTGTACACTCCTTCCTTCAAAAATTCTCTAATTCCTTCTTTCCATATAATACACCAGATACATGCTGGAAATGTTCTCCGCCATCTTTTCTGGCTTTTGCTTCAGCAAATTTACTTAACATGATACTAGCATTTTTGTTACAATCTATATCATGATCTAACAATGTTTGCCAAATTTACTTAACAAAAAAGTACCTCGCTTAAAATTGTTTGCAAGTGTTCATGATCATCAAACATTCCATGTATCTCTAGCTGAAACCGATCTCTCTCTCTGTGTATTTGATGACATTTGGAAACTAAAAAAGAGAGAATCAGGCCAGTTTAAGGATTCTCATTTCATTTTTGATTAATAGCTTACTTCTTTAAAGTTTAACAAAGAAAACATTGTGCTTTAGTTGGAGCACAATGTTTCCCTCCCATATCTTTCTAAGCATTCATGGAGCTGCTTTAAACATTACTTACAAAGGGAAAGAAAAGGAGAATGGTATATACAAATCGAAAACATACAAGGTTTTGAAAAATTGTGAAATGTGAATATTTCAGGTATTGGAAGCCCTTAAGCATTCAACTTCAACCCGGCCTGCAATTTTTCCAATGTCAAACCCAACGAGAAATGGTATATACTAATTGAGAACATACAAAGTTTTGAGGTTGATAGCATTCTCATTCACTGTTTTTCTTCTTTAATAGCTGAATGCACCCCTGAGGAAGCATTTTCTGTTCTCGGGGAGAACATTATATTTGCAAGTGGAAGCCCATTCAAGGATGTGGATCTTGGTATGTAGAGTATCAAATTGGTTCTAAAATCTGCTATCAGTAATTTGAGTTCCTCTGTCTTGATAGAGTTTTCATACTTTTCTGCTTTTGGTTAGTAGTTTTGGAGTACTGGTTTGTATGCAAGTATTATACATAGATAGCAATTACAAAATAGTAATTTTATGTAAATTGTAATACTCCCTCGTTCCATTTTATGTGATGATTGTTGACTGTTTATAAGAAAAAAGGACAATATATGGAGTTTTTGGAGCTGTTAGGGAGATGTTGGAATTGACTGTATGGATATTCCCAGCAGTCTTTTGTAACTTTTGGTTTTGGTACCCGTTAAAATAAAAATAGGAATATAGAATCCTACTTGGAATAAGAATAGGAATAGTGTGAGGAATAGGACTAATATATAGTTTCCTATTTCGTAAAGGATTGTATTACAGTGTCTATAGATTGGAGGAATAGGACTAATATATAGTTTCCTATTTCGTAAAGGATTGTATTACAGTGTCTATAGATTGAGATTCCATCTAATAATGTAGACGCAAAAACAATTCAATAATATTCCTCTCATATATTTCTCACATGGTATCAGAGCCTCTATGCTTGGTAGAGAATCAATGAGCGTCCGCTGCTTGCCCATATATGCTGGCCAATGGTTAACAGAAGTAGGGCCAATAATATATGTATGAACCCCATATTCATTGGAACATTGAAGTGACTTTCTAGGATTGTTTTGTGTCGATCCCAATATCCGTCAGTGTTTGTGTAGCACCGTGCCATATTTATAGTGACTACTTTTCATATCTAATTTGGTAGCGCCATGACATCCTTCCGATGACTACTTTCTCATATCTAATTTGTGTAGCATCATGCCATCGTTGACTACCTTCTCATATCTAATTTGTGTAGCACCTTGCCATCCTTTTAGTGACTACTTTCTCATATCTTATTTGGTATAGATGAAGGCATACAAGATAACTCGATAATATTTGGGTTGACAATTGTTTTATCTGCATGTGAATTTTGCAGGAAATGGTCATGTTGGACACTGCAACCAAGCAAACAACATGTTCCTTTTTCCTGGGTTAGACTCCAAATGTCCAAGTTTAAGATAGCTAGTCTAAGCTCTTCTATACTCTCTTTACTATTGACTTTCTTTCCTCCTAACAATATCTTCCATACATGCTTCAGAATAGGACTTGGTACTCTTCTGTCTGGATCTAGAATCGTTTCAGATGGCATGTTACAGGCTGCAGCTGAGTGGTACTTCCCTTTTTTGATGCTGTTGTGAAGTTTCCAAGTCTATTTTTATCCATAGCACATGAATAGCTTCTACTTCTATTTTCTAAGTACAGTGTGGATTTTACAGTTTGGCTGCATATATGACAGAGGAGGAGGTACTCAAGGGTATTATATACCCTTCGATATCCAGGTATATTCTTTAGGAGTATTTGGTAACTTTATTTTACAGGTTTACAAGGGGACAACTTGCATACCTCCCCAAAAAAAAAGTTTTTTGCGGGGCTGGGGGTGGCTTCTTTGATCTACAAATTGTAACTGTGAGACTAGTAAATCAAATTGTTGAGTTTAACTCGGAAATAATAAAATAGGATTACCTTTTACTATAAAAAATATATCTAATGTCAGTAACTACCTATTTCTTTATTCAACTAAAAACCAATACAAAACAAAATTCACAGGACTTATTATCACACCTTGGGGCTTATATCAGTGGGTCTTACGTCTCGCCCATGGTAGACAAACACATCGTCTCATGCCCTCACCTTTATATAACTGTTGGAACGTAAATTGTGGATTGTCATTTACATTTAAAAAAGATACATGGGAGCAAAATCTGCTCATATGTTTTGCCTCTGCTGTTATTCTTTCCATCTCAATCAGTTCCTAGCAGCAAAATTAAACATTTACTACAGGGAACTCACAGATCAATTCATATGTCATATTTACTGCCGTCTAAAAATATATAAGGAATAGAAGTTTTCGCAGTTTGACTGAGAAGTTGCTTTCCACTAAAAGATACAAAAATAGAATTTCAGAAAAATAAGTAAATTCAATTTCAGAGACAATGCACCTGAATTTCTTTAGTTGGAGACCAATAAGAAACTTTTCTCAAGTTCGGACCAGCTCGAGTATCTGCTAAATTCCCAGTGAAACCCTCTTAATATAAGTAAATATGTCATACAAAGCTCCAGACTTCCTCAGCCTTCTTAGATCTAGTTCTCTGTGTCTCAAAGAAATCATTTTACATTTTGAAATGCATCACTAAGATGTTATTGCTCTATATGCTTCAGATTTGCATTGTTGCTAACATAGTGAATGATCTATTTCATCACAGGATACGCGATATAACAAAGGAGGTAGCTGCAGCTGTGGTGAAAGAAGCTATTGAAGAGGATCTTGCTGAAGGATACCGTGAAATGGACAGTCGAGAGTTACGGAAACTTGATGAGGTATTTTTACTTTATGGATCTTTCTATGTACCAGTTACTTTGGAGATAAAAGGAGTTTCCCTACCTGTCTTTGCATGATTGACTTTTTTGGACTATGTAATATAGTTAACTCAGTTACGGTTTAACTAACCATTACATATCGGATGAATATGTTCTTTTGCATGTGTTTATAGTTGAGGAATGGCAAGGGATTCAACTATTTCAACCTCTCCTGGACACATAAGATTTCGTAATAGGCTGATTAAAGACCGAATGCAGTTAAGCTCCCATAAGAATGAAGGCATATATGAAGAATGATTGTCAAATGAGACTGTGGTGCGTAAATGCAGGCAATTTGGATATCTTAAGTTCATTTTGTTCTAGTATAATGGCAATGATAGATAGAGATTTAACATACAAAATTAAAATTGGATTGTAACAAGTCACGGACCGATTTACCTCAGTCGTGATGGTACCTAAACCTAAACCTGTTAGGCTAACCCGATAATCATGCAACCCAATGTTACCTAAAATGGCATAATTAAGTTTGAAAGCAGGAAATCAGCACAAGGACATAAGTTTAAAAACAATGCAGTGTGGAAAGGTCTAAAATAACCCCCAAAGACTGGTGTCACAAGTCATGAGTGTCTAATGGAATAATAATACATCAGTGTCAAATTACAAATACTGTCTGAAGGAAAACAGTAATGAAACAAGATAGGGGAGAACTCCAAGATGCTGTGTAATAGGCTTAACAGCTCTCCCCAACAGTGTCCAAGTATTCTTGGACCCGCTCCTGAGCTCCAATTGTACTAGGGTCAGAAACGGCTCAAAAGTGCAGCAGATGTAAGCACAAGTACACCAACTCTTACCCCGTAAATAGCATTGGCCGCCCCAACAAGGTAGTAAGGAGGTTGGTCTAAAAATACCCACTTAAATAACCTGTAATAATATTATAATCTTTTTTGACAAAATAATATTATAATCTGAACAAAAGTAAAGCACATAACATCATAATGAAGTATGCAAGTATAGCATATTAATATATGCACAGATGTAGCATATTAGAATATGCACAGATACGCGAGTTGGAAATCATGGATGTATGATAAATATTTGACCTTTAGTCCTCCACTCAACAACACCCTGCTTTCCCAGTGCAATATCCTGTAGGGTAACACTGCATCGCTTCCTAAGTGATCGAGTGCCTGCAGCCCAATGATCCTGCCTGTACAAGCCGCACGGACAGCTCACATGCTAACTCAACTTACGTGTCGTAGTGACATCAATGTGAATGCCAAGTATGCAATTACTAAAGTATCATACCATGCATACGAAAAACTACACATCAAACATGTACAACTCATATGTTAAATTAGCATTAAAAACAACTATGCCTCGTAACAATTCCTATAATGCTGAAGGTGTTGATACAGAAGAACATGTAAAGCCCTTTAGACAATAATATCTTATATCCCTATAACACTCATAACCCCGGTAACCGCCTCTTATCATCGTGTCATCTTAACATATTTTGGGTACGTTTGCATATACATTAGTATCATAAAACATTTAATTAATTTGGAGAATTCCCTTATTGAGTTCAAAGCCTTATCTTACCTCGATCTGAAGTAACTCTTAACCTTCTCAAACCGCCTTTCCTCGCTCTGAATACTCAAATAAGCTTGATCTATTCAAAAGAATACTCTATAAGGTCAGATGAATCCTTGATGTCAATTCCATATTTGAAAGCTCCGTCGAAGCAAAGTCAACCCAAAAAGGTCAACCCCGTGTGTCGTGGTCAAATTCCAAAATAAATTTATGTTTTCGAGTTACTCATAACCCTACAAGTCCAAATCTACAATTAGATTTCTAATCCAACTCAGGAGCAAGTATGAGAGAACCTATTTTCCTCATAAGGAAGATAGTTTTAATATTGGAATGGTGTTTAATATAACAAGATATAGAGAATTTCATACATCCGAGCCAAAAGCTAGTTCACTAGGCGCGAGAATTGCCTATACCTATAAGGATACCAATCATCTATACACAACAATTGGACTTCTGGCTCCACTTATCCCAATCCTCTGCACGCCCCATACTTTGAGATTTGAGCATGGACATATACCAATGGGAGACAACCATGGGTAAACCAGGACTGTGAGGATCTGTAACTCCTATACTATGTTAAAAATGGTTCCTTAGAAACAAACCCAACGTCCAAATAAGCTGCTCATAGGTGAGAACTGCTCATGACCATTTAAGGATACAATTATCCCATCCCACATTGACTGAGGGACTTCCTAACAAGGTCCATTAATTGATGATTTCTACTTTTATCTTGAACTTTGAATTTGTCGGTTTTTTGTTGATAAGTAAATTCATAGAGAAGAATCAAGAAATATGTAGTATAACACATAATGCAATGAGAGAAACATAACAGTCGATTAAGGTTAAGGGAACTGTAAATAAGGCGAGTGGTAATGAGTCAAAAAAAGAAAAAAAAAACTGTTGTACTAATTGTGTCATAAAAAGCAAATGAAGCACAAAAGAAACTCAAAAATCTGAAGTAGAGCATTTCAGTTTTACCGAGATGAGTGACTCAGGGGACAGTTTAAAAGGATTCTGCACAAAACGGGACTCGGCCTGAAGCTAGAACTCACTAGTACGCTCCCACTTCATGAGCTATTCACATATTACCTGCTCATAAAAGGTCCATTCTGTATAATTTACAGAATGCCTTTGGCAGATGATCACCTCAATATTTTTAGAATTGGATAAGTGTTATCCATAAATGGTATCTTAACACTCTCTTATAATTTACATCTTTTATAATTCTAGAAAATGAACAAAAAACTGTTCAGCTAGCATAATCATCATAAAAAAATCCTCTTCCAGCCGTATGCTCATTATTATAGGTGCTACTTTGTTTCTTACTTCCTGAGAGAAATTGAAATAACTAGGTAGCCCTCCTAATGCACTCTCTCTCCTTCATCCACAGATTGATAGACCTTGAAACTGGTTTGGCTCTCCTTTTTTAGGATTACCATGTTCCATCATTTCTCAAGGTTTCCCGCTGATATAGCTTCTCAGAGTGTTATTGCACTACCACTTAGGAAAACCTAAACCTTTTTTGATCGTTCGAGTAGTTTGTTCTGTTGGTTGTAGTAATTGCCTACATTAATATTATTTCAAAACTTGGTTACTTTAATTGGTGGAACTCTATTGCAGGCACAAATATCTGAGTTCGTGGAGAACAATATGTGGAGTCCGGATTATCCAACACTGGTTTACAAGAAAGATTGATCATCTATAGATGCTTGCAAAGCTTCATCTTTTCATGTTTCTCGCAACGTCAACAAGGGCGTGATGGATCAAATACGATAACGGACATTTTGTGACATGATGCATGGGATCATGTTAAATTTAACATCCAGTAATATCCCATTCATCAACATTTGATTGGCTGATGACTTGTTGATATTATAGCTTTTATTGAGTAGTCCATAAGTTGGTTGTCTGTAAAAGTGAATAAATTCCCTTCTTCCAGTTCTTGACTTTTGAGCTTCGTCACGGCAGCAAAAACCCGATGTAGTCTTAGGCTGTTGCTGCACACAAAATGTACTATATAAAAGTTGCCCTCTGTGTATGGTGTTTTGTTGTGTCAAGTGTTGTGAAGTTCTAGATAGTTCATCTGTACTCTATTTGACTTGTACAATAAAGGGATGACTAGTATTCACACTGTTTCCTCAAAAATATTACTACTAAACAAAATGGGATAAACTTTAGTACATCAATGAAGGTTGTATTTTTCGATTCAAATTTGAGTTCCAGTGCTCTCTTTAGTTATAGTAACCGAATTGGTAGCACAAGAGCCATTTCATTGTAAAATTATTGAGCTTAAAGGGTCGGATCTACGTCAGTATAAATTCACCTGGTAAAATATTACAAACGGGTAAGTATAAGTGGTGATTGTAATAAAAAAATTAACTCGGCAAAATATTACAAGGTATATGTAAGATGTAAGTGTATATTCGCTGGGCAAAATATTATACGGTATATGTAAGACAATTTTTCAATTTTTTTCCATATATATTAATTTCGAACAAAAGAAGAAAGATAACCAAATGGTAGTGGATTGTGCAACTTAGGCTGCGAATGCTATCTTTAGTTTGTGGGTTTGATTCCTGTATGGATACACAAGCTGCCTAGTTTTTTTTAAATTTAATTCTTTTGAGTTTGTACTTTCTTACTCTAGTTCACATATAAATATTTATTTTTTGAAGCGCATGACGTGAGATATTGTTACTAGTGATATGGATAGAAATTTGAAATGACTTTTTTTAAGAAAATAGTGTGTGTGGGAATAACTTATCTAGTCATTTGCCAACTACATGCAGTTGTTGGGTGATTTTGTATCGATAGGTATGCCCAATTATTACTATAAACAGTTTTAGTAGTTCTCCACACATCTACGAAAGTTGTTGGTTGAAACAACCAAACTGGATTCACTAAATTCATTGACACAAAATAATTTTATACGGATTAAAAATCTTTTTGAGTTAATTTCAACTTCAGCGAAATAATGCGCTGTAAATAAATACAAAAGAAATATCTAGAAGATTATCTGTGAAATCCCTCCGTTTAAATCTTTTTGGGAATTGAAAAGATAAAGACAAATTTACTTTATGACTAGAAGAAAACACAAAAACAATTGCAAAAGTTTGAATGATTTTTTGAAGTTAAGAAAAGCAAAAAGTTCACAAAAAATTCCTAAACTTTCGTCCTTCCTCCTCCTTCGTCTGAACGTGTTCAAATTTTATCACAATTTTTAAAATGTTATTTTAAGTCCTTAAGTTTTTAAAGTTAAAAGTTTAGTCCTATTCTGTACCAATAAGGATAATATATAAGTATTCTTAAATTATGATCAAAATTTCAGAGACACACCTTAATTAAATTGAGAATCTATTATCTTTTGAATTCATTTTTTTATATAATTTTGTACACCTTTTGATTTATGTGGCACAGTCCTTGACTCCACACAGTTCAAGTGCGTTAGAGATATTTGAATGTCATATAAATCAAAAAATGCACAAAATTATAAAAAATGGATCGTGAATAATATGACCTTAATTTAATTAAGATGTGGCATTTACATATCTTATTATATTCAAATTATAGAATTTTTTACTCTCAATCTCTCATCGATCGTAAATCTTCTTCTTCACATTTTCATCAATAAAGTATCATAGATGAATTTCATCAAATTTAAACAATCATCACCTTATTCCATCTATATCTCCAACAAATCTACAAGAATATTTAGACTCACTTCATCCTTATGCTTCTCTTTCTCCCCTCCTCCTCCTCTTCCTCATTCTTTCTTTCTCTTTCTAAATATGAATTCAGATCAACAACATACATTATTTGTTTTGAATCAAGTGGTTTTAAAGAAGCTAGACGTATACAAGCATTTACTTAGTATAGGACGAGATGTAAGCCTCGAGACATGGGACGTAAGCCTTATGGCTCTATAAATTTTGAATTTATATTATAGTATAATAATATAATAACACAAAATTATAAAAATAAATCAACACTTTGAAATAACAAATATGATTGAATAAACTAATAGAAAATAAAGTTCTAACATGATTATACAAGTACAAAATATTTAATATCATAATTTTCTAATAATAAAAGAAACAATATTTCTGATGAATATTTTTTTTTTATCATACAATACGATTTACCGTCAAAACAAAATAATTAATAGCCTTTAACTATTATTCGAATAAACAAAAAACATCACTGGACTAAAATTAATTACTAAATAAACTATATCATTTTTTTGAGAACTAATGACAAAATCTGAGACCAATGATAAGTGAAAAGTAAAATTTTGTGATACATTTATAAAAAAAATCTTACGTATTATATAATTACTTTCACAATGTTACCAAATAGGAAAGATTTGATATTAAAACTTGTTATTTGAGTTATTCTCAAATCTTCTTTATCTATATAGATTAAAAATTATTACGTATCTTTCAATATTCAAGAATTTTGAGGGTCAACAATGTTAACTAAAGATTTTAACACATAATTTGTGTAAGATCTTTTAGACGAGCCTCGAGCGTTGGACATGCTTAGGGTGTACAGTTGAATACTTAGGGCGTATTACCAAACTAAACCCCCCACTTGAGTCTCTAGGCGATTTGCTAGAGTCCCGCCCTAGAGCGAGTCCCAACAGAGTTTTTAAATCACTGATTTGAATAAATTAATAGATATTTAATATCAAATTATTTGTTGAATGAATTAGTATATATTTGATATCAATAAGAATTACATATGATACCTGTGATTTTAGGCCAACCAAAACACAAATATACATGAATTCTGTATAAACAAAAACTGATTTTATTGCCTTGTTAACCTCGTGAGACAATCGTTTTAATAACCTTGACAATTAATATGACAAGAAAATAATAAATTTTCTAAGCTAAACATACAAATAGAAATGATCTCAGCTGATAAAGTGAGGTAAACAAATTTTTAAATAACCTCAAGAGAACAAAAGTAGAAAAAAAAGGAGAACAGAAAGGAGGAAAAAGCGCGTAAGGAGAAGGAAGAATGAGAAGGGGAGAAGAGGAAGGGAAAGGGATCGGGGAACTGCATGGGGAGGGGGTAAAAAAATAGGGATGAAAGGGAGATTTCCTTCCTAATCTGAATTTTTCACTTTATTTTTGAAGAAATAATATTTCGCCTCAATAATTTTCTCTTTCGTACACCCAGTTCTAGAAGGAAAATCCTGAATTTTCACGTTGTTTGTTGAATAAAACCATATTTCGCTCAGTAATTTTCCTCTTCGTAACACCCATTTTCTAGAAGGAAAAGGGACAAATTAGACTCTCCCGAACTTCGCAATGGTATCACCGATAGCCTTCGTCATACTTTTGAGACATTGATGTCCCTGCCGTCCAAAAACTAGAACATATATATACTTTTTATATTAGCGGACATACATGTGTTATAATCTTATCCAAACCCCACATTTATTAAATATCAAATTGACGGATAAGATTACATCACATGACCCTATTTAGTCTTCCGTTAGAGTAAATGTCATATATGCTTTAATTTTTGGACAATAAAGATATGCATACCCCAAAAATACAATGAAGAATATATACATACTGTTTACGATAGTTTAGGACATATTTGTTTTTCAAAAGGTTGGAAAAAACAAAAGAAATTTGTTCTCTTTTTGTAAATGGTCTATAGCTTGTTTGTAAGGCCAAAATAATCACACAGATATCCATATTACACTATTCTTCTTCAAAACTATACAATTAAGCATGGCTTCACTGCCCATCAACCCAACCTTCAATCCTCACACCCCTGGCCCTGGCACCTCTAAACCCAGTTCATTTCAGAAATCCCCACAGACCCATTTAGATGGCACAAACGAGAAATTTCTCAATAAATCTCACTACTTCAAGCTCCTTGGGTCTCTGTGCAAAGAGAGTAAACTTCAAGAAGCTGTGGACTTTCTTAAGGAAATGGAGTATGGGAATTTATATGTTGGACCTGAGTTCTATGGTGAACTCCTCCAAGGCTGTGTCTAACTGAGGCGAAACCAGAATTGGTAAGCAAATTCAAACGCCAAGATTCTAAAAATGGGTGATTTTTGTGTCAAAATGAGTACACTTGAGGACAAACTTGTGATTTTTTTATGGCAAAATGTGACGTTTTTGATGTTTCCAATCATTTGTTTGCAGACCTGATGAGAAAACAATGTGTTTTTCTTGGGCTGCAATTATTGGACTGCATTTGTAGGATGAATTTGTCTAAAGAAGCTTTGTGAAATACATTGAGATGCTGGAAAATGGATTCTGGCGACAAGTTTTGTTTCTCCCAAATGTATTGAAAGCTTTGTGGTGCTTGGAATGTTGTTGAATTTGGAAATGTGGTGGCCATGGGCATGTTCCTGAAATTGAGTTATGAAGATGTTTATTTGTTGGCTAGTAGTCTTTTGATATGTATGGGGAAATGTGGGGTTTTTGGATGATGCACGGAAAGTGTTTGATGTATGTGTGGGGGAAAGAAAAATGTGTTGCATGGAATTCGCTTATCGTGAAGTTATAATGCAAACTGGATTCCAAGAGGAAGCTATTGGATCTTCTATGATATAGAACTGAAGAAATTAACCAACTCATGTAACTGCTGTCGAGTTTTTCTTCCTTTCTGCTTCAGCCAATTTAATGTGGCTCTAACACACAATAAGGTAAATCAGGCCAATGCTATCTCTAATAGTAGTGGTTTTAGAGATTTGGAATAACTATTGGGAAGCTCACTTTAAAACTTTTTAATGCTAAATTGTTTTGGTAAATGATGCTGCAACTAATATTTGATTGGCCCCCCCTTGTTTGAAGAAAGATGGTAGTCACGTGGAACTTGCTAATGTCTTGTTTATGTACAATCTGGTAAATTGACAAGCTCTCAACTTGTCCGTTGGATGAGACTAAAAGGGGTTTTAGTTTGAACTCCGTGACACTAATCAACAATATTATCTGCCTCAGCAGAATAAGATTTTGAAACTGGCCGAGAAGGGCATTGTTTTTTTTTGTACAGAAACAATTTGATAATGACATAGTTTTGTAGCAGTTGGTATTATAAATATGTACTTCCAAATGTGAATAACATCCCAGATGCCAGGACGGGTTTTTGGACCTACACATTGGAGAAAGAATCTAGTCTTGTGGAATAATTATTGCTGCTTTGCCGAAGTTGGGTTTTGAGGTGAGTCATTTAAGATATTTTTACCAGATGCATCTTTATGGTTTCACCACAAAAGACCATCTCTTTGGAATTCTGTAATTCTTGGATTCTAAGAAATGGGACAGATAATGAGGCCATAGACATGTTTAAACAAAATGAAAAACTGTTGGTTTAGACCCTAACCACGGTTACTTATACTACTCTTGCTTGTCAGTGGTCTATCAAAAATGGGCACACAGTGAGGCCCACTTGCAATATTTTTAAACAACTGCTTCCTCAGGGTCATCGACCCAAATATAATGCCAGTATTGTTTGCCGGCCCTCTTCGCTTCTACAAATATGGCGTCACTTCACGACGGAAGAGGCCCTTCATGGATAACAATTTTTTTTAAGGCAAAGAATTCCATTAATCTCTTCCAGTAGCAACTTCAATTAGTTGATATGTATACTCTAAATGGTGGAAGTGTAAATTAGTGCAAAATCTTTTTCCGATTTTGATTCCAGAAAAGGAATTTGGCCTTGTATATGCTATGAATCTGGTTATGGCTTTACATGCCGTGCTATTGAAGCACTTGCCCTTTGTTTGTTCAAACACGTCGGTGCCAGGAAAGGCATGGACCAGACAGCATAACCTTCACCAGTGTGCTATCCTCCTTGTTGTCAGTGCGGGACTGGTAAAAGAAGGCTTAGACCGTTTTTTTATGACATGCTCTCCTCCTGTAATTCATATGGAGCCGAGCGTCGGAACAATGATGGGTTGTAAATGATCACTCTTCTCTCTAGGTGTGGTTGATCTCGACGAAGCTATGCCGCTCATTCAGAGTATGCCTTTCAAACCGAGCCAAATTTTTTGAATCACTTGCTTCGTTGCTTTGGTAGGAATCAGAGAGACAGAACTCGCGGAGCATATATCGCTAATTGGTTTACTTAAGAATGGAACCGGACAATTCAAGGCCACTATGTGTCCACTTTCTCAAATGCATATGCACACTGGAAGATGGGATGAAGTCTCAAAACTGATGGATTTAATGAGAAAAAGGGTCCTTACAGGAAGAGACCTGGATGCAGTTGATTCAGGTTGGAACCGAATTCATTTTTTGTTTCAGGAGGCCAAGTGATCCACACACAGAGGAAATAAGTACAATATTGGCTTTGCTGGATATGGAAATGCAGCTTACTAGATTCTTTTTCAACAACTGAGAATATCAAGTAATGATTCCTTGGGCACATTTGTACTCATGTTAATCAGATACTATCAAGATCGCAATTTTGAGAGCTTGAAAATGACTTGAAGACCAGAAAAGCCCCAATACAAGAGATTGCCAATCATGCTATCACTTGTGAAAAGATATATCTGTATTCTTCTTCAGGAGACAACGTTGAAGTTTTGATGCTGGACCAGTTCATATAAATTTCCTGATGGATCAGAGTCTTAGTTGAGACAACAGTATGCTTTGTGGGCAAAAAGATTTCTTGTGTGTTAACCACAACCTGGGTATGGCCAAGTGAAGTCTATAATCTTGGCAGTGGGCATTTCTAACAAGCCAATGTAGTACTTGCCTTAGTTGCGCAGACTCTTCACTTTTGATGCCGCACCCGTTTCGGATTCTCCAAAAATACACTACTTCTGGCAAATCCGACACACACCCGTTGGCACATTTGAAGAGTCCGAGCAACATAGGTACTTGCATCATTTATTCACAACAAAGACTGATGTATGGATTGGATAGATGACAGATGATTCCTACATGAGTTTTCTAATGGAAGTACTTCTGTTCTTCTAGGTTGGGGTACTAAAGACTAAATTGAAAACTTTAAAGCTAATGGAGCTGCTGTAAGTGAATACATTTGGCATCCTTTTCTAGTAATTTCTCTAAATTGATTACAATTCATCACATTTTTTTATGACTAGCAATTTACCTTGAAAATTTAGTGCTCAATGTGTTGATCCTCGAATGCCTTCTGTGTACAGATCATTCTCTTCCATTTTCATTTTTCAAATTGATGCACAAACTTCCTTGGAAGGAGGGCATTAGCATCTATCCATTGTTTGCTAGAAAATGGAGAAACACGCTAAGATAAACTTTTCTAGGATGCAAGAAGAAGGTGAAGGTGGTTATCAATATATCAAGTTTGTGGAAAGCTCTTTATGTATCGCCAAAGTAATTGATCCTTCCATGTGTTAATTTGCAAGTTTTGCTATTTTGTAATTTCGAGGGATACTAAATGCAACAGTGGCATTTCGGTCTTTATTCTTACTGGTCTGGAACAAATCAATTATCCATCTAGGAAGTAAAAGGATTTATATAAACCTGGTTGTTGAATGTGCAAACAAATCCTACATTGGTAGTTGAAAAGATGAGGAAGCTACATATGAGGTGTAGATATACTCTTACTAGCGTGAAACTTCTCAGAGAAAACCATGTGGGATTGGCCTGAAGCAGACTATATCATGGGATTGGTCTGAAGCAGACAATATCACACCATGTTAAGAATATCTTTCAGCTAGTTTAGTCCAATAACTAATATCAGAACCAATGATTTGACAATATGATTATGGAGATGGTGGAGTGATGCTGTGGGGCTCGATATGTTAACTTTACCATACCAAAGGTAGCTTTGAGACAAACACGCACAAGTAGAAGCTCTTTCCGGGCTTTGGTGACCATAAATGGTCAGTCATGTGGGTAGCAGATTGTTAATCTTAAAATTTGACCCATCAATCATTGGTAATGGGCATGTGAACTTAGTTCAAGGAGAACTGTGGATTATTATAATGGGCCACATGGAACTTCATTTAATGGGAGATTGTTGGGTGTGCTAACAAAATCCTACACTGGTAGTTGAAAAGATCGGGAAGGTACCATGATAAAACATAAAAGAGGATAAATGATCTGTAAATACAACCAGTTAAATTACATTTGAGGAGTAGTGGTCATAACTCTTAAATTTTATTGCTGATCATTTGTTTTTACAAAGTGCCAACAGCTCTTCCACCACACCATCTATCTCTTCATCCCCTATTACATTCATATATTCACTCAGTTCCTTAGCTTTCTTCCTCATCACTTCCCCACCTTTCTCCACTACCACCTTCCTTATCGCCTTTGCAATCTCTTCACTTTGTAGTTTCCCTCTTTCTTCCCTCACTACCTCCATTCCCATCCCAATATACTCGACAAGCTTAGCGTTCATTGGTTGGTCAGCCTGCATAGGCATGGCAATTATGGGCACACAAATTTCATGCTTTCCATGAAAGAACTCCATCCACAGTGGCTCACGAACCCTCCAATGCTTGTGTGTTGAAGAATTGTTGCTTGAGGAGCCCATCCTTCAAAAATTATTCCTCTTTCTCCTACCCGCTCAAGAAACCCTTCCGGTAATGCATCTCGAATTTTAGTTCTTTCACCTTGTGGAAACCTGATGACCCAAATGAAGTTCACTTTGCTAAGCTCGAGTCCTTGAGCTACTTCATGAATTTCTTCCTTTGATAGAAAATACTCACTCCCAAATGAAACAAAGACAGCTGAACCTCTATGTTTCTTGTCAAGCCATTGCATGATATCCTCACTGTCATCTTTGTTGGTGGATTCTTGAACTAGCGTACCAACTGGGACTATTTTCTTGGAGACTAAACTTGAAAGATAATCAATATATTTCCCTTCGAAACCTCTGCAAGTTTTTATCAGAACAATGTCCTGTGATCGCCTAAGACCCTCATCGAATGGGAACTTCCAACCAGGGACAGTATTCTTCAATGAAAGTATTTCTTGTTCATGCAGGTAAAATTCAGTAAAGGGGAACATTTCCTCTGGCCTATCACACACGTGGATGCCCAAAGCAATCACGGCTGCACCAAAAGTGAGGAACAGCACAGCAGGAATGTCCACAGAGGAGGCGCAGTCAGCAGCCCATGGTAGATTGAAGTCATAAATGACCAAGTCTGGCTGTAGAGTTTGTAATATCTTAGAAAAGTTTGGAGTGCTCATTTCAAAAGTACTTTTGAGAGTTGTCATGAGATGGGGTGGAAGTCCATTGGTAGTATGGTAATGAGGAGGAAGATTTGGCAATGAAGGAAGATGAAAATCAACTAAATCTATTGACTGAGAATACTCCTGTGTAACTCTTTTCTTGATTGAGCTTAGACATACAGGAGTGGAACAAATGTAAATGTGCAAGTTTCTATCTGCAAGCTTCTTGGCTAGCTCTAAGTATGGATTAATGTGACCATGGGCTAGCCATGGTAACATAAGTACACTAATGGTGTTTTTCTTGGCCTCCATTAACAACTCTGTGTGCTATATTGTCAGCAATAATATATTAATCTATGAATGAATGATAAACTTTTGTTTTGAATTTAACAATCTTTTGTTTATGGGTTGCTAAATGGCATGGTGAATATATAGGAGTAGTATATACAGGGTCAAAAATGTCCTTAAAACTATTAATCACCACAACACACCTTTCAACCATTAGCTGATAAAAAGAATCAAGCATGCACACGAGGAGGAACGTGTTAAAGATACACTTATGGTACTTATTAAACTTTACGTATTAGACCTATACACATGCAAATATAGCATATTACTATTTATATTCATTTGAATGGTAGATGACATGACTTAACGATCCATCATACTATAATGGAACAAACACTAATTTATGGTTATTTATAGGGTTGAGCAATCAACCTAAATAGGAGATGAGTTTATGATTTTTAGAATAAAGTGTAGCACTTAATAAAAGGAGAAAATTATATAGTGCGAATTGATCTTTTTATATTTTTAGATAAATAACTCAACATTCAATTAAATGCACCCGTTCAACCATTAGTGCGAGTAGATAATATTAATATACTAATTTAAAAAAATGCACATAAAATATTTAACTCTACAAAGAGATCTCGTAAATTCACATGCATCAAAATTAGCCCAACAAATCTGCCCTGTAAATAACCATAGCTTTTTTTTCTTTAGGTAATAGTGAATTAAGTTACCAAGCTTGTTACTTCACCTCTTTCACTAACCGTTTTTATTACTCCCTCCGTTTCAAAGTACTATTAAGTTTCACTTTAAGAGAATTAAATTATGTTAACTTTGATCATTTTTTTAAAAAATTTTACAATATTAAGATAAGAAGAATTACGACTTATAACAGTATTTTCATATGATTTTTGAATCTTCTAAATTATAATTTTAAGATTCATTAATCTAATATATTTAGCCTTTAATATACAAAAAAAATACTTGCTTGAGCCTTTTTCTTTTCTTTTTTTTTTCTTTTTCAAATAGAAGTTTTAATAGTTTTGTGTTTTCTGTAATAACGGGACACACTAATTTGATGTTTTTTCTTAGGAACTTCTTTTAAGTAAATGAGCTAATATTAGTAGTATTATCTGTTTATTCAAATTTTTATATATGTGATATTATTTTCTTTTTAATTAGTTAAAAAACTAATGATATACTTTTTAAAATAATCAATCTTTAAATTTTTTATTTTATCCTTAGTAATATAATTTATAATTATATAAATAGTTATAATTCATTTATACCATAATTTTAAAATCTTTTTTCATATTCATAAATTTCATATCTAATCAAAATACCATAAAAGAAAAGTAATATTATTTTTAGTTAATATATAATCACATCAAATAGGGATTTGCAAATCAGAATATCCATGGACTAAAAGCAGACATTAAGCTAGCATTTGGTCATAGATTTCTGAATATTTTCGTAAAATCGGTTTTGAATGAAGTTTGACATGTATTTGGTCATAGTTTTTAAAAATATATTTCAATTTTTTAAAACAGTAGAAAATCACACACAACATAAAACATGATTTATACCTACAAGTTTTAATACTGTATAAAAAGAAACCCATTAATTCGGCACAAAACTATCATTTTAATAACGAACTAGATATAAATTATTTGAAAATCATAACACTATTTTTTTATTTAAAAAAATACTAATAACACAATTACCAGCTACTACAAGTCATCAAATTGCACATAATTATGAAGATCCATCGGTGCAAAAAGATAATTAACATCAGCTGTAGTAACTAGTTATTGTTTAATATATTCTTCTCATATTCTACGAATAATGTCTTCATGACGAGTACACATTTCTAGATTAGGAGGGCAACACTATTGAGTGTCATGATGAACGGGATAAAAATATTTTGCTTTTACTTAAACAATTTAGGTGTTGCCATCTAATTCATTTTTTAATAGAAAAATATTTCTTTCGTTTAAAATGTCCCTTCTTTTTTTATTTTTTTTTTTGGGGTTTTAAGCAGTGCAAATTAGAACTCCAATTTTAATTGACATCCCCACCCAATATAACCACCAGAATAAAAAATAAGATTTCTCTTCTTAACAAAAATTTTATAATCATTTTTTTGTTTTTCTATAATAATAATTTTTTTAACAAGTTAGTTGAGCAACTCTCCAAATCAAATGAAATGATAAGTGAATTTAAGTATGTTGCAACCGAAATATATGACAGAGGAATACGATTTTTACTTTTATTTTTATTTTTTTGGTTCACATTTATGTCTCCATCTCGTCCCCACTGTGTCTCTTGAATATCTAATATGGTCCATAAATTTTGGAGATGTTTAAATAATCTATTTTGCCAGAGTGTTCAATTTCACAGTAGAGATGAATTGAGATGTCTTGATGTGTATACTCAAAGTTGGAGCGTTTACTTGTCAGTTGAGGCCATGTTTGAGTGTCTATTTATATATTATGCCTAATAATTTTGCTATAAAAATTCTCAACTTGAATAAGAAAGAATACTCTATTCTTTTCATTATATACGATAACATTTCATTTTGCATGGTGTTTAAGAAATAAAGACTTTTGACACATACAAAAAGTACCAATATACTAGAGTATAGAAATGTGACGTCTATTTGGAACAAACTTAAAAAGAAAGAGCATCACGTAAAAATGGATAGATCATAGTGGACATATAACAAACCACTTTGAAGTTTGTTTAGATGTTCAATCAAATTAGTTTTAAGGAAAAGAATAACCTTTATGCTGATCATATAATAAACCTACTTCAGCTTTCAAGATTGTATTGGTGTTCCAAAAGGCGAGAGGTGTGAAGCCAGATTGTACTAAAGATAATAGATTTGTACATCAGCAGTTTCCGACTCATGTTTTGATCTTTCATGAATGAATTTCTGTTTACAACTCTTCTAGAGCTGTCCATAACTTCGAATCGTTGAAATCCTTGATAACAAATGTTGCCCCAGCCTCTGAAAGTAATTTTTCGGGGTTCCTTAGACCTAAACCTACAACCGGCATTCCAGCTGCAACTCCAGCTTTTATTCCAGAAATAGAATCCTGTTCAAGTGGAAAAAGGAACAACGAAAATGTTAAAAACATATTGTTGTTCTCCAACAGTTTTCGTTTATGCATGTTTACCATAAGATTTCAATGTGTATTCCAAACCTCAAAAACAAATGCGTGCTTAGGAGATACTCCTAGTTCTTGAAGAGCCTTCAAGTAAGGGTCTGGAAAAGGTTTTGCTCGTTCACATTCACTTCCGATGATAAGAAGTTCAAAGAAATCTGAAAGGCCTAGCATTGAGATAATCAGCTCAGCGTTCGGTCTTGGAGCATTAGTAACAGCTGCTCGTTTCAGACCGCGGTCCTCAATCCATTTGCATACCTCCTCAAGCCCATTCAATGGTTTTAGCTGTTCTGACGCAATTCTGTGGATCACAGGAATGTTGTTATGATTGGTTTCAAAACATTATAGCACAGAAATCTACCTTATTTAATGTAAAAGAAAATAGAACTCGTAGATATCGGCCTAGCGTGCCAAGTTATGCAATTGAAACAGATTCTGATCTGAATCATGCTATTTATCAGTCATATACTGGGAAATCTGATGCTATTTGTTATGACATGTATATACTTCAGTTTGAAGGGAAGCCTTGTAGCAATTGTAAAGTTGTCTCCATGTGATCTATCGGTCACAGGTTCGAGCCGTGGAAGCAGCCACTAATGCTTGCATTATGATAGGCTGTCTACATTCCACCCTTCGGGTGCACGCTTCCGCGGACCCTGCTAACATGAGATGCTTTATGCACTGGGCTACCCTTTATATATATACTTCAGTTTCATTGAACTAGTTGATAATGAGCAGTATCTTACCTTCTAAACATGTCTTCCTTATCATCCATAAATTTGATAGCACTTTCGAACTCCCAATCCGGGAAGAGTACATGACAGAGTTCATCATTGTGCATACCGCTAATATTCTTTACGAAGAATTCCTCACTTATAGGTGCTCCACCATTGAAACCTATCTGTTTGAAATGAAAATTTTTAGTTAAATGAAAAACTATCTACTTGATTTCATTGTACAGAGTTGGAACTGATTGTGGCAGAAGGAGAAGGCAATACTACCTCTTGAAGCATTTCTCGAAAGGCATAGTAGTGTATAGGATCCGAATCACATAACGTTCCATCAATATCAAATAATATCGCTTTCAATGGAGCATCAACTGGCAATAAACATTTACTGCTTCAAGGAAAATGGACAATTAGTAAGTGAAGCAATGCCATACAGAAATCCACTTTTTTTTCTCTCTCTCTCTCTATCTCTATATATATAAGCTAGATGAAGAAGTTCTAATTCTTCATATAGATGCTAGACAATGTACTACAAACTCAATTTGGTAGACACAGCATATTGCAGTAAATATAGCTAGACACAAAATGCAGAAATTGTCAAAAGATATGCAGTATGATACTGCAAATTGGTTCCGAAAGGTCTGTTCTTCGCTATCTGCTTTGCTTTTTCCCAAACAAGGAGGCATGTGGCAGATTCATTTGTGTAGGAAGGCCAATGGCTACATAAACTACAACACTATGACTACGAGATAGGCAGGAAGCGACTCGTTTCTATTCTCGTTAGGATTGGATATATATGGAAAATCTATAAATCGTAGTAGCTCACCTACCTCTCAAACTAACATACGATACAATTTTACTTCACGACACAACCAAAAAAAAAAAAGAAAGAAGAGCTTCACTCGATTGGCCTTCCTCCCCTGAAGCATTGCGCTTTTCTCTCCTCTAAAGTCTACAACAAAGATTTCTTGGTTCAAATTTCAAAATATATGTAATATCTCGAACAGTCTAGCCTCTTAGATAAAGTGGTAACACAATTCAATGTAATATCAGAACAGGTTTAAGTTTCATCAGTACCCCATACTCCGTGGCAGCAAAGCTTACACTTGTTCACTAATTACGACGTTCACCAAGGCCTCTTTCCCTTCCCTTTACTACTCACTATTATGAGTCGTTACCCCACAAAAAGGGGCGGGAGTCCAAACGAACCATATAGAATTGGCAGGCTTTAAACCTACCCCGACCCCCCCAATCTTTTTTCACCCCAAAGGATAGAGTTTGGTGAATTGTGACCTCACACAGAGATGTGCCAGCTACAGATTCGGCCGAATCCACTAGCTTTGATTGTCTTAAAATTTATCAATTTAGAACTTACTAACTTAAAATGATTAAAATTCAGAACCCGTAAACTATAAATCATGGCTCCGCCTCTGACCTCACTACCCATTACCATGTGCATTTCTAACAAATTAAACTTTTACTCAGAGTAATTATACAATTCAATACTAACAAGAAAGATAAAAAAAAAAAAAAAAAGAGTTACCTTTCGTGTTGGTTAGAAATTGATGAAGACAATGACATCTGAGGAACTACTGTAGCAATCTTGGAAAAATTGATAGTTGAGTAAAATTGTTTGTTCTGTACATACAATGGAACACTGCAAAGAGAAACCAGAGCGCTCATGTAGTTACTTTTTTTTTCTTTTACAGATACAATGAAATTGAAATTCCAAATGAAAATCTGAAATTTTCCACTTTCTACCAAAATCCACAATACATATTTTTTTTTTGTGATTTTGATGTGCTGGTGAGGTGTGTGTGGTTCTCTGTTGTTTCCGCCTGGGATCCAACTCAATTTGGCTAACAATGGTTCGAATATCCTCTTTTAATTATTTCGATATTTATTGACTCGATTAATTTAGAATAATACGAATAATACATTTATTCAAGAGAAAGCACTTTTTATAGAAAATAGTCCTAATACATGAACGTACATTTTAGACGCATTTTATTCCTTATAAATATGATATTTTTCTTCCCTTTAAACATATTTTATTCTTAATAAAAATATTAGTTTTAAAGAATTATATTCTTATTTTTTTCCTTTAAAAATCACTTGACTAATAAATAAGTAGGAAATAATTTTTTTATTTTTAATCTGATCTCATCAATTTTGTGCACGTGTTTGCTTTTGAACAAAATATAATATGTTAATTTATGTGCATGATTTATTTGATTTGTTATCTTGTTTTAAAGTAATTTTCAGTGATTCTTTTGTGTGTGTGAAATCTGAATGATTAAAGCGATAACGATCAATATTGATTAGCCTATAAAAAATATCTTAATGGTTTAACATATCTACAAAACCATGGCTAGTAAGTCAAAATGAAAAAACTTCAAAACATTGACAGAGTTAAGATTTTTAATAAGGGTTCAAAATTTAAAAAAGTAAATATACAAACTAATCAAAGGGGGTACGACATCTACTGCATATACATAAAGAATAATTTAACTATGTATAAATAGTAAGATTTTCTGCCGAAAGTGAATTCGGGTGAACCCCTGACACACTGATGGCTATGCCCTTGCTTCAAAATCGAACGGACCGGTATGCATCCCTACCCAAGGATGGATGGCTAATCCTATTGAGTTTTTTTTTCTTTTTCAAGGAACTGGGGGATTTTAAAGGAATTCTTTCACTCTTGGAAGCTGCTTAAGGCATTCAGTGGTAATGTTATAACCCTACAACCATCCAGACAAAGTGTATTGTCTGTATATAGACCTATAGCATTAGGGGTGTCTCGCTAGTGTTAAAAAAAAGACATGTACTTTAGGTTCCTAAATTTAAAGGGCCTCATTTTTAATAATAATAGGTTATAAGTTATTATTTTTTTAACAAAATTGAAATAATATTATAGAAAAAGTAAAACGTTTCATGAAATAAAGAAAAGTATTACGAAGAAATTTGACTATTTGGAGTAAATATCTCCTCAAAATTATTTAAAATACAAAATGATTATTATTATCAATTGAAACTAAAGAAAATCAATTATCTAGAAAGATATTAAAACATTTCAAGTTAAGGGACTCATTTGATTTTTGTTTTAGGTCACTAATATGCTTGAGCCGCTCCTGATGATGGGAGACATGTTTGGTTCGACAATCCGCAACTTGATTTGCCTCTCCGAAGCAATGAGAGATAGTTGAGTCAAGCGACCAGATCCTTGACTGAAAACAGCTAAGTAAAGAATGCAAACAATCAATATAACATCTAGTAAAAACACATGAAATGTTTACGTGGAAACCTATTTGCTCAAGGAAGGAAAAAATTGCAACCTACCATGCAAGATTTCTTCAACAACTTCACTTAAAACACGAGCAAAGCTTTAGATTTCCATGTATTCGTGATGAAGGTATTTTTCATATGATTTCCAATATAGGTTAGATAGAAAAATCACATATTTGATAGTTCAAATATGAAAAAATCGAAATACTTTAATTGTGTTATTTTATCATTTACTCTAAATAATTTATATATGCGAATTTGACTTGAGAAAAAGGTAAAAAGAGATGTTCTTTATTGTAATTTTAGGAAAGCTACATGATGAATATTGGATTTTAAAAAAAAAAAAAAGCAACAATAGTTGGAAATGAAGCCAAGTTGTTGGCCAAAATAAATACAATTAGTTTAATAGGCAGAAAGTGTCATTAAATCTATGTGAAACATCCTCTGGCAAACAAATGCAAACAAGCATAGCTCCATCAGAATTATCTTGTGGCAAAAAAACACAAACTTGTGGTGTTGGTGTGAGATCAATTGGGCCAGCATAAATGGGCTTTCCCCAACCAAAATCAGCAGATTCATACATTGAAAATCTAGTCCATTGGGTTATAGTAAGTTTACCACCAAATTCTAGCTTTGTAGGCCTATTAACTTGGATATAATCAATAGTTGACCTCAAATATGCCTCGGAGACAGAAAGCCTTGCATTTCGTACCAGACAAATGGTATCAGAGATAGATCCATTAACGATTCCCGAGACAGTGCTAGTAGCACATGCCACAGATACTGCATTCCCATAGAAACCTGATTTGAGTGGTGGATTTGTAAGTCTAGATCTACAATTTACTGAAAAAGTTAGCCTTAACTCGTAATCGAGAGGGCTAACATTGATGAGTGCCTTGACCCATGACCTCCACACATGAGCCGCCATTGCATCAAAGGTGGTACATGAGATGTTAGGATCCAACTAAGGTCTTCAAATGAGCTTGGAAGTCTCGAGTAACACGATAACATTTTTGAACAAAAAGTCTCCTCGTGAAACTAAATGCATCATCTATTCTTTTGAATTCGATGTGTGGGTATTGAATGAATGGCGGATCATTAGGGATAAGCGTCTCTCGATCCCAACATGGTTTTGGATTGAGTGTCAATTTGTTCAACCTCGCGGTTGAAGCCCAAGCACTTAGGAATTGCATTGCTCCAACCCCATCACAAAGACAATGACAAACCCTCAAACCAAGGCTAAATCCACCACAGCTAAAACGCGTTACTTGTGCTATTAGCAATGGCATATCAATCACTTTATATTGTTCTTCATTTGGAAATGTGTAAACCAAGTTTCTCCATGCAGGATTTGGGACCGTTAAATCACCAAGATTTAGCATCGTCATCTCTGAACAAGCCTCAACTAGAAGCACACCTTGTTTAGGCCCAAAAAATACTTCTAACTTGCCCTCTTTTGTTTCGCGTAGCCTACCTGAGAAAGGATAGTATGGTACCAATACACTTGCAAGAGCTTCTTTCAACACATTGATGATCGTCATCACATCCATTTTTCCATTGGATCGATAGAAATACATGGTTGGAGTGAAAACGCGAGATCCAATCATATCATCAAGATTTGAGAGGTAAAGGGTGTCACCATAGGATGGAGGGATGGGACTTGATGTAAGATTGGAGAAATTGAATTGATGGTTAGAGGTATTTGAAGTGTGAGGAGGAAAACAGTTTCTTCCTACCATGGGGAGTAATGATGAGATAATTACCTTTTCTCTTAATTCATCACATCTTTGGTTGGTAGTGGAAGTCACTAAAATATCAAAAAATTATTGCAAGAGAAAGAAAACTGAAAGTTAAAAGACTATGAAGAAATAAGTAGGTAAGGAGCAAGTAGGAAAGTAAAACGATTACAAATTAATTTGGGACGTCTCAATTTTAAGACACCATCTTTGGTTTCTTTTAACTTATTATCATGATTCAATATAGCAACTTCACATTATTTATTGTAATGTCATTTCATACACACAAGAGAACCAACTTTGTTGGGATAGTTGTTAGCTATTTATTGTAATATATATTTTATTCAGGGATAGATTCAGTCAAACTCAATAACTTTTGTTCAAATAGTATATTGTATTAAGAAGTATATTAAATATGCATAAATATTAAATTTAGAGCCCAACTAATAAAATTTGAATTCCTCCTTATAAAATTCAAAATCATAAGATTAAAATTATTATTCCGTCTTTGATTATACGTTTGTTCTAATCGTTATTTAAATTTTATTTTTTTTAAAAATATAATAAATTCATCATTATGTAAAAATTCCTTTTATGCCATGACTGATTTTCTGTGGTCCATCATTACATTTTTTTAAAAAAAAAGTTATTTCTGAAGTATTTAATAATCATTTAATACAAAGCAAGAAAAATAAAACTTGGAAAATTCTTAAAGTTCGTTGGTTTCTATTATTTTATTTTAATTTAAAACGTATTCCCTTGACCTTTTGGACCGTCTCTCTCTGTCGATTTTTCCTCCTTTGATTTTTGTATTATTTTTTGTAGTGATTCATTTGACGTTCAATTAATTAAAAATGTAATTTCAGGTTTTATGATCTTATAGAAAATATATTATATTTGACTATTTATATAATTGTAATATTGTCAAATTTGAAGTAACTAGTTTATGCGTGTATTGTATCAGAATATTGAGTCATACAAAAAGAATTTTGATTCAGTTTTGATTTTTCAAATTGATAAAATTGAATTAAAATTTTCAAAATCGAACGGATCTAATGTCCACCAAATAATTACTACAATAATTATGTCTCAAGGGGTCTAAATTTCCCTTTTAAATTGAAAACTTTTACATATAACCACTCAAAAATAGCTCAATTATTCTCTATAACAATAGTTTGATAATTACAATTTGTAGATACACGTTATAAAGAAGAGAGAGACAAGCGAGAGAGGCCAAAGAATGGGAGAGAGATGAATTTTATATGTATATTGGTTAGATAATTGTATATTATACATATTTATTTGCATATATAGCAAGCAAGATTGGGAGAGGGAGAAAAGAAACAAACTAGAGAGGCTAGAGAGTGAGAGGAGATGTGAATTGTACATGTATATCAGTTATATAATTGTATATTATACATATGTATTTGTATATTCTGGCGAAATATACATATACAAACTGGACTAATTATACAAACTGGAAGTCGATCCACATAATTAATGTATAATGTTAGTTGCGAGTGACAATTATAACAAACTATAATTATGATTAGTAATTAACTAGTATGAATTTGATAGGTGATAGCATGTTTTATTAAATTGTTTAACTAGTAAAAGCCTCTTTGTCTTTGGGTTTGAGATTTAGGAGGAGCGAGTTTATCCTATATTTCTTAAGCTTTCATTTTTTAAAAGAAAAATGATAGAAATCACACCTTTAAGTTCTTTTATTATTATTATTTCATATTAGGTTTATAAATTTCTAAAATTCCTCATTTTCACACATCAAATTAATATATCTCGTGCATCATATTAATGTATCTCACACATCGGATTAGTATCATGTATAAAATGTACATCAGATTACTGTATTATGTATAAAATGTAATATATCTTATATAAAGATTAATGTATCTCATGTATCAGATTAATGTATCAACGCTTTATTTTTTGTATCGGTTTGAGGGATTTATTTAAGGAAAAATTACTTGGATACATACCTTTTATTAAATATTATAATTTAGCAATTATTGTATTTGAATTTATTTACCATTTATAGCAATTATTATGTGTTAAATCTACAATAGATATTAAAAATAATTAGTAGCAATAATATGTATTATAACTATTTATAAATTAATTATGCATGTTGAGAAGAAGGTGACACAGAAATTAAAAGGGTATTAAACATGTGAGATTGATTCAATATTTGTCCATCAATAAAACTTATATTATATGTGAATTAATAATTATTTTTTTCAATATGAAGTCAAAGTGTATTATAAATGTATTAAAGGTTATAGAATGGAAAAAATATATTATTATTGCTATAATAGAAATAATATATTTTTTATTTGTGGTATATTTATGTAAATTTCCATTTTTTAAATTAAAAACTTATTATGGACAAGTGGTAATTTTACCATAAAAGTATGAGATTTACCTTTTATTTATTTTTATTTTCATGTTAACTTATTGGTAATTTAATTGAACTTTTAATCTTAAATATAATTATTATGTGATTAAAGCGAGTTTTATCAAATTTGAATCGAGCTAAATTTCGACCAAAAATCAGTTCGAGCGGTCACGAGTTTCACGCGCAACTCTCTTTCGTTTTATCAGTTTTCTGTCCAAAAGATTAAAATCGGAACCCTAAAAAATAGCAAAAAAAAGTCGAATGCAGAGAAAAAACTGGAAGCATCTTCTACTGCACCACCACCGCCATCGCCGCCGTGGGTTGAGCTTCCGGCGGAAATCACGATAGACATTCTCCAACGGCTAGGGACGATAGAGATATTGGAGAGTGCGCAGAGGGTTTGTAGTACGTGGTGGAAAGTGTGCCATGATCCCGCTATGTGGCGTGTTATTGACTTGAAACGTGTCGTTTGTAGATCCAAATTGGCCTATGTGTTGGAGAAGATATGCCGTCTTGCTGTGCGTCGTAGCCAAGGCCAGACTTTCAAAATTAGCATAGACAATTTTGGTAATGAATGCTTGCTCAGCTACATTGCTTCGAGGTACTGATCACTCTTTTTCTCAGATTTGATCCAATTGCTTGTCCTCTAACATAAAGTCAAAACCTTTTGTTGAGAGGAATTGCTTCATATTGAGCTCGCTATTGGGACGCATTTGAGTTGATGAACTAGTTCATATAGTGTTATATATACACAACTTCTGAAATTGATGTAAAAAAGAATCTACATATTTGAAGCTAGGCTAAGCTACTGTAGGGAGAAATTTAGAGAACCAATGGCAGGATTAGGAGTGCCAGGGTTAAGGAATTTGATTTATGCAGGTGATTGCGATTTCACATAGTTTTGAGAGTTGGATGAGAAATGAAAGAGAAGCTCTAGCATTAAAGAACCCCAGGTTATTGAATACTGATATTGTTCAATTGGAGCAAAATGAAATGCTTAGAAATAGATAAAGTATTATGATGCATAAACTTACATAATAAAATGTAATTGCTACGTTTATACTCACAAACAGTGTAAGTCCCAAACAAATTTTAACAGAGTGAGTGAACTATGTTTATCTTTATCTTTGCATAATTTCGTTTTGGTAAAATGGTTAGCATTTGGTAGAAATCTGATTATCCTTTTAATACTATTGGGGATACATAGTCTGCTCGATTGTGCACACTAGAAGTACACTTCCAGGATGACCATTTCGCCATATAAAGACACCAGACATATTATGCATTATACTATTTTCTGTTTATCCTCCTACATATTATGTGTTATACTATTTTCTGTTTATCCTCCTATTGTAATATCTTTATACTGCTATAACTTATTGATTGGAAGGGCATTGTTTTCTTTGCTCATTAATGTGCTAAATAATCAGAATTTTTCACATTATGTATTGTGTTTATTCTTTTGGGTGATGCTATGCCACAGATCTTGTTATATCCAACGGGATAGTAATGGGGTGTCTTCTTTTTTGTTTTGCTACTGTGAAGGAGATTCAAGAAATAATGATTTAGCATTTCCATTTTAGGAAGTAAAGTAGGAATGGAATAATGCTGTATGAAGTGGAAGCCTGTAACTATGTTAGGAGTTCAGATGAAATCATAACTTTTGCTTTTAAATACCAATAACTAGAGGAGGATCTACCTTATAGGGTGGGGATGCTACGCGTTGGCTAAAATTCTGAATTTGTAAGTTGATAATATCTGGTATAAGTTTACATACGCGAAGTGGCACCAGCAATACATAAATGATATGTGGGTGGACTGGTTGAGGGTTTAAGATATTTTAGTTTCTATCGTATACGAGTTCAATTTCCCATGGGAACATTTTTTTCATGAGTGTTGCGAGTCTCTGTGTTTTCTTCTTCTTACTTGTGTTCTTTTATTTCTGCATTGAGTGCTCAAAGCCCTCAACTCTCCTTTTCTTCTTTTGTTTCTTTTTTTCCTTTTATTAGCTAAATATATCTCTCTCCCCGCCATCCGTTTCAAAATTCGCTTACGTCAATGTTCATTTTGTTTCTGCCATTATATTTTGCTTCATTAACACTTTTTCCGGTGAGTATAATTCTAGCAGTATCTTTTGTTGGCTTTACAAGACAATTTTGAGTTGATCACAGTTGGTATGTTAAGTTGTTGAGTTGATTTTCTTAGACTCAAAATTTTAAACTTTTCCTTGCAAAGAATTACCAAAATATTTGACAATTAAGATGGAAAATTAAACTGGAGAACGTTGAAGGAAGTTAATCAAGTCAAAGAAAGAATTATTAGTAACTATCTTACTTTTTAAGCAATTTTTTAATTGAAGATGCTTTTTCGTGATTTTTTCTTTTGGAATTTTTTCTAGAATAAAATTTAAATTAAACGTGAAATTCTCAAATTTGGGCCCATGTTCTACTCCTTTGAGGTGTTATTTCTTTCTTGTAATTGCTCATTTCTTTTTGTTGCCACCTCTGAGATAGGAGTTCTCTTAAATTAATCAATTTGCTTTTCTTTTTAACAGATCAAGCCAGCTCAGGCATCTCCGACTTGTTAAGTGTTATAATCGGTTATCTGGGGGTTTGGCTTCAGCTGCGAAGAACTTTCCATTTTTGGAGGCATTGCATATTTACTTCACCTCCATTACTAAAGATGATATAGAAATTGTTGGCCGCTCTTGCCCTTTGCTCAAGTCTTTTGTATTGCATGCCAGTCCATTTGATAAAGTTAGAACTCCACCATCACAAGACAATGATAAAGTCTGTAGCCATTGCCAGATGTATGCGTGGATTGCGGCATCTTGCCCTTATTGAAAATAACTTGACAAATGAAGGACTTCAGGCCATTCTTGATGGCTGTCCACACCTTGAATCACTTGACTTGCGCTGCTGCTGTTGTATCGATCTTGAAGGGGATTTAGGAAGAAGGTGTAGCCAACAGGTTGTAGATCTAAAGAAGCCTAGTGACTCTACTTGCGATTATGAATTTGATTGTAAAATTAGGCATTATCGGTCTTTTGAGGATTACTGCCGATCTAGGTTCTCCAACTACAATCCTTCCGTCGTCGGGGACATTCATGAGTATGATTATTATTTTTGACTCTATGTAGCAGCAAGTAAGTCGATCAAGCTGGGATCTTTTATTGTTTTCATGTTCAAAATGAAACTTCGCTAATGGCAAGAACCCAAATTATCAGTGGCATCACTTAGAGCATGAAGCTGTAAGGTCCTCTCAAGCAGTGAGAGGAGCCAGGGTTGAAGAATGCGTATTTATCGGCAGAGTGGGGTTCGTTAGCAAGACCGTCTTGTTGATTTGAAAGCAACCAATACCACTCGATGGAATTTGGTGGGAAGAGCAGTCTGTCCTGCCGCGGACCAATTTACGATGTCTTTGTCGCTGATGTTCGTTAAGCAGGCCACGTGGATTGGGTAGGGTCTTTTTCGGCTAATAAATCCTTGATCCTAAAGCCTTTAAAGTATCTTTTTGGTAGATGCCTCTATTTGTATGGGGAATTTGCTGCTAAAACATCTCCCCTAGCTTCCCCTCCTTCCCCTGCTGCCTTTAGAAAACATGAATGTTTTTTTCTCTTTCAAGAGATTCTTTCTCGGAATCGTGCCTTGAGGGGGGATGTTGTCAATCCTACCGAGGACTTTATGGATTTCTTTTCGATCCGCAGGAGAATACATTTACGATGTCCCTGTCACTGATGTTTTTCAAGCAGGTCACGTGAATTAACCCCCAGGGTCACCTTCGGCCAATGTGAACTATCTGAAGGAAGGGTATGGAGTTGATCTTCGCACTGATCTCTAAGCGCTAATTGACCCTTCTCCGGTTTCTTGAAGCGGGGAGGAACTTCCTGATGAAACTATTTCCGAGTTTTGGATGCTTGCTAAATTTGCTTCTGAACTCGATAAAGCTACTCAGAATCATCTCAATCCCGAAGCATTTGAAGTATCTTTTGGTAGGTCCCTTTATTTGTATGTGTAATTCGCTTCTGATAGATCTTGCTTAGTGGGAGAGAAAAAGAAGTAATAACTGCTGTCAGTATAATTTACTATTGTCAGTTGAAGGTATATAATACTATGGTTTGTTTTTGTCAGCTGAACTGTTTGCTTCAAGAACACATTTCTGTGCTTAAAGAAATAACATTTTGTTAAGTTTTTCCATGTCTGTTTGTGAAAACTAAGACTGAAATCCTAGCCTGGTGGAAATATTAAAAGAAATTGAATGAAGAAATAAAAACAAAAATCAATTGTACCAGAAAGTGAACGTCAAGAACACACATGTTTATATCATTATATATTAGTTAGATTTGGTGTTTCTTTAATGCAGAAGAGAAGAAGAACTAAGTAAGCACTGATAAGTTGCAACAAAGATAGAATGCTTATATAAATCCTTATATATAGTATAAGATACACTAATTAGTTGAAAATAGAAACATACAAGGAAATCATCCAATCCTGAGGTTGTGAGGACAACTCACCAAGAAAGTGAAAAGATAGGAGCCAAAGAAACAGGGAAATCATTAATCCGAGTAGAACGTTCTCCCATGAATCCCTTCGAGGGTAACAAGATGATCATAAAAAATATCATTACAAACCTCACTAGGATGCTTCATATAAAATAAGATAATGTTTTTAATATCTTCCAACACAAGCTAGAAACCAGAGTCCTTAACATAAAAGGGATAAAAATACTTGAGATCTATTGCTTCCCAAAGAAAACAAGCTTTCATGGTAAACTCCAAAATCATCTAGTGTTGGAATATTTTTCACTCTTCTAAAGTTGTTTCTTTTGAAGTTGTAGAAGACGACCTCATCCCCAAATATCAAAATTATTTCTTCATTCCATGAACCAAAGGTAGACATACGTTTCCCACACCTAAAGTTGACCAAATCGATGCTATACTCCTTCACCCAAATACAATTAATTTTATCCTTGAGTATCCACAAGTCTAGAATAAAATTCTCGTAAAAGTGATCTTGGTTTGCGAGGCAAAACATCCCATTTAGATCCAACATTTTCAGGCTAGAAAAAGTAAATGATGATGGATGAGATATAGTAAGGAACTTGTCATTTTCAAAGTCTATCGAAAAAATTCTACCAGGTTTGGCATCAAGACATAGTCCAGCCAACCAATACGCACATTCATTGACAATAACACTCTCAAGTTCGCATGATATGAATAAGGAAACTCAACAATTTCTTTCCATCTACCATTACCAACATCATTTATGGTAAGTATATCACATCTTAGTTGTGGAAAATGAGGATTCCTATAGAAAAAATGAACCACTTTGTATTCTTCTTTGAATGTAGATATCCAAACCCAAAATATCCACTTTGACAATGTAAAAAGACACGAGTAGGTGTACATTTTGGCAATTCACGCAGTTGTTGCATGGTAGGATTACACAAAAAAACACGACAATCTCCTGTTAAAATGCAAACCAACCCATAGCAGATCAGAATCTGACAGCACCAATATAGCTCAGGGAATGTGTCATTGTATAATTCATTTCTTTCTCCATCCTCTACTTCGGTGCGTACCGAAACAAATCGTACTATACTCCTTTTCTTTAATAAACTGCTATCCACAATAAGAAGTTGGGGAACATTTTCCATTGACTGTTTGAGGTGGTGAGAATAGAAGGAAGGATTAATAATAAGGTCATTCCATGGCTTGGATACACACCTTAACATGGATAATGTCTTCACAGGACATCTAACAAAAATAGAGATGATCTCATCATCAATCAACCTATCAAACTCATTATTTGCAATGTTCCCATTGCAACTTATTGATGTTGTCATCTTCTATTTTTAGGCTGCATTTTCGCAAAAAGAAGAAGAAGTTGTTATAAGGAGCACTATAGAACATGATTTCATCACAAACTTATTTTTTCATACACAATTCGATTGTTTTAAATATTTTTTTTATACACAAATTACTAAATTACTCTTTTCAATAATATTCAAGGCGTACAAGATCATTTCTTTATGTGAGTGTACATGTGGACAACTAAGGTTGAGTACAGATGAATTTAACATAACAAGGCTAATTTCACAGTGAGATTTATGAGGGAAGAGATATCAGTACAACAAAAAGACATATAGTGGGGGCCAACGATTTTTTCTTTTAATAGCGGCAATGTGAGTAATGTTATTACTTCAGAGCAGTTAAAAGTTTTTGCGGCTTTATATTATAGTTTTTGTTTATAAATGCATCTCTATTATACCGCACTAATATATAGCATCAATTAGATTATGGTTTGCAGAATCTTTATTTGTGATAGTATATATACGGATTCTCACCCCCAACAACTTCTTCTGGGGTATACATGTGCTTCTGATAGATCTTACTCAAAGAACTACTTGTAAGAATAATATGACAACAAGATGGGAAGAAACAACTTTAAATTTGAGGCATATGTTTTGGATATCATGTCCTTTAAATGAAAAGGTGGAATGTCAACAGAGGGAATTAAGCCAAAGAAAACCAAAATTATATACCAACTCTGATACCATAATGCATATAAAACATACTATTTATAAATTTCGCTAAGATCAGAGCCTTTCAAGTTTTCTCCTTTCGGAAGCCAGTCATCTAACAGTAAACCACGACTCCAAATCCTAATATCCGAAACTCTCACACATGGAATGGATGTCCGTATTTCAAATCACGACTAATTATCCTCAAATATAATGTATTAAAGAATTCTCCCTACCCTGCCGTCTCTAGGCCGTTTAAAGTATGTTTTCCATTCCAACACCCGTAATGGTGTTTATATAGACAATGATTAGGGCGTATGGTTAAACCTTTATTAGTGGGCCCCCCTTTCCTTACTTAGGCCTTAAGCTAATACATGTATGGTTTCATAAGGCCTAAAGTGTTGTTACTAAACACGTACATGCTAAGCTTCGTTAGCTTTAAACTAAAATAAGCCACATATAATTCCCTTCAGATCTTTAAGCATTTCAAAGAATCTTGTCTCAAATTTAAATTTGAGAATATTTTGTTTGTTTTATAGTATGCTTTATACGTAGTTCAATGCTTTTAGCGTTGTTCGAATGTTTTCATTACATATAGACCCAAATGATGATTTCTTTAGAATTTTGGGAAAATTTTGCTTTTAACAAACTTGTATTACTTATTATCATCATAACTATACTTTTGTTATAATTAACCACTCGTGCCTACAATTATAACATTAATTATGTGGGTTTGTCTTCGAGTTTGGATAGTGTCTAATTGCCACGAATAAATGCCAAATCCATATGTAAACATACCAGTTATCTAACCGATATACATATACAATTCACCTCTCTCTTCCACCTTTTGTGGGCCCTCCATCGTCACCTGTTTTCTCTCCCTTCCCAATTCGCTCACGTCATCTCTCCCGATCCGCTTGTCATGGTATACATTGAATATGTATAATATTAATCTAACTATATACATTATGATTTTGACTTGTGCCTCTCTCCTCACTCTCTTTTCCCCTCTCACGCGTCGCCGCCTGTCTCCTGCCTTATCCCTACTCGTTTCACATTCTTCCTCCCCTCGCATCAATCTCTCTTGCCTATTCCAATACATATGTGTAATATTTCAATTATTTAACCATATGCATACCCTCTGCCGCTCCCCTCTCTCCTCTCTCTTCCAGTCTCGCTCGCCTCTCTCCTCTCTTTAACATGTAGCTACAAATTGTGATTATCAAATTATAACTATGAAGAGTAATTAGACTATTTTTGAGTGGAAATATTTGATCTTTTTAGATTATGGATAAATAATGTCTAGGTATCCTTCATTTCATTTTCTCCATAACTAGTAACTAAATCAAATATATATTCTTTAAAACAAAATCTTAATATTATTACCCAAAACTATTCTCAAAACATAACATTACAAGAAATAAATCAAAAGTAATAACATGATTCAACAAACACGCTCAAACTAAAATAGCGAAAATATTTCTCTTGGGAAGCAAGTCAAAAATCAAAATACTACAAAAATACTACAATTATGTATTGTGTAAGAGTCAGTTTACCTTTTAATTTTGGTTGGAGTAACTTTTCAATAACAATATTGGAGTCTTAGCCTAATTGAGTGATGAGAAAAAGAAAATCAGAAAATTATTCATATATAAACTAAGAGAAAATGTCAATTTCTGTTAAAAATCAACACCTTGAGTTGAGATATGTGCCAAAAATGTAACTTTCTCTCTTTCCCCCTATTTTTATTTTTAAGAATGAAAGAGGATGTTTAGTATGAGAAACAACGAATTAGAAATATTTTATTAAAAGGGACAAAATCAGAGAATCTGAATATGTGGAAAAATTTTCATTTTTAGTACATTTACCGACTCCCTCTTTTCAACATGAATTGACAGAATGGTGATTCTCGCAATATTTTAGATATTAAAAAGATATTTATTTATTCACCATTATAACACAGGAATGTAGTCTAAGTTTGAGTCATAGTTAAGAGATTATTCTTGATACACAATAGTGTTCAAAAACGTTTTTAGAGACCATGTGATTGGTAGCACCTGTATCTACAATCCATACTTTATTATTAGACAAGAAGATTTCTTTACCTGCAGTGTGAGAAGCATGTATAGCACTACAATCAGTAGTAGTCGGATCTGTCTTTTGCTGGTAGCCTTTGAGAATTAGATCATACTGATCATTTGTAAATGTACGCCCCTTAACTAAGTTGTCAACAGAGAATATCTCATTATAACCACTGCTTGTGGATTCTTATAGTTGTCTCCTCCTTGTTTGAGATTGAGGTGTACATGATGTTATTTTAATATAGGATATGTGGCTAAAGTTCCTACTTATTCGTGTAAAGCAAAAGAGGGAGGATTATAATAATGGTGTATCAGGTTAATGCCATGATTCGCTGTGGTATCCACTACATCATTTCCTTCACAGTTTATATGTTTAAGTATTTCCATGTTGTACAACGTTCTCTTAATGACGATCCAAAATAATTTGTGAAATAGAAATCATATCCTGTCTTAAGTAAACTACCTGAGAACCTGTTTCTATATGTAGTGGAGACAGGTTAGATTCTTTTGTGATTTGTAAATTGAGTAAGAGTGCAGTGAGTTCAGATTCAAGTATGGTGGAACAAATAAGTTGAAACTTGAACCCATTTGGCTTAGCATGGGACACCAGCTGCTCCGAAACATAACTTTAATAGGATCAAATGCTCCATCTGTATTAAGCTTGATGAAGCCACTTAATGTATTGGATATGAGAGGGCAAGGTGATATGGTGGCTTGGGAAGAAATAATGTGAAACTGTATCTTCTTTTATATGAAATAATTAATGAGGCCGGAACTTCAATATCTTGATGGGTGAAAGAGTCCTGAAAATGACTGCAGTTCCACTTATGATTATGAATTTGATGTTCAAATTTGTAATAATTCGTCTTTTGATGGTGATATACTGACTATGATAACAGTCCATTTAGTAGCAAGTGTCTCCATGAAAGTATCGTTGAAAATTACAGATGCTGATTGCGTTGTGGCAATCATTGCATTTCGTAGTTTGCAGGTTATTGATCGCCTAAGCATCCTTTTGGAGTAGTAACAGGAGAAGTGACTAGTGTTGTACACAAATTGCAATCAGAATGGCCAAAATAATCCGCTTCCTTTAGCATTTGAGGTGACTCGTTGCCACAAAATAGTTGAGATGCGCATAAGCCACAAGTTGACCGGAATATTTGTGAATGATTTTTGGTTTTGTTTGATGGATCGAATTCCTCTTTCTGAGTGTGCGAGGAAATAAGATTTTTTTGAAAGCAAATACTGATTTGAAGGAAAAGTTGCACAATTTAGCAGAATTTTGACTTGTGAAATGGGAAGGCTGACATTTTTAAGCCGATTTTTCTACTGAAAAATTTCTGTAACTATGGTTGTGCATCACTCAAGTTTAATCAGTTGATTCAATGTCAAACTTTTCTAGCACAATTGCAGGCTTGAACAACCTCATGATTCCACTCAAGATTATGAATTTGATTCTAAAATACATTATTACTACGAATAGGAAGACTATCTTAGGGATAGTGGTCATGTTTCCATTGATAGTGTAAATGAAAACTGGTAACTTGCAGAAGTGTCATGATGAAAGAAATTTACCCACCATTATTTCATCTTTCTTTCATTTTTTGTCTTTTCATTGACATTGGAGATGACTAAATGGATTTTGTTTCAGAACATATCTAGTGATTGCATTGGTTTCTTTGCAAGAATTTGTTTGGTAGAACCATGTGGTATATTTACTACTCCTAGTAAAGTTTAAATGATACTTGTGAAAGGATTGTTTAGACAAATACAGAGCGACTACTAATTTGACATGATTGTTTGAGAATTGAAACCTTGTACCTCTCTGTATTGTCTACTTTTTTTTCTTTATAATCTCTTGTCAATTTTGGATGTTATCAATTTAATTGAGTTGTCATTGCATCTTTCTATTAAATATAAATTTTGGATGCACGTTTGTTTCTTGTGATAGATTATACCTTCACGAGATATTACCTTTTGTATGATAATGATAGCAGGTGGAAAAGTTTCTAGAAAATTGAGCTTTTGTTACCTAAAATGTACTCTTCTGAATAATCTACTTGGTTTAGGTGACATAGGTAAACAGTTTTTAATAGGTTAGGACCTATAATTATACATGACTTAGGTACATGAGTTTTATGTCCCTTTTTATGAATTTTTAGATGAGGACTGCTCTTGTTTTGCATGAAATGTGTAGTTTTTCGTATGGCCCTGTTTTGCTTCTGTTTCGGACCAAATGAAATGCGCTTGAAAGAATTTGGTGGCATACAAGGAAATTTTAAATTCACAAATCAAGCCATATGTGAATGTTGTCCATTTTGGTTATTATATGTGAAGAGTGCATTAGGCCTTAAATCTTCTGAAAAAATATTGATTTGAATTTTAGCAGAATTTTGATCTTCAAAGTTAAAAGGATGTGAATACAACGTCTCTTACTAAATTGAAATATTACACATGTATTTGTATATATGGCAAGAGAGATTGAGAGAGAGAGAGAGAGAAAAGAAGTGAATGATATTGGGAAAGGGAGGAGAGAGGCGAGCGAGAGAGGGAAGAGAGTGAGAGAGAGGTAAATTGTATATGTATATAGCTAGATAAATATTATACATATGCAATTGTATAGATGACAAGCGAGATAGGGAGAGAGAGGCGAGCGAAATTGGGAGAGGGAGGAGAAAAGTGAGCGATGGAGGGAAAAGAGTGGAAGAGAGGTGAACTGTATATATATATATATCAGTTAGATAATTGCATGTTATACATATGTATTTGTATATTCTGGCGAATTATACATATCCAAACTCGAAGTCAACTCACATAATTATTGTATAATGTTAGTCGCGAGTAGTAATTATAACAAACTATAGCTATGATGGATGCATAATTGAATAGTATAAGTTTACTTGAAAGCAAAATTTTCCAAATCTAAAGCACATCATCATTTGGGTCTATATGTAATGAAACATCGAACAACGCTAAAGCATGAACTACGTACAAAGCATTAATATAAACAACAAAATATTCTCAAATTTAAATTTCGAGACAAGACTTATGGAATGCTTAAAGATCTGAAACTAGCATTCATCAAGTATTTCTAAAATTAACTGAGTTATGTGGCTTATTTTATGTTACGAGCTAACGGAGCAAAGCATTGTACGTGTTAGTAACAACAACTTTGGACCTAATGAACCATACATGTGTTAGCTAAGGCCTAAGTAAGGAAGCCCACTAATAAGTTTAACCCTACGTCCTAATATTGTCTATATAAACACCATTATGGGTGTTGGAAAACATACTTTAAACTGCCTAAAAAACCGCTAGGGTTAGGGAATTTCTCTACATACATATTTGAGGATAATTAAGTCGTGAAACTACAACATCCATCCCTGTGTGTGAGTTTCTGGATTAGTATTTTGAGTCGTGGTTACTGCAGATGCTCTGCTTCCGAAAGGAGAAAACTTGTAAGTCTCTGATCTAGCGAATTATCATGTATGTTTTATATTCATAATGGTATCAGAGTTGGTATATAATTTTGGTTTCTCTGCTTAATTACCTCTTGATGACATTACACCTTTTCATTAAAGGAATGAATATTACAAACATAGGACTCAAATTTAATTGTTATCCCATCGGTTGTCTATTATTTTACAATCATGTTTTTGAGTCAGGGTCTATGTCAGAAGCAAACACGTAACCCCAGAAAGTTGTTGGAGCGGTAAGATATCTATATTACTAAACAAATAAAGATTTGGCAAAAATAAATATAATTGATGATATATTATAGGACAAAAAGTATTCATTACCCCCCTGAACTTGAAGCATTTTTTATTCAATGTACACATAAACTTTATTTTGTGTCAATTCACCCCACCTGAAACTTGCTCTATTCATCCTACAACGTAAACCTTTTCCGTCCACTCAATATGATGGTCTACACGCGCATGACACGTAGATAAATAATTTACCACCTAGAAATAATTTGCCACCTCAGATAATATTATGGTACCTAGATAAATACCGACCTAAATGAACTTCTGAAAGAAAGAAGCTTCTCGATTTTATCTGAACCCCTCTTTGAGTGATTCCCTAACCTATCTTTGAATCTTCCGAAACATCTCTTTGAGTTTCCCTTAACCTTTGACGAAATGCCGGCGTAAAGTCGACAAAAAAGTAACGAGTAGATTTGGCCCTTAGAGAGTTCGTGAAGTGTTGGTCGAGTTTCTCTAACCTCTCTTTGATTTTCCCTAAATCTCTCTTTGATTTTCTCCTAAACCTCTCACGAAAGTGGTAATCGACCACAAGTATTTCACGAGTTAGACTTGGACACTCTGATAGAGTCAGAACGAGCGCGCCTAGCAGCCGCTCCACCCCCCCCAAGTACGGTTTTTAGATTTGTGCCTGTTGCAGCAGGTTCTGAAGTGTTGTCGTTTTTTTTCTTTGGATTTTGTCTGAAACTGGGTGTCTACACGTAAGTGATTATCCACGCGATTCGCAAAGTAGTCTTTTGATTGTATTGGTTGTCTGTTTTCTACTTTTTCATACATATTGGCCTATTTAGTTTAACGTTCGCATAGTTTCCGATATGAGGTTTCCGAAGTAGGGTCCTAATACGTTTCCAAATAGAATTTTCACTTAAGGAATGTATTATTATGAAGCTTGTTACCTTATTCATGCATGAAATTTTAGGCTTTTTGGTTTAAAATTAAGGTCTAAGTATTAGGGTTTCTGGTATTGTGTTAAGATGGTGCGGGTATTTTTTATAATTGGCAGCCTGTTATAATTTGTTTAAAGTATATTGTGTGGTATTGCCTATTGTATGTTGTGAGTTAAGACACTACTATCCAAGTACCAATTGTTGATTATGTTTTGGTGTTATTATATCTGTTTCAATTTATGTTGTTGCATTGTACAATATACTGATTATATTGTGGTTATAGGGTTGGACAGTCTATGACTAGAAGTTACCTCAATTTAAGGTTCATTGGGGGTATGTTGCGTGAGTGAGTA